>CM053622.1:417930728-417954602 GCA_028646595.1 Phalanger gymnotis
TACCCCTAAGACTCATTTTTGTACTTTTGGCCCCGCATTCCCAGTCATGATCCTTGGCGGGGGATAGGGGGAAGGGGGCTGAGGGAATCTTAAGAAGGAGGTGCTGACCATCCCCATCTATTGTCAAATAATTATCTCAGGTATGACAGGCCAGCCGTAATAACTGAACTCATTGATGCCATGAGGAATAGACAGGAGGTGATCATGTCACATACCATAGGGGACAACCTAGGACGTGGCAACCAGTACACCTGGGAATGACACTACCTTTAGCCTATTACATCCAGCCATCATTCTGGGAAGCAATCTCTGTAGCGGTGCAAAATGAAAACTGATGCTGCACTTACAACTGTCACAGCTTATAAGGATTCAGAAAAGAAAATTCTTGCCACCAAAGTCCATGGACTATAAGAGTCAGATAATAAACTATAGACATTCAGAAAGAATTAGTTTTTATACTGGAAAGAGTAGTACACCTCTAGTTTTGGTCCTACTAATTAATACCTGAATGATCTTGCCTTTTACATTTTTCTCCTAGAATATTAGTCTACCAGGAATTTTAGAGACTGCTGTCTCACTTGCTAAAGATGACCATTGGAAGAGGATTCGAACAGTGTTGACTCCTACATTTACAAGTGGAAAACTCAAAGAGGTAAAGCAATGCTCAGTTTCTAGAAAACAATCTTGAGGAGAGTAAAAAATACATTCCAATGATTTTCTCCAATTAAAGCCTAATTAATGGGCCCACAAGTTTGAGCCACCTAGAAGGGAATATTTTATTTCCTATTTTTTTTCCAATATAGTGGAGGGAACACTGTCTCTGGAATTAGAGAACCTGATCTCCAATCTCCCCTCTTATGCCTTTTACCTGAGAGATCATTGGCAGGGCACTTAGCCATTCTGGCAGTAGTTTTCTCCTCTTTCAAATGAAGTATTGTCACTACATAGTCCAGAAGGCCTGTTTTTTCTATGGATGTATGATTCTTTACATTCTAAAAGAATGAAATGAATTTAGTAAATATCAGTGTGTTTCTTCAGGCTTGAGGACTGCGATTTGTTCTGGAGCTGGGTTTTCTACATGTAACTATTGTCATTTAAAATTTAGATGTTTCCCATCATTAACCAATATGGAGATGTGTTAGTGAAGAACATGCAGAAGGAAGCAGAGCAAAGCAAGCCTGTAACTCTGAAAGAGTAAGTATGGGGCAATAGCTGGAGGAATCTCCAACAGGACACTCTGCTTGCCTAAGCCTCTCTCTTGTCATCTTTCTCCAGAAACTGAAGCACCCACTTTTAAAGTTATTCTCTTGACTTTTTAATTAACAAAGCGAGTAAAGGATAACATGGTGAGATCTTTTCCTCCGAGGCTAAACACTTTGATTAAGCCGTTGACAATTGATAACCCTACTTTTGCTTCTTTTTCTCTTTCTCTTTTCATCTTTCTGAGCTCTCTGTAGTCTGGCTTCCAAATTTATCATTCAACTAAGCCTTTAAAATGTTTTTTACAAAATGTCTCCAAAATCTCTAATAATCTTTTTTTTTTTCATTGATGAAAACAATTAAAATTCTTTTCTTAAACTCTCATTTTGTCTTTTCCAGCAATTGTATTTGAATTTTTGCCCAAGTTGTGTTTTTCTTTGAAGATTTGCTTGTAGATTTTTTTGGGAGCTATTTTCTTCTGGGTTTGTGTTTTGATTTTATCTGTCACTACAACGGCTTATTAAGATTCTTTTTGGTTTTTTGTTCATTTTTTTCAACTTCCTGACATTAGACTTTATGTTAGGTCTAGGTTCTACAGACTTCTGGAGGAAGTTGGTTGGTTCTGTTGTAGCTTTCCTGGGTAGATTATTGGCTGTTTTGTTATTCCAGGATCCAAAGGAAATTTCATGTTGGAACTTATGATGTTCTAATTCATCTTATCCAGGGCAAAGTCTGACTAGTTCTTTCCCCTTTCCCCTTAACCAAGTGAGGTCTGAGTTTTGCAGGTTCCTGACCTACATTGGGCCTTAGCAGCAAGAGATTGCTGTTGAACTGATGCACTGTCATCCAGTGGGAAAACTCCCTTGGTTCAGAGTGATGGAACTGTAGGCTTCCCTTCCATCTGAGATTCCCTTCACTCTTATTCCTCAATGGGCTTCAGATTGTTCTAAAACCTACAGCTGAGAACAAACTCTTTTCTTGAGGTCTCAGCATTATTGCTGTTTCTTGTTTCAGAACTCCCCTCTTGCTTTATAGGGTCTGTGGTTCATCTTCACCTCGAGGTTGTGGTCCTTTCCACTGTGTCTGTGACCCAGAAAGGTTTAGGAATTTACAATTTGCAGTTCACACCTGCTTCTATACACTACATGAGTTCCCAGTGACCTGGTATTTGTTTACAGCCTTTTACTTCACTTGGGCGAAGTCTCTAGTTTCTGGAATTTTGCATGGGGCTAATTTCTGCCTAGTATCTAAAGAGGTTTATGTCTCCTTATGCCAACTTTTTGTTTTACTCCTCCTTGGTTTTCCCAAACATTAGCCTGTCTGGTCCAATTTCTAGACTAGTCTTTGGGTGGGACCAGCTTTTTGTGGTTCTTGCTTCTTCTTCATATTAACTCCATCTCCATTACTGCTCTCTTATTTTTCACATCAATGACTTTTTGTTGACTTTAATCTCTGTTGGCACCATAACAGCATCTGACACTGTTGACCACCTTCTCTTTCTGGATGCTTTCTATTCTCTCTGTGTTGCGATTCTCCTCTGTTTTGTTCCTCCTCTTGCCTATCCAATCATTCTTTCTCAATCTCCTTTGTTGAATGTCCATTCATGGAGCACCTACTAATTTTGGCTTAGTCTGTCAAGAATAATTTATTATTTAATTATTGTTACCATTAATATTTAATTTATTAAGAAAAGACATGAAAAAGATGCCTTATTTAAAGTAGCTCTAGACAGTATAAAATAACTGGTAGTAAACCTGACAAAACAAACCCAGGAACTATATAAACAAAATTATAAAAATATGTTTTATACGAATAAAACCAAATTTAAGTAATTGGAAACTTACTAACTGTTGCAGGGTCAACAAAACAAAAATGACAAACTTACCTAAAGTAATTTATATGTTCAATGCCATCCCAATTGAATTTCTAAAAGAATTTTACCGAATTAGAAAAAAGATAATAAAATTCATTTGGAAGAACAAAAGCTCAAGAATATTAAAGGAACTAATGAAAATTGTAATGGAAGGACGTTTAGCAGATTTTAAACTATATTAGAAAGTAGTACTTTTCAAAACTATCTCTTACTGGTTTTGAAATAGCAAGTACATCAGTGGGACAGAGTGGACCTACAATTTACTGCCGCCAATAAATATAGTAACCTTGTATTTGAGAATTGTAAAGACTCAAGATGATGGGATCAGAATTCATCATTTGGTAAAAATTGTAGGGAAAAGAGGAAAGAAGCATGACAGAAGCTGAGCATAGACAAATAACTTATATCATTTACCAAGAAATGATCAAAATGGATACATGACATGAATATAAAGAGAGATATTACAAGAAAATTTGAAGAACTTAAATCTTATTACTTATCAGATTTATAGATAGGTAAACAATTTCTGAATAAAGAAGAGATAGAGAGCAGAGTGAGTGCAAAAAAATAATTCTGATTACATTAAAATAAAAAAAATGTTTTGTATAGTAAAAAAAGAAAAAAACAAATATAGCCAGAATCAGAAGGAAAGCAGAAAATAAGGGAAAAAATTTATAGACAGTTTCTTAAATAAAGATCTCATATCTGAAATATATAAAGAACTTTGTCAAATGTATAAAAATATGAGTCATACCTCAATTTTAACTGGCCAAATGATATGAACAAGCAGTTTTTGATGAAGAAATGTAAACAATTTATAGTTACAGGAACTTACTCTAAGTTATTATTTTTTACTATTTTCCTTCAGTTGTCTTTTATTTAAGTTATCTGTATCCTCAGTACCTTCAACAGACCTTTTGTTTTGTGTCACTTCACCATATTAGTCATTGTACACCATTTACCTCCAGCTTATCAGGGTTCTTATCCAAATGTGATGCCTAAAACTTTGGATACAATACTATAGGTATGGTCTGATCAGGGCAAAGTGCATCAGGACCGTCACCTCTTTCATTCTGGATAATATGCCTTTCTTCCTGCATTCTAAGGGCCCACTAAGTTTCTAAATTAGTGTTTGTTAGAAAAACACAGCTTGAACAAACTTTGAGATATCATTTTACAAGTATCAGATTGGCAAAAATGATTGAAGATGATAGTGACACATACTGCAGGTGATGAGTAAAAATTAGAATACTAATTCATTATTGGTGGAATTGTGAACTGATCAAAACAATTTGAGGAACAAAATGGAATTGTGCTCAGAGAGTCATTAAACTGCCTTTTCCCTTTGACCTAGCAATAGCATTACTAGGTCTATTCCCAAAGATGATTAGAGAAGAAGGAAAATAGACTATGCTTTCTAAAATGGTTAGAGGAACTTTGTTTGGGGTGCAAAGAATTGCAGATTGTGGGGATGCCCATCAACTAGAGAATGGATGAACAATTTGTGGTACATGACTCTTATAGAATACTACATGATGAACTCGATGATATTAGAAAAACACGGATAGACTTGCACAAAATTATGAAGAAGAGAATGAGAAGAATGAAAGGAGTGTTGTGTATAGTAATAGCAATATTGTTTGCTGAACAACTTTGAGTGACTAAGAAATTTTAAATTTTATAAATATCCAAATTAATTATTAAGGACATATGAAGGAAGATGCTATATGCATCCAGAGAAAGAAGTGATAAATAGAAGTATGTATAGAACGATTTTACATACACACACACACACACAATTGTGTCTAATGGTAGCCATCTCCAGCTAAGGATGGGGGAAAACATAGGAAACACTAGATTTATATGATAACTTTATTACATATTTAAAAGGATAGCAAGTTGTACGTAGTAGATATACACTTCATGTGCATATTTTTCTTTTTCCTCTATTATGTAATGGAAATGTGTATTTTGATACACACAAACACACATATATAAACACAAGTTTGTATCTAATGGTTGCCATCAGTAGGGTGGGGAGGGGAAGATAAATGAAGGAAAAAATAAATTTATATGATAGCTTTATTATATATTTTAAAAGTATAGTAGGTTGCACAATATAGATTTGCATTTTCATGTGCAAGCATCTTTTTTTTCTTATATCATATAATGGAAATGTTTTTTTATTTGATAAATTAAAAATTAAATAAATAACAATAAAAAACATGACAATCAGAGTGGGAAAGATATTGTAGCTAATCTCAAGAAGACAGAAGAATATGTGATCAAAGCTACACTGGTAGTACATTCTCCTATGTGTCCACCTAGCATTTCTTCTGTGTTTATCTTCTAGCCATTGATTTATATATGTATGTATGTATGTATGTATGTATGTATGTATGTATGTCTACAATCCCTGTTCTAATCTAAGTTTCTTGAGGGCGGAGTATGTTTTTGTATTTTTCTCATATCTCCAGGGCCTAGAATAGTGGCTGGCACATAGCAAGCACCCAGTAAACGATAACTTATCAATAGAATTAGAGAGTATTCACACTGTGGGGGAAAATGTACCCCTGGTTAAATGAGAGAAACCAAACCTTCTCTACCAGCTTCCTTTTGGAAAAGGAAGAGATAACAACAATTAGCATTGCTATGCATTTTGTCCCACGAATGTCCAAAACGTCATTCATTCCCTCATTCATTTATAAAAAGCTTTTGGTACTTCTAGGTAGTTGATGAAAAGAATCAACAGTTTTTTTTTCTGAAAAAATCTCAGCTAGTAGATTTTACTGACCATTTCACCTCTGGCCCTTATGCCTTGCTGGCTTGAACACAGAGCAAATAAGGGAAACCTGGCCAGACCGCATTAAAATGTAATTGGGAAATAGGTAATAAAATAAAAAAATACAATAGAATATAGGTAATATTAATATGTGATTTTCTAATTTCAATATATGGCCCACAAATATCCTTTGGAATGATTTAGTGACCCCAATTTCTATTGAGTTTCATGGTATGGATTTACTTCATTTCACTTCATGTCTTTACTTGGAGATTGAGTCATTTTTTGCTGTTTCTCCTCAGCATTTTTGGGGCCTACAGCATGGATGTGATCACCAGTACTTCTTTTAGTGTCAATATTGATTCCTTGAATAACAAGAATGATCCTTTTGTCAGAGAAATGAAGAAGTTAATAAATACATTAAGTGTTCTGGACCCTCTCAGTATTACCATAGGTAAGTTAGTTCTTCAAAGAAACAGAAAATTAAAAATTCAGTGGTCTGAAGATTTCTGAAGATAAATCAACAATTTGGATCAAAATAGATTTAGAGATGGGCATATACTTAGAAGTCACCAAGTCTAAACCCTTTATTTAACAGAAGATTAAACTGCTGGATAGAGAAGTTACAACACAGTCCCATGAATTCTGGGTATTCTGTTTTTTAATTTCTGTATGTTAGGAAGAGAGGGCTTTCAGAGAACAACTGACCAAAATTTTCAATTTGATGATTGGTCAGTTATAGGTAGCTTTGCAAGTAATCCAGCAAAACAGGGATGGGCACAGGACACCTGATTTTGGGGAGAGATTCCTTTCCGTTGTTGGGCTCTTTGTTGACCCCCACCAGGTGATCGGAGGTCTCAAAAAGGGAATGACTATGTTACAATTTGTACCTCTGCTACTATTTCCCCATCTACCATCCAAATAAAGGTGATAGCATTTTTCATAAAATTCTACAGTTTCATAAGGATTTTTTTTCTTTTCCTCAGCACTCTTTCCATTCCTTATTCCTTTGTTCAAAAAATTGGATGTAACAATATTGCCAAAAGAAGCAACAAATTTCTTAGCAAAATCGGTTAAAAAAATAAAGGAAGAACGCAAGAAAAATTCACAGGAGGTAAGTCTCTTCGCTCTTCATAATAAGAATATGGGTACATTAAAGATAGTTTTATTCTTTATTCTCAGAATAGAGTAAATAAAACTTTTGTTCTGTTTTACTTGATGTATATCTTTGTTCACTATAATTTTTATTCAATTCCAATTATCAGATTTTTTGGAGGACTTACTGTAGACTGCAGAAGTGTCACTTTGTAGACTGTAAGCTCATTTCCAGCTCTAATTCTATGACCTTATCATTTAATATTTGCTACACTTAGAGATCTATGTCTGTGGGAGTACAAAGAAAAGAAACTATTCCAGCTCTCAAATATTTTACAACAACATACTGGGATAAGAAACATACCCAATATTACATTGGAAACTAATATATGATTTGTAGCTACAGTAAGCCAATGAGTAGAATTCTGAAATAGTGAAGCCCCACTCAACATGGGAAAAGATCTTACTTCTCCTACCATCCACCTCCAGCCTGCACCCCTTCTATATTTTTAGAAACTTCTCTGCTGAGAAAGTAGAGATAAAAATTGTCAGTAGACAGATACCTGCAAGGTCCCCTTTATTTAGCTGTTACTCCCTTTTTGCTGAAATACCAGTCTCTGGTCTCACCCCTGTCTTTTTGTTCTTTGTTCTCTGTTGCTGGGAAAAGATTCTGTGTTTAGAATATGAGCTCCAAATCCAGTCAATGGGAAGAGGAGCCAGTAGGGGGTGGGATAACTCTGTGTTAGGGTCTATATAACTTGCTTTGAGCTATATGCCACACATACACACGCACGTGCTGGCATTGTCTTGGGCCATGCTGAGATGTGTCTTTTGTCATGAGAAAGTAATAAATTCCTTTTTGCCTTTTCTCAAGAATGATCTCTGTCTATTTTTAATGTGAGTAGTGGTCTCTGACCCATACACCAAGAAGAAGAAAATACTTTTCTCTTTCATTTATATACTCTCAAAACAGGCCTTACTAACCATATCAAATGCTTTATAAGAATAATTGTGCCAGTAATATGGTATTCAAATTTTCTACATGTGCTCTTGGCCCAAATTCGGAACATGTTTCATCTTCTCACAAAGCTCCTACTCGGAGTCCTGTTTCTGGAACAGCTATGACCCTTAATTCTTAAAAGCCAGAGCAGAAAATGAAAACCTATTGTTCACCCTTGCACGCTACACAGTCTTCAAGCATGGGCGAGTTGTTTCATTGCATATTTGCTTACTTTGAACCAATCTAGCTGAGTTTGAAGAGGTATGTCCCTTAGTTAACCACAGTGAGATCAATTTCTTTGCCTATAGTGATGCTGGAAAATCAGCCATGAAGTTATTGTAAGATTATGATCAGTGGTGTCCACATCAATGTTAGTATAAACCATTGAAGCATTATCTTTCTATCCTTTCTGTCAGATGTAAGAGAATTCATTTCCTGAAATATTTAATATTTTCATTTAGGTTTTACAGTGTTGGCTTCCTTTCCATAATTCTGGACTGGTGAATGGTTCAGAATCTTTCAAAATTGTGGAATCTGATTTAAAGCTCTTATTTCATTCACTTGAGGCTCAGGCTCTTTGACCATCCATGGTCCTTGGTGGAAGCGCCCTTAGTAGAATTGCAACACTTCCACTGAGTTGAAGCCACAGTGTTTCTAGTCACTTGGATCCTTACTTGTCCACGCTACAGTAGGCATATTAATTTGCTATGTTCATGATTAATTTCTGTATTCTCAAGTGTTTTCTCAGTACTAATGTTTTCCATTACTTTTCCAGCATCGAATAGATTTCCTTCAGCTTATGATGGATTCTCAGACTTCTAACAATTCAGAGATGCACTCTCACAAAGGTAAATTGGACATGAGGGTAGTTACTAAATGGCATTTTGAAGTCATTATCTGTGGAAGTATGAAAAAATTTCTAATTTGCTTAGACAATATACTAAATGACAATAATAATGATAATTATGGCAATGATGATGTTACAAGGTTTGACATTTGGAGGGCAATTTACATATATTGCTTCATTTGATCTTCATAACAATTCTTAGTGCTTGGTGTCATTCTTAGTTCTGTTTTAGATACGTGGAATCTAAGGCTGAGAGAGTTTAAGCAATTTCCACAGGATCACACCTCGTAAAACTTTGAAGTAAGATTTGAACTCAGATCTGATTTACCTCTAAGTCCAATACTCTGTGGTATCACCTAGCCACCTCAGAAAGATCCTTGACATTTGTATGATGAACTAAATGGAGCCAATTTTCAGAATCATATTTTGGTTTGTGATGGTCAAGTTAGTCTGAAGCTTGAATGGTGACACAAGAGTCCTTTTTTTATGTATAACTAGGATAAAAATGAAGCATACTGAATGTAGCTCCAATGTGATATTCAGAGCAAATGCTATGAATATGCTGGTATAGTTCTGATTCGTAAAATATGACTCTCTTCTTCTTGAAGGCAGAACCAAAACATTTATTCAAACACCAGAAAGCCAAATCCATCATAGCAACAAAGAAATCTGTACACATTAGCAATGCAGGTGGCACCAAAATCCCCAATTCTCCCCTCCATGGGGCCTGTCCACAAACTAAGCTCCCTTAAGCAAAATGCCCCTCTCTCACCCATACTAGCTGCTGCTCCCTCTGCTTCCTCTCTCTTTCCCCAAGCTACAATAACCTCCGACTTCCTGCTCCTTCCTACTCCACCTGTTTGGCAAGCTCCTCCTACCACAGACTAATGTGACTCAGGCTTCCATATGACCCAGGCATGTCAATAGATGGGAAAGATCTTTCCATTTACGTTACTATTACTTTGGCTTCAAAATCTTTCATATCCATTACATAGGTCAATGGGAGTTTAGGGGCAACAGGTTGTCAACACGACTGTACAACAATATAACAGAGATAACACAAAATAAGCACATAAGTCAATGTCTTAGGATGGGGCTTGAGCACAAGCACCCTATAATTCCCCACTCAAATAAAAGGGGCCCAAAATCCCTTGGGGTGAGGGGCAAAGGTCTCTTCTTCTATAGCTACTTCCTGATAAAATTGGACATAGACCTGTCCTTGCCACAAGAGGTCCCATTCGAGGGGTCAGTTCTTTAGGTGTCATCTGCAGTATGGTTGTTGCTGGGTCCAGGGGTGACACAGCATAGTCTTGGACAGGGGATGACATCTAGCTCAAGCGGTCAGGCATCTACAGGTAGAGGGCACCAAACCTGCAGGAAACAAATCTAGCAGACAAGTTGAAAGGCCAAAAAGAAATAAAGAGACAATAACCAGAAGCTGAGTAAACATAGGGTGAGCTGTGCTTCTGGAGTCCATGAACCCACTAAAACTGCATTAATTCCTATCTTCCTGACTGCTCTGTATTTCTTTAATCTGAGCTGGGCCTTAGCCAATTTCCCACTCTCCCTGAAGGTGCGACAAATTTGAATACAATGATTCAGGAGGATCTGTAGGGGTGGTTCCTACTTCCTTATTTAGTCTAACATTAAATATCTTTTCTTGGTACATCTTATATTGTCCATTATTCGAAATACCATATATTCTTCCAAATCTATACATGCTCTCAATAGAGCAGTAAATAATTCTTTCTTTGTTAACCTATTCTGACATTGAATCCACTGGCTATTTATTCTTCTCTTCTGAGGAAATTTATCTTTTCCCTATTCCCCTAAGTCACTTAACTGTGAAATCTTAGCCAGCACCTCCAAAAGAGGGTGCCCTATTTCCCTAATTAGTAGTCAGAATTAGGTGCTTATAAGCATATAGAGTCATCTTCACTATGATATTTCTATGAGAAATTGCTAAGGGAGTACCACAATATATATTTGTACCTCCAATTCTGATCATACTCTTCATTACCTCCTCCTTTAACACTCTCATACAGTCTCTAAGTGAATACTATCTCTACGAGGCTGTATAGTGTCAGTTGGATACTGTCTGCTGCATATACCTGCAGCTAAAGCTAACAGCTTAGTTATGTTGTTACCTCCTTGCATATGGTCATCCCTAAAAGCTTGCAGTACAAAAGGATTCTACTACCTATGAATTTCAAACAATCTATGTTATCTATCAATACTCCTCAAGCCCCTTCATCACTGATTCTCATCATCCAAGATACTAATGATTCACTCATTTTTGGGTGAGTCCACTTAAAATATCTGTGACCTCTTGCTGAGTAAAATCCTCAATTATTTCCCTAAATACTATGTCCCCCTCTCCCTCATTCTCCTGTTTCCTTAATAGTATTGAACAAATTTCTGCATTAGAATCTTCCTCATTTAACTTTGTTTCATTCTCTTCCCACACATTCTCCTGCACAGATGTTTGGGCCCCTATCAAGCCCAGCCTGCAGAAGGGCTGTATGTACCTTCCTCTTGTTACTTTTTCCTTCTTTCTGAGAGCTAAATTAACAGCTACGTTTTCTTCTACTACATGAGACTTCCCTGCCTGCTCTTCTAAAGAGAAGGTGGAACACTGTAACATAGAAACATTCTCATGCAAAGGGACTAACTCCTTTGTCATCTGAACTTTTTCCTCCAGCAGCTTGTCTCTGCTTTTACACATAATATGATAACTTATTAGCCAGACCCAGTCTTTCCTAAACATGCCTGCCGGTTTCTTCCCTGGTTCTATTTATATTCCTTGAAAACATTTTTCTAAATCTTCTGAGTCCTCCCTTGTGTAGCTTCGGTTCCCAGTATTCACAGAGCAATATGCTTTTAGCCTGTTCTCTTACTAGGGAGGAATAAGGTAAATCATCCCATCCCGATATATCCATTTCCTTTCCTGAAGCCTTCTTGCCTCTAAGTAGAGGTCTGATGTTTCATGATCCCATCCTTGTCATCAAATATAGAGCCAATGTGATATTCACAGCGAATGCTAAATATAATGGACTCTCCTGATTGAAGGCAGAACCAAAACATTCATTCAAACACCATGTTGGATATGTTCATAAATAAAATTTTTACTCAGAAGTGAGTGAAAGAAAGATTTAATCTGATTCTTGAGAAATGAGCCACCCGGGTTGGATTGCACCAAGGGGCCCAGATATAGGAACAAAGTTTTATAAGGTTAATTATTCCTGGTCCATCTCTTCAGAGCTGAGATTGGTCCCAGCTGTTCCAGGTTACAGTCTCCTGTATATTGCCATTACACATTGCTCCTTGACGTGAACTCCCTCTTGGTCATATATAGATGATGAGTCTCTAATTTTATGCGGGAGTATCAGCTACTATGCATGAAGCTATAAAGCATGTGTGCTACAGGTCTAGCTTACCCTTTGCCCTATTTTTGGTTACAGACCCAGTTGAAACCGGTTTTTCCCTTTTCTGAGTATTGGTTCTTCTTTTCTCAGTATTCCCTTCTAAGCAAATGACTCCCAGATGTTTCTTTCTGTGGAGGTCAAACTTTATCCCTAATACACCAGAAAGCCAGATCCCAACACCAGAAAAACAAATTCATCATAGCAACAAAGAAATCTATACACATTAGCAATGCAGGGGGCATTGACTTCCCCAAGCTTTCCCTCCAGTGGGCCTCCCCACAAACCAAGCTCCCTTAGGCAAAATGTCTCTCTCTCACCCACTAGCTGCTGCTCCCTCTGCCCTCCCCCACCTCAAGCTACAGCAACAGCTGACTGCTTGCTCTACCCTTTCCTATTCCACCTGTTTGGGCAAGCTCCTCCCCCTTCAGGCTCATGTGACTTAGGCTTCCATGTGACCCAGGCAGGTCACATGGGCCTATTAATGGAAGAGAAGATTTTCCCATTTACATTACCATTACAATGAGTTGGGAAAAACACAATTTTTTTCAAGAAAGAAAATTAGTTCTCTTATTCTAACCATGCTACTAAATCACATGTGTGATCCTTGGGTATTTACTTCATTTGGTAAAAGCAAGGCATTGGTGTAGATTATTATTCAATTCTCTTCTATGTCTAAATCCTATAATTTTACTCTCTTCCCTGGCCTAGAGCATGTTTCTTCATGCTCTGCTACCTGGACAGCAAGGTGGCACATAGGATAGAGTACCAGACCTGGAGTAAGGAAGACTCATCTTCCTAATTTCAAATCTGGCCTCAGACACTTACTAGCTATGTGACCCTGAGCAAGTCACTTAACCCTGTTTGCCTCAGTATCATTATCTGTAAAATGAACTGCAGAAGGAAATCTCAGACCATTCCAAAATCTTAATAAAGAAAACCCCATCTGTGGGCACAAAGAGTCAGACACGACTAAAACAATGGAACAACAACAGCACAGGAAAGAAGAGAGTAAAAGTATCCCTTGCAGTATAAAACTTGCAGCAAACTTCTCAAATTGTGTTTTAGTTACCACTATTCTCATTTAACCATAAGTAGGATACTGACTCTCCTTTGCTGTACCTAAGCATTCTTACCAGATCTCAGCGTGAGCCAAGCAGCATATGTCAAGGGAAGGGGGAACTGCAGTTGGGAGTCAGAAGGCTATATTCTAGTCTCAGCTTCTGCCACTTACTGGATAAGTGACTTTGGAACAGTCATTTTACTGCTCTAAGCTTCAGTTGACTTTTCTGAAGAATGGAGAAAAGCATTCTTGCACTAGCAATTTCACAGACTTCCCTTCATGGATAGAATGTACAGTGAGAAGAGAATGGTCTCTGAAATCTGAGGACCTAGGTTCAAATCATAACTCTCTCTCACCTATTAGATTTTGGGTAAGTCATTTAACCTCTTGAGGCCTCAGTTTATTGAACTCAAGTCAGGATGCTGGACTACATGGCTTTTGACTTTCCTTCCAGCTCTTGATCTCCCTTCAAATATCTCTCCTCCCTACTTGCTTCACTCCACAAACAAACATGCTACCAAAGGAGCTTATTCCTTCTCGACTATACTATTGCTAGAAACTTCTAATGTGTTCGTCCCATTACGCAGTGAGCTAGAAAGAAGAGAGAATTCCCTGAAATTAAATGTCACTTTTGTCCCTTCCAGAAACAACAACTGAGGGTGAGGCAGGTGTGTGGAAAGAACAGGAGAGATATAAGAGGAAAAAAGGTTGAGAAATCCTGGTTAACTTCTGTCCTTGTGATGGTAGATTTCAGTGGAAAATTCCTTTCATATCATTGAGTGCATTTCAGATCTTTTCTAGGTATTCTGGAGAGTCAGGTAGATGCCTTTCCTAAGTTCTCGTGATATGACTAAATTATATAACAATGGTACGATAACTTTGTCTGAATGTTTTCCCTTGTCTGTCTCTTTTTTAGATCTGAGTGATGAGGAAATCCTGGCCCAATCCATAAACTTTGTTTTTGGTGGCTATGAAACCACCAGCTCAGTCCTTTCCTTCCTTTTTTACAACCTGGCCACACACCCTGATATCCAGCAGAAACTTCAGGAGGAGATAGATGCAGTTTTGCCCAACAAGGTGAGAAAATGAGAAGAATAGAAATATTCACACCCCCTCCCAATTTGTTTTCTATTTACCAATTTGCCTCATCTCCTAGTAGAAAATTTGTCCAAATCACTTGACTGGTGAGTTTTTGCCCATTACTGAGGCATGGCTAGGTTTTGAAAAAGCAAAGATAAGTTGACACACCATAGATTTACATGAAGTTCTGCTTGCAGAGAAGGAAATATCTCAGGAAATAGTGCCAACCCTTGGAAAAATGATGAAAAAGTCCACTCATCACTCGCTAGTTCTCCCCTTCCCAACTCTCCTCTCATCTCCTGTTTTCAGATTTTCATTCAATCTTTGATGTGACTGATAAACAGGGATTAGCAACTCATTCTGGTGTCAGAAGACAAAAGGTCTTACGAGTGGACATTTGAGTTTGTCCTTACCAAGCAACCTCTTTTTGATGCACCAGGATCACCTGTCTCCATCCCCCTTGGACCAAGTAGGATAATCCCCATTATGTGAACACTTAAATAGTAATTTTCCTATGAAGTTACTAGATAGCTTTGAGAATGTATTTGAATAATCCTCTTAAACAGTAATAAGTTATCAAGCAGAACAAGATGATATGAACAAAGTTGTTCTTGAAAACAGATAACTATCTATGTTATTTTTTTGTGACAGATACTGGAAAAGCCTCTTTGCCCCCACCCAAAATATGTCTTTGTAATAGTAATTAAGGTGGTACTTTTTGCTGTTGACCTTTAATGATTCTGGCCTTTGTTTGAATGGGGCAGATAAAGTGGGATTTTTTTTTTATTTCTCAACACTGAGACAATTGGAAGCCACTGATTTGTATCTGATGTGATACTGGGGCTGGGGAACTTCTCCATGCCCAGTGTGGGTGAGGTCAGGGCCCTCCAGCCCCGAACAGGATATATAAGTGCAGAGGTTAGCATTTTTACTCAGAGCTCTGAGCCACAGCAAGAGGGGTACATGACTCAGGGCCAGCTGTTGTAATGAGTTCCTCAACTGTACACCCAGATGTTGAAAACTACGAATTGTATTTGGTCTGTAATTCAGGGTGCTGGCTTTTCCGCCTAAACTAGGTGGATGTTATTTGTTCGCTGGATTAAAGTAATATTGTTAACCCCTTAAGGTTGCTTTTCATAAGTAAAGCAGATCAAAAAACATCTGTGTTGGCAGCTTTCTGGTTGCTGGTTGTTGGTGGATCTTACACCCCCATAGAAGCTGCTAGCTGGATTGCTGATACAGTCTTCTGAATTCTACCAATACAGATGCATCCCTTTGAGTCTTTCTGTTCTGAAGTCCCTTGGATTTATAAAATACAAAATAGTTATGAAATAAGACCAGGGCATCCTAACATTGATGGTGAGCTGAGAATGAGGACTTCTAGACTCTGGATAGAAGTTAGTCATTTTCTTGGGGTCAGAGCTAAGATGACTTCTGGAAAACAGGGACTTGCTTAAGCTCTCCCCCGAATCCCTCCAAACAGCTGTAAAAATGGCTCTGAACAAATTCTAGAGTTATAGAACCTACAAAATAACAGACAGAAACAAATCTCCTGCCCAAGACAGCCTGGATGGTTTCTTGGACCATGCTGGGAGTGGAGTGCAGCCCAGCATGAGCCATACCAGGACAGACCAGACCAGGAGTCAGCTGGCAGAACAGGCCCTAGAACCATGAATCACTGAGTGGTGGCAGTTACCAGACTTCTCAACCCACAAACGCCAATGACAATGGGGCATGTTAGTGGGAAAACTACTGGATCTGGGTGAGAGAATTGTGCTGTCCAGTTCTAGCCCCAGGAGCAGTGGAAGTGGCACAGTGACAGTAGCAGGAAGCTCCTGTGGCTGCTTCCAGAGCTCCAGCTTCAGCTGCTTCTGGAATCCGTGGCCCACATGGGGGAGAAATCAAGCAATGGATCAGAGTAGGAGTACAGGGATTGCTTTTCTGGTGCAGAGACTGGATTCTCTTTTTTTTGGCATGCTTGGATCTGGGTTATAATCCTCATTGACAGTTCTTGGAGGAGGAGGCAGCTGTGGCAGAGGTTCTGATGACTGTGGAGTAAAAGTAGCTCTGAAAACAGCAGCACAAGGCCCCTAAAGCTTGGGACAAGGTACTCTCTACTTTACAAGCAGTTATACCCTGACAGAAAGCTCAAGGGTCAAGTAGTTGGCTGGGAACATGAACAAACAGTGTAAAAGGACTCAGACTTTAGAATCATTTTCTGGTAACAAAAAAAATCAAAACAGCCAGAAGACGTCAACAAAGTCAAAGAGCCTATATCAAAAGCCTCCAAGAAAAATATGAATTGGTCTCAGGTCAAGGAAGAGCTCAAAAGGATTTGGAAAAGCAATAAGAGAACTAGAGGAAAAAATGGGAAGAGAAATGACAGTGATGCAAGAAAACCATGAAAAGCAAGTCAATGACATTCTAAAGGAGACCCACAAAGTCTCTAACTCAAATGGCAAAGGAGCTCCAAAAAACCAATGAGGAGAAGAATGCCTTAAAAGGCAGAATTAGCCAAATGGGAAAGGAGGTCAAAAAGAACACTGAAGAAAATATCACCTTGAAAATTGGAATGGAGGGGCAGAGCCAAGATGGCAGCTGGAAAGCAGGGACTTGCTTAAGCTCTCCCCCAAATCCCTCCAAACACCTATAAAAAAAGGCTCTGAACAAATTCTAGAGCTGCGGAACCCACAAAATAGCAGAGGGAAACAGCTCTCCAACCCAGGAGGGCCTGGATGGTTGCTGGGAAGGGTCTATCACACAGTGTTGAGAGCAGAGGGCAGCCCAATGTGGGCTGTAATGGGACAGAACAGGCCCTGAGTCAGGCATCCATAACAGGCCTTGGGGCCATGAAACAGTGAGCTGCGGCAGTTACCAGACTTCTTAACCCACAAACGCCAAAGAGCACGTTAGGGGGAAACTGCGGGATTGAGTTGGGAGTAGTAGGGCCGCCAACTCTGGGGGTGGAGGAAGTGGTGCAGAAGTGGCCATAACAAGCAGGAAGTGCCTGAGGCTGCTTCCAGAGTATCAGCTGCCTCCCAAGTCCTTAGCTCACAGGGTGGGAGGAATCTAGCAGAGGATCACAGCAGGAGTGCAAGGAGTGCTTTGTGGGCACAAAAAGAAAATTCTCTTGCTGTGCCCTGCTCGGATTTGTATTGCAGTCCTGGTTGGCAGTTCTTGGGGGAGGAGGAGCACTGCTGGGACAGAGGCTGGGGTGATGGTGGAGTAGAAGTAGCTCTGAAAACAACAGTGCTTGGAACCTAAAGCATGGGACAAAGTACTCTCTACTCTACAAGCAGTCATAACCTGACAAAAAATCTCAAAGCTCGAGCAGTTGGCTAGGAAGATGAACAGGCAGTGAAAACGAACTGAAACTTGATTTCAGACTCAAACTCAGACTCTAGATTTGTTTTCTGGTGACAAAGAAGAAGAAAACATACAACCAGAAGAAGTCAACAAAGTCAAAGAGCCTACATTAAAAACTTCCAAGAAAAATATGTATTGGGCTCAGGCCACGGAAGAGCTCAGAAAGGATTAGGAAAAGCAAGTAAGAGAAGTAGAGGGAAAAATGGGACAAGAAATGACAATGATGCAAGACAACCATGAAAAAGAACTCAATGACTTGCTAAATGAGACCTCCAAAAATAGTGAAGAAAATAGCACTTTAAAGAATAGACTAACCCAAATAGCAAAAGAGCTCCAAAAAGCCAATGAGAAGAATGCCTTGAAAGGCAGAATTAGCCAAATGGAAAAGGAGATTCAAAAGACCACTGAAGAAAATACCACCTTAAAAATTACATTGGAGTAAGTGGAAGCTAGTGACTTTACAAGAAACCAAGATATTATAAAACAGAACCAAAGGAATGAAAAAAAATGGAAGACAATATGAAATATCTCATTGTAAAAACTACTGACCTAGAGAAGAGATCCAGGAGATACAGTATAAAAATTATTGGACTACCTGAAAGCCATGATCAAAAAAAGAGCCTAGTTATCATATTTCAAGAAATTATCAAGGAGGACTGCCCTGATATATTGGAACCAGAAGGTGAAGTAGAAATTGAAAGAATCCACCAATCACCTCTTGAAAAAGATCCCAAAAATAAAACTCCTAGGAATGTAGTCGCCAAATTCCAGAGTTTCCAGATCAAGGAGAAAATACTGCAAGTAGCCAGAAAGGAACAATTTGAATATTGTGGAAACACAATCAAGATAACACAATATCTAGCAGCTTCTATATTAAGGGATCGAAGGGCTTGGAATAGGATATTCCCAAGGTCAAAGGAGCTAGGATTAAAACCAAGAATCACCTACCCAGAAAAAGTGAGTGTAATGCTCCAAGGCAAAATAAAGTTTTTCAATAAAATAGAGGACTTTCAAGCTTTCTCAGTGAAAAGACCAGAGCTGAATTGAAAATTTGACTTTCAAATACAAGAATCAAGAGAAGCATGAAAAGGTAAAGAAGAAAGAGAATTTATAAGGAACTTACTAAAGTTGAAATGTTATGTCTACATTCCTACATGGAAAGATTATGTGTGTAATTCATGCGAACTTTCTCAGTATTAGGGGAGTTGAAGGGAATATAGACAGAAGGCACAAGATGAGTTGAATATGAAGGGAGGATATCTAAAAAAATGAAATAAATTTAAGGGTTGAGTGAAGAATATATTGAGGGAGGGAGAAAGGGAGAGATAGAATGAGGCAAATTATCTCACATAAAAGTGGCAAGAAAAAGCAGTTCTGTAGGAAGGGAAGAGGGGGCAGGTGAGGGGGAATGAGTGAATCTTACTCTCATTAGATTCAACTTGAGAAGGGAACAACATACACACTCAATTTGATATCTTACTCCACAAGAAAGTAAGAGAAAGGAGATTAAAAAAGGGGGGAATGATAGAAGGGAGTCCAGATAGGGGGAGGAGGTAATCAAAAGCAAACACTTTTGAAAAGGGACTAGGTCAAGGGAGAAAAATGAATAAAGTGGGGCAGGATAGGATGGAAGGAAAGATAGTTAGCCTTTCACAGTATGAGCATTGTGGAAGGGTTTTACATAATGATACATATGTGGCCTATGTTGAATTGCTTGCTTTCCTAGGGAGAGTGTGTGGGAAGGGAAGAGGGGAGAAAATTTGCAACTCAAAGTTTTAAAAGCAGATGCTTACAAAAATTTAAAAAAGTTGGTTTTTTGCATGCAGCTTGGAAACAAGATATATAGAGAATGGGGCATAGAAATCTATCCTGCCCTACAAGAAAGTAAGGGGGAAGGGAACGGGGAGGAGTGGGATGAAAGAGGGGAAGGCTGACTGGGGAATGAGGCAATCAGAATATATTCCATCTTGGAATGGGGGGAGAAGGTAGAAATGGGGAGAAAATTTGTAACTCAAAATCTTGTGGAAATCAATGTTGAAAACTAAAATATTAAATAAAATAAAACCTTAAAAAATATATTTGTAGTTTTCCACCAGAAAGTATTACCATAACATCTGGTGACCAGATATACAATCGGGTTAGTATAGACTCATTCTACAATTTTGCTAGTAAAAGTAGATGTGATATGTCACCTTAATATTTAAGTATTTAGTTTAGAACTTTTTGTTCTCTTCCCAGGAAGCAGTCATGTATGATGCCCTGGTACAGATGGAATATCTAGACATGGTGATACATGAAAATCTCAGGCTCTTTCCCACAGCTATCAGGATTGAAAGGGTTGCTAAGAAAACTGTTGAGATCAATGGACTAAGGATTCCTAAAGGCACAGTGGTGTTCGCCCCAGCTTTTGTCCTTCATCGTGACCCCGAACACTGGCCAGAGCCAGAGGAGTTCCGCCCTGAAAGGTAAACACTTATTTTTTAAAATACTGGTAAAGGTTACTCCATGTGGTCAGTTGAAGCTATGTGGAAAGAACACTGGGTGGGGGACCAGGGTTTGAATCCCGCTTTTGTGTCTTGCTTAGTTCGATGACTCTGAGTCTGTAACTTAAACTGTTGCAATAACCCGGCATAATGCCTATAGTAGCTATTTCTGTAGCTTGGATATAGCCCCTTTAGTTATCCTTGTCTCTATTTTATAGATGAAGGAATTGAAGCTTATGTACAGTCAGTGAGTTGGTATTCTTCCTACAGCTAAGAAGTGTTAAAAGTGGGTTTTGAATACTGATCTTTCTTAGACTTTCCAAATTGAAAAATGAGGGTTTAACCTGTGTGCTAACTGAGATAACTTCTAACTTCAAAATCTCTAAAGTTTGACTCTTTTAGTTATTTTATAGGCTGTCTATTCCAAGATAATACATGCAAACATGTCTAATTATTTTCATGAATCACTTTCTCATAGATTTATTTGAGCCTTTACAAGTGACTAAACTTTTTAGGGAATATCAGATAAAGGATATTATGCTACATTCATAGTCAGGAAGAGCTGAATTCAAAGCCCATCTCTGACACAACTTAGCTATATCAGTAAGGGCACTAATGATTCCATTCTACATAGTAGCTCTTCCAAACATTTGCATCCCTCCTCAAACCTCTCATTTCTCCCCTCCTCTTTACTCTCAGAGATAGGAATCTTCACTGATATTTTACTAGAAAATAATGAGGTTATTCACAGTAACTGCTTCTTTCACCCTCTTCCTCATCTTCTGTCACTCAAATGCCTTCTGCTACTAGCCCCTCCTTTGTGCCTGTATGACATGATGGTGTAACCTTATTCCTCTAGTTGTTTAAGTGATTCCATCTCTTCTAATATATTGCCCCATCTATCATCAACACTCATACATTTGCTTTCAATCTGTCCCTGTCTACTGACTCATTTTCTTCTACCTAAGCATGCTCTTATGTCTACTATCCTGAGTAAACCCCCACTTAATCCTTCCCTACCTGTTATTGTCCTATATCTCCTCTATCCTTTGTAGCTAACCTCCTCAAAAAGTTTACAAGACAATAAAAAAGTACAAAGGTTACCTTCAATAGGTGCCTCCACTTTCTCTCCTTTTACCTTCTTCACCTTTGGATTTTGAAGGTTAGTTTAAAGTCTTTTGTTGTTGTTTTCTTGCTGTTCAGTCATGTCTGACTCTTCATCACCCCATTGGGGGTTTTCTTGGCTTAAATACTGGAGTGGTTTGCTATTTACTTCCCCAGATCATTTTACAGCTGAGGAAACATAAGCATAGGTAGTTAAATGATTTCTCAAAGGTCACACAGCCAGAAAGTTTCTGAGGTCATATTTTATTCATGCCTGTCTGATTCCATGCCTACCTCCCTGTCTACTTGGCCACCCAGCAGTGCCAAAAGTTAAATGTTGTTGCAATAACAGATCAACAGTCTCATTCTTTCCATTTTTAGTAATTAAAGTTTAGCATTTCTAAAATCTAAACAATGTTAGGATAGTTTGTTGAGAGTCTGTTGAAATTTCTGCCTTTTGAGCATAGTTTGGGATTTTTAAAAATAACAAATAAAGCTTCATGATAGGGAGGAATTGTTCTAAAGATAGACAAGTGCTGCTTTAGATATTCTTACTATATTCTCAAAGATCTCTTGAGGTCTCCTTTTTTGGCTCCTTTTTATTTTTACATTGATTTTTTAAAATTTTGATTTTGAAATTTTCTCCTTCCTTCTGGCCACTTCCCCACCCGTTGAAATATCAAGCAATATGAATCATTTTACCTGTGAAGTCATGAGAAACATATTTCATTTTAGCCTTGTGCCAAAAAGCAAGAAAAATGACATGAAAACAATGTGCTTCGATGTGCACTCAGAGTTCATAGTTTCTGTTGGTGCAGGTGGATAGCATTTTTCATCACAGTAATGTTGGAATTAATCTTGGATCATTGTATCGAGCAGAGTTGCTAAGTCTTTCATAGTTGATCATTATTACAATTTTCCTGTTACTGTGAAAATTGTTCTTCATTTTCCTTCAGTTCATAATAGTCTTTTCCATTCTTTCTGAAATCACCCCTTTTATCATTTCTTGTACCATGTGTAATAGTATTCATCTCCATCACACCACAATTTTTCTAGCCATTCCCTCTTTGATAAGTATTCTTTCCATTTGAAATTTTTTCCAACAAAAAAAGTCACTGCTATAAATATTTTAGTACATATAGGTTTTTCCCTGTTTTTTGATCTCTTTGGGATACAGATAAATCGCGATATTGCTGGGTCAAAGGGTTTATAGTTTTATCGCCCTTTGGGCATAGTTCAAAATTGTTCTCCGGAATGGTTGGAGCAGTTCACAACCCCACCAACAGTTCTCTAATGTAACTTTTCTTTTCCACAATGCCTCTACTGTTTGTCATTTTTTCCTATCAAATTAGCCAGTCTGATGGGATTGATATGGTATCCCAGAGACGTCATAGTTTAAATTTATCTAATGAATAGCAATCTAGAATATGGTTTCATGTGACTACTGATAGCTTTGATTTCTTCTCACAATTTCCTGTTCATATCCTTTGAACTTTTGTCAATAGGGTATTGCTCTTATTTTTACAAGTTTGACTCAGTTCCTTACATATTTGAGAAATGAGATCTTTATCAGAATAACTTGCTATAAATTCCCCCCAGATCTCATTTTCTGCTTTCCTTCAAATTTTGGCTGAATTGGTTTGGTTTGTGCAAAAACTTTCAAATTTCATGTAATCACAATAATCCATTTTACTTCCAGGGATCCTCTCTGTCTCTTGTTTCATCATAAAACTTTACCTTACTCATATGTCTGAAAGTTGATTCTTTTTCTCCATAATTTGTTTCCTTTATTTGCTTATGATATCATCTTTTGTGCCTAAATTATGCACCCATCTTTTTTTTTAATCTGGCTATTCAGCGTGAGATGTTTATGTATGCCTAGTTTCTGCCAGATTGCTTTCCAGTTTTCTCAGAAGTTGGGGTTTTTTTTCCAAATATTGAATTCTTGCCCCCAGTGCTTGACTCTTTGGGTTTATCAAACATTGTATTGCTGTGGTGGTCATTAACTTGTGTTATATTGTGTACCTAATCTATTTCTCTGACCAACTATCAAGTATACAATACCAGAATGTTTTAATGTTTACTATTTTGTAGAATAGTTTGGAAGTTGCTAACACTATTCTTTCTTCACTTTTTTTTTTTCCTTAACGTGTGCACTTTTATTTGAACTGGTCTTAAGTCAGTGTACAGGTAAAGCTCCTCCCCTCCTCCAAGTACTGGCACCAATCTCAAAAAACTCGCAGAGAGATTGTAAAATCTTCATTCACATCTATGTTGGGGGCAGGGAGGGAATTTAGGGGGCCATTCATTATAGCTGCCTATTTAAAAAAAAGGAACAAGTATTAAGGCGGAAGATAAAAAAAAGGTTTTTTTTGTTGTTTTTTAAAGGATTACATAATTTACATGTAAAGCAATACTAGTACCTTTCCCCCTTCCCCCTCCCCATCTGGATTTTTGTGACGTAGCTCCTTTGCTCTAGCAGATGACAGCCTTCACAGAGGCTTGTAACTTTGTAACAATGCATTATACAATGCTTGGAATGACTATTAAAAAAAAAAA
>CM053622.1:417955102-417973328 GCA_028646595.1 Phalanger gymnotis
ACAGGGTCCTGGGCCTGGGGCTTAGCACTTAACAGCTGAAAGTACTTCCACTCAAAAGAAACAAAAGCCATGCTAATGAGACAATTTTGCTTAACCACACAGAAGGTAGTCTTAACCCTGGGGAATCTTCACCTCCCAGACAGTGTGGACATCCAGGCACCTGTGCAGGGGAAAATTGAGGGAACTTTTACTGATAAAGGAAACCAGGCCTAGATTTGCTGCTGAGATGTGCATAAGCAGTGGTGTAGGGATGCATCTGTCTATGGGTACTTACAGCAGGCTGGAGGTCTTGGTTTCTGTTCCAGGCCAGAGGGGAGAAATGAAGAAGGATCTGAGGCCAGAGGTATCATTTGCCATACTATCAGACTAGAGGGGATTACAATAATAAACGTCTTCAAATGAAAAACAAATTAATGAGCATGCGATTTACTATGGGAATGGAGATCAGGGATTGCCTTAACAGGAGTATACCAAAGCAAAAAAAAAAGCTCTCCAATCCAAAAGAGAATTATCAAATGGTCACCTGACCAAAAATAATTCATAGCAGAATTATTTTTTAATTTAAAAATTGAAGGTAAGAGATTGACGACTTTTTTTCAAAAAAAAAACACCAATCCACGAAAAACAAGAATATTAAAAGAAAGTCAACCAACTAGAAAAGGAGATCCAGAATTATTAGGAAGAAAATGACTCATTGAAAATTAAAATTGGGCAAGGGGAAGCCAGCAGAGTCAGAAATGACTAGGAAATAATAAAAAATATATAGAGAATGAAAAAATAGAAGAGAATGTGAAACATCTCATAAGAAAAACAACTGATCTGAGCAACATATCAAGAAAACATAAAAATAAGCAGACTACCTGAAAGTTATGATCAAAAATATTATTCATATTACAATACAAGAAATATTAAATTATAACACAAGCAAGAATTGGAGGAAATTGTCCTGATGCATTAGGACAAGGGGTGGGGAAGTAGAAATATAAACAGTTTATTGATAATCACCTGAAAGAGATCCTATGAGGAAAATCTACAGAAATATCATAGTCAAATTTGACTTTCAAATACAAAAATCAATAGAAGCATGAAAAGGTAAACAGGAAAGAGAATCATAAGGGATTTATTAAAGTTGAATTGTTTACAATCCTACATGGAAAGATAATATTTGTAACTCATGAGAACTGTCTCATGTATGTATGTATGTATGTATGTATGTATGTATGTATGTATGTATAGACAAAGGGCAAAGGGTGAGTTGAATATAAAGAGATTATATCTAAAAAACAAAATTAAGGGGTGAGAGATGAATGTACAGGGAGAAGGAGAAAGGGAGAGGTAGAAGGGGTAAATTATTTCACATAAAAGAGGCAATAAAAAGTTTTTCACAGTGGAGGGGAAGAGGGGGTAGGTGAGGAAGAATGAGTGAACCTTAACTCTCACTGGATCTGGCTTAAGAAGGAACTAACATGCACACTCAATTAGGTATGGAAATCTATCTTGCCCTACAGGAAAGTGCAAGGAGGAGGGGAGAGAAGAGGGGGGATGATAGAAAAGAAGGCAGATTGGGGGCGGTTGTAGTCAGAAGCAAGCACTTTTTGAGGAGGGGCAGGGTCGAAGGAGAGAATAGAATAAATGGAGAGTAGAATAAGATGGTAGGAAATAGCCTTTCACAACATGACTATTGTGGAAATGGTTTGCTTAACTTTACATGTATATGCTCTATCAAATTGCTTTCCTTCTCAATGAGGCTGGTTGGGGAGGGAAGAAGGGTGAGAATTTGGAAATTGAAATTTTAAAAACAAATGTTAAAAACTGCTTTTTACATGCAAGTGGGAAATAAGACCTATAGGCCATGGGGTATAGAAATCTATCTTGCCCCACAGAAAAGGGGAAGAGAAGGGAATAAAAGAAGAGGCAGGTGATAGAAGGGAAGGCAGATTGGGGGAAGGGGCAATCAGAATGCATGCTGTCTTTGGGTGGGAGGAATAGAGAGAAGAGGAGAAAATTTGGAATTCAAAATCTTGTGGAAATGAATGTTGAAAACTAAAAATAAATTGATTAACAACCAAAAATGGAGTAATAGAAAATAAAAAAATAGACTTTCAATGAATTGCCAGTCTTTCAGAATTTTCTTGCAAAAAAAAAAGAAACTAAATTTAATAGAAAATTTGAAATAAAGATCCAACAGAAATGTATTTTTTCTTATTTTTTATTTAAGTTAATTTTTCTTTTTCCTTTCTCATGTTTTTGTTATAGAATTTAAATTTAAAATAAATTAAGAAAAAATGAAAGAAATCTCTATCAGAAAATTTTCCTGCAAATATGTTTTCCCAGTTTCTTTTTTCAAATTTTATCTGCATTAGTTTTATTTAGGTAAAACCCTTTTTAATTTTATGTAACCAAATTTGTTCGTTTTACCTTCTGTGACACTCTCTATCTCTAATTTTGTCATGAACTTTTCTCCTATCCCCAGATCTTACAAGTAATTGGTCTAAATTGCTTTTATTTGCTTTGTATTTTAGCCATTTCTTCATTTTGAGCTTATCTTAGTATATTACGTGAGATATTGGTATACCTGGCTTCTACTAGACTATTTTTCTAAAAGTTTTTATGTAATACTGAGTTCTTGACTCAAAATCTGGGATCTTTGTTTTTATCAAAAATTATTTATTATGCTCATTTGTTTCTGTATATTGTGTTTCCAGTTTTTTTTTTTTTCTGTTACTCAGCCTCTCTTTTTCTTGCCCCAAACAAGAGTTTTGGCTTGTTTTTTCATTTGTTTGTTTGTTTTTTACAACTAGGACTTTGTTTAGGATAGTTTGAAATCAGGCAGAGCTCTTATTTTTTCCACTGATTCCCTTGGTATTGTTGAGTTCTTCTCCCTTATCCCATCAGTTACACACCATATATTTCAGTCCACCATTCTTATGCTTCTACCCTTGATACCTTCTCTCCCATTTCCTATCACCTAAGTTTTCGACTGCTTTTTCTGTATTGTCTTTTGAGGGATGAGACTTTTATATATGCAAATACATACATATGTATATAGGAATATAGGTATGAAGATGTATATATATATATATATCTACAGCAATTAGCTGAATTCTTTTTTTTTAAGATAAAACCTTTTATTGTTATGCATGCCACAGTTCTGTTTGGACTCCCTACTAACTTGTAAAATCTGGACTCATGACCAAACAAATTACAAAATCTGCACTAGGACCAAAGAAATTAGGATATAGAGCAGCCAAATTTAAGTGAATTGTTCATGCAGCACATCAACGAATGCAAATTACAAAAGAAAAAAGTAGCCAGAAAAAAGTGTCTTGGGTGTTTTTAAAAATTGTTTTTATATTTTAAGTTGTATTCTTACTCTAATCCACCATTTCCTATGTAATACAGTTTTGTAACCTTGAAAGCAGCAGACACAACTGATAGTCACTAAGGAAGATGGGTTCTTTGGTATGATTTATATGCATTTTTTTTCTTTTATTGCACAGCTTTCTAATTACAGTGTCACAAATAATTTTTTCTAAGTTACTAAATTAAAAAATAGTAAATTAATCAAAATTTGAGTGGCTGTGGTCCTATTTTAATAAATGAGTTCTATGAATAAGTCAATAATTTACTATTTCATTTTATATTTCAAAGGAAAAATGTTCTTTTTAAAAGCTAGAGGTATAATGCTTTTTATAATTCATTTTTAATTTATGCAATTCTTAAGTGAAACTATAGCTAGGAGCAGTGACTAGGCTAAAAGAGTTAAAAAGTCAGCATAGTATTATTTTTTCTATAAACTTTTTTTTTATGATTCCAGTTTAAAAAAATACTAAAAGATACATATGTGCACTTAGTGACAACCTTTGCAAAGATGACCAAACCACATCTGAATATAATTCCATCATAAATAGTCCTTTTCCATGTTGTGGAATGGGATCCGGAGATAACAAGGATTATCTCAAAGGACTGAAGTCTCCAGCACATTCTACCAAGCTAGGACAGCTTCAATACAAAATGGCAACATATGAGGGTTCCACTGTGTGCTTTCCAAGGACCAGCTAAGCTACATTTGGAGAGAGAGGTTTATAATTTGAAGGCTGGCCACCAGGTGATAGATTTTTCGGGCAATCATACAGTCTACGTTGAAGAGGGGTTACAGTCTGAATTGGTTCCAGGATGGCCCGCAAGACTTAGCTTAATTCTTAACACATAGTAGACATTTCATTGATTTTTATTAAACTAAATTGAATTTAACTTCTAATGAATTTTGTTATTGTTGTTTGAGCTCCAAAAAGTAATTCCTTGGTACTTTGACTGGGGTGGCACTGAGTAAGTAATGTATGTATTTTTGTCATTTTATTATGGTGACTTGGCTTACCCATGACTAATTAACTATTATATAGCTCTTTTTATCTGTATAAAGATCATTTTGTAATTGTGTTCATATATAAAGTTTCTCTGTGTATTGGAAGGTAAACTCCTAAGTATTCCCTAAGTATTTTGTCTTTTTTTGCAATTATTTAATTTTATTTTTGTCATCTGATTTATTTTTATGCTTTCATTCTACTTTAATTTGTTTTTAGTTTAGATTGTCTCCCAATCTCAACACCCTCTTTCCCCCATTCACAAGACAAGAAATATGAAACCTGTTACAAAAGTGGTCTTTCAACAAAAATTAGTGCATTAGTTATCCTTCTCCCCCCACTCCCACCTCCCACAAAAAAAAAAAGAAACAGGAAAAGGAGAAAAGACAAAAATGCTTCAATCTGCACTCTAATTCTATCACTTCTCTCTCTGGAGACAAATAACATTTTCTGGCTTGAGTCCATTTGAACTGTGGAAGGTCATTGGGTTGATTCAAGTTACTAAGTCTTTCACAACTGATAATCTTTAACGTTTTTACTGTGTAAACTGCTCTGCTGATTCTGTTTACTTTATTTTGCATCTAATCATAAATGTCTTCTCAGACTTTTCTGAAATTATTCCATTTATCATTTTTTTACAGCACAATAGTATTCCATCTCATTTATATACCATATCTAATTCAGCCATTAAAAATTGATGAGCACCACCTCAGGTTCCAATTCTTTTCCACCACTAAAAGAACTGCGGTAAATATTTTCATACATATGGGTCCTTTTACTAGCTCTTTGATTTCATTGAGGTATACAACTATTACCAATATTGCTGGGTCAAAGACAATGCACAGTTTAATGGTTTTGTGAGTGTATTCTAAGTTACTTTCTTGAATGGTTTCACTAGATGAGACATCTATGAAATGTTGATTGTTCGACCACATCCCCCTGCAACATTTTTCTTTTTTTTTGGTCATCTCAGCCAATCCATGGTTAGGAGTTTTATACATATATATGTATGTATATATGTAATATATGCACATACATACATATGTACATGGGTACATGCATATATATGTATGTATGTGGAAATATTTGCTAAATATTTCCCTATTAGATTTTTAATAAAATTTTAACATTTGTGTTTTTATTTTATTTTGAGCTCCGATTTCTCTTTCCCCCTTCGCCTCCCCAGTACTTATAAAGGCAAACAATATGTCAATTATTGATGTTAAGTCATCCAAAACATTTTCCACTCTTAGCCATGTGGAAAGCGAAAGCAATGAAAGGCAAAAAACATAATGTAAGTTTTAGATTTAGTATTTTATTTTGCCCTGTTACTTGTAATACAATATTTTCTTAAATTTGTTTATGTTTACTTTTCAACATTCACTTGCATAAGATTTTGAGTTCCAAATTTTCTCCCATCTCTCCCCTCCCCCACCCCAAGACAGAGTGTAATTTGATATAGATCCTACATATGCATTCATATTAAATATATTTTCACATTAGTCATGTTGTAAAGAAGATTAGAGTCAATGGGAGAAACCAAAAGCAAGAAGAAACAAAACAAAAGAGACAGAGGGAATATTATGCTTCAATGCATACAGACTTCATAGTTCTTTTTCTGAATGTGCACAGTATTTTCCATTGTGGGTCTTTCTGAGTTATCTTAGATCTTTGCATTGCTAAGAAGAGTTAAGTCTATCAAAATGAGTCAATGCATAATGCAGCTGTTACTGTCTATAATGTTCTCCTGATTCTGTTTCCTTCACTCAGTTCATATAAGTCCTTCAGGATTTTTCTGAATTCTGCTGCTCATCATTTCTTATAACACAATAGTATTCCATTACATTTATATACCACCATTTATGCAGCCATTCCCCCTCTGATGGCCATCCTCTCAATTTCTAATCCTTTGCCACCACAAAAAGAACTGCTATAAATATTTTTGTAGATGGGGGTCCTTTTCTCATTTGTATAATCTCATCGGGATACAGATTTAGAAGTGCTATTGCTGGGTTAAAGAGTATGCACATTTTTATAGCCCTTTGGACAGAGTAACAAATTGCTCTCCAGAATGGTTGGATCGGTTCACAACTCCAGCAACAATGAATTAGTGTTCCAATTTTCCCACATCTTCTCCAGCATTTATTATTTTCCTGTTTTGTTATGTTAGCCAGTCTGATAGGTGTGATGTTGCACCTCAGAGTTTGTTTGGATTTGTATTTTTCTAATCAATAGTGATTTAGAGCATTTTTTCACATGACTACAGATATATTTAATTTCTTCTTCCGAAAACTGCCTGTTTATATCCTTTGACAATTTATCAATTGGGTAATGATCGATATTCTTATAAAACTGATACAGTTCACTCTATAGTTTTATTAATAAATTTATTTTATTTTTAGTTTACACCAGTTTTGGGGTTCCAAAATTTCTCTCCCTCCCTACCTCTCCTCCCCCTTGCCTTCAAGACATCCAATGTACGTTCCACATATGCCTTCACATTGAACTTATTTACATAATAGTTCAGTTGTAAAGAAGCATTATAAGCAATGGAATGAATCATGAGAAAGGAGAAATGAAAATAAAAAAGAACGGAAAAAAGAGAGCAAAAAGTTGGCCTCAATCTACATTCAGACTCCATAATTCTTTTTGTGAATATGCATAACTTTTTGCATCATGAGCCTTTTGGAGCAGTCTTTGAACCTTGCACTGACAAGAGGAGTCAAGTCTATCAAAGTTAGTCCTAACAGATACCATGTGTCTATAGTCATGTATAATGATGTTCCAGTTCTGCCCCCTTAACTCAGCATCAGTTCATATAAGTCAGGGCTGTCTAAAACATGGGCTGTGCGCAACTCATGCAGCATACCTGTGTCCACTACAAGCAAAGAAATCAACACAAATGCTTCAGTTAAAGCATTTATGTCAGATTTCCATGCAGATAATAAACACTGGCAGGCCACACAGAATCACACTGCGGGCCGCACTTTGGACAATCATTCCAGGTTATAAAGTAATCCTTCTACTCCTCATGTCTTATAACATAACAGTATTCCATTATATTTATATACCACAATTTGTTTAGTCATTCTCCAAATGATGGGCATCTTGTTGATTTCCAATTCTTTGACAACACAAAAAGAGTGGCTATAAATATTTTTCCCACTTGGATGATCTCTTTGGGTTATAGCCCTAGAAGCGGTTTTGCTAGGTCAAAGGTTACGCACATTTTTATAGCCCTTTGGGCATAGTTCCAAATTTCTCTCCAGAATGGCTATATCAGTTCACAACTCAACCAATAATGTAACAATGTTCCAATTTTCCCACATTCTTTCCAGCATTTACAATTTGTTTTGACATGCTGGCCAATCTGACAGGAGAGATGTGGTACCTAAGAGTTGTTTTGATTTGCATTTCTCTGACAATAGTGATCTAGAGCATTTTTTAATATGGCTACAGATAGCTTTAATTTCTTTTTCTGAAAAGTGCCTGTTCATATCCTTTGATCATTTATCAATTGCAGAATAGCCTGTATTTCTACAAATTTGGCTCAGTTCCCTGTATATTTTAGATATGAAGCCCTTATCAGAGACACTGGTTTTAAAGATTTCCTCCCAATTTTCTGCTTCCCTCCCAATCTCTGTTCCATTGGCTTTGTTTATACAACAGCTTTTCAATCTAACATAATTAGAATTATCCATTTTTCATTTGGTAACACTCTCTATCTCTTGTGGAGTCATGAATTCTTCCTTTTCACATAAAACTGACAGGTAGACTATTCCATGCTCTCCCAAATTGACTATAGTATCAGCTTTTATTCCTAAATCATGAAGCCATTTTTAGTTTATTTTGGCACATGGTGTAAGATATTGGTCTGTGCCCAGTTTCTGTCATACGATTTTCCAATTTTCCCAGCAGTTTTTGTGAAACAGTGAATTCTTAACCCAGAAGCTGGACTCCTTCGGTTTATCAAAGAGTAGATTGCTATAGTCATTGAATAGTGTGTCTTGTGTACCTAACCTATTCCACTGTTCTACCACACTGTTTCTAAACCAGTACCAAGTAGTTTTGATGACTGCTGCTTTATAATACAGTTTAATGTCTGGTATGGCTAGGCCACCTCCTCTACCATTTCTTTTCATTAATTTCCTTAATATTCTGGAATTTCATTCTTCCAGATGAATTTTGTTTTAATTTTATCCTGCTCTGTAAAATAATTTTTAGGAGTTTATTTGGTATGGCACTGAATAAGTAAATTAATTTAGGTAAAATCTGTCATTTTAATTATATTAACTCAAGCTAACCATGAACAACCGATTTTTTCCATTTATTTAGTTTTAACTTTGTGTGAAAAGTGTTTTGCAACTGTGTTCATATAGGCCTTAGGTTTGCCTTGGCACGTAGACTCCTAAATATATGATAATATCTACAGTTACTTTAAATATAATTTCTCTTTTTATCTCTTGCTGTTGAGCTGATTATGTTTCCACAAGGCTTGAATTGTTTCTTTCTGGCTGCTTCCAGTATTGTCTCCTTGACCCAGGAACCTGGAATTTGGCTATAATATTCCTAGAAGTTTTCTTTTTGGGATCCTTTTCAAGAGGCGATCAGTGATTCTTTCAATTTCTGTTTTACCCTCTCTCTAGAATACCAGGGCAGTTCTCCTTGATAATTTTTTGAAAGATAATATCTAGGCTCTTTTGTTGATCATGGCCTTCAGGTGGTCCGATAATTTTTAAATTGTCTCTCCTGGATGTATTCTCCAGGTCAGTGGTTTTTCCAATGAGATATTTCACATCGTTTTCCATTTTTTCATTCTTTTGGTTCTGTTTTAAAATTTCTTGATTTCTCATAAAGACACTAGCATCTACTTCCTCCATTTTAATTTTTAAGGTGGTATTTTCTTCAGTATTTTTTGGGTCTCCGTTAGCAAGTTGCTGACTTGCTTTTCATGATTTTCTTGCATCACTCTCATTTTTCTTCCCAATTTTTCCTCTACTTCTCTTACTTGATTTTCCAAATCCTTTTTGAGCTCTTCCATGACCTGAGACCAATTCATATTTTTCTTGGAGACTTTTGATGTAGGATCTTTGACTTTGTTGACTTCTTTTGGCTTATGTTTTGATCTTCTTTGTCACCAAAGAAAGATTCTATAGTCTGAGTTCTTTTATGCTGCTTGCTTATTTTCCCAGCCAATTACCTGACTTTTTAGCTCTTTGTGAGGGTGTGACTGATTTCAGAGTGAAGAGAGCTATGTACCAAACTTCAGGGATTTTGTGCTGCTGTTGTTTCCTTCTATTCTGAGGTGACATGATACTCCTCTCCTGGCCTGTGCTCTGGTCTTTGAGTGATCTTAAGCACCCTTTTCTGCCATGTAACTACCAGGAGGACTTCCTCTCCACATCCACCACAAGTTCTGCCACCCCAGCTTTCACCTCTTCCCCCAAGGACTGCTAATCAGGACTGTGACCTGGATCCAAGCAGGGCAAAGCAAGACAATGCTGCCTCAGTGGCAGCAAAGAGAAGCCTGCACTCCTGCTCTGATCAGCCACTTGATTCCTTGCACTGTCTATGGGCCTGTAGCTGCAGAAGCAGCCCCCATTGCTGCTGCTGCAACCACCAGTGCCACAGCTGCCTCCACCACCCTGGGGCTAGGGCTAGACCATGTACTTCTCTTGCCCAGGTCAAACAGTTTTCTCACTGACCTGCTCAGTTGTCTTTGGACAGTTGCAGGTTGAGAAGTCTGGAAACTGCCACAGCTGCAGTGATTCAGTACCCTGAGGCCTGCTATGTCAGCTCTACCCTGGCCTAGTCTTTTCCAATATTGCCCAGGCTGGGCTGTGCTCTGCTCCCCACATAGTGCAATAGGCCTTTTCCAGAGACCATCCAGGCCATCTTGGGCTGGAGACCTGTTTCACTCTGTCATTTTGTAGGTTCTGTAACTCTAGAGTTTGTTTAGGATCATTTTTACAGGTGTTTGGAGAGATTTGGGGGAGAGCTCAAGCAAGTCCCTGTTTTCATGTCACCATCTTGGCTCCACCCCCCCATGTTTTTTCTTAATAAAGTAAATAACTATAAATTATTCTTGACTAGGTGTTCCATGGATGGACATTTAGCAAGGATGTTGAGAAGGAATAGTCAGATGGATAGGAGGATGACAAAAACAGAGCAGAATCACAAAACAGAATATAGAGAGCATCCAGAAAGAAAAGGTGGTCAACAGTATTGGATGCTGCAATGGGACAAACAGGGATTAAAATCCACAAGAAGTCATTAGTTTGAAAATTAAGAGAACAGTGATAGAGATAAGTTGATATGGAAAAGAAGGAAGACCATAGAGAACTCCATGCAGTCCAAAATTTCTCTACAAATGAACCAGAATGGCTAATTGTTCAGAAATCCAAGCAGGAGGAAAAACAATGATTCATTTGTCTTGACAAAGAGGTACAAAGGTCTTTATATACTAGCCAGAAATTAATCTTTGAAGTGTTGCAGCAAATAGAGACTTTTCCCCAGGGAAATAAAAGTTTCTAAACAAATACTAGGACACTGTGAACTCAGGTAGGCTAGAGGAACATGTGCCATCTGGCAGGTTGCCACTCCCTACACCTTTCTGTGTCACAGATGCCATGGGGACCCTGGAAAGGACCAGGACTCAGAAGTGAGGGTGAGTCACCGACTCTATCAAAGGGGAAGTTCAGAAACAAGCAACAACAATGTGTCTCCAACCACAGAAAAGAGTTTGTTCTCAGCTCTACCTTTTAAATCAATCTGAATGAATCTTTTATTCCATTGAGGAATAAAAATTAAAGGAATCTCAGATCCATAGGAAAGCCTACAGTTCCTCACTCTGAACAAGGAGAGTTTTCCCATTGGATGATAGTACCTCAGTCCAGCAGCAGTCCATTGCTTCTGTGACCCAAATAAATGTCAGGAATCTAAAAGCTCAGGCCTCACTTGGTCAAGGGCAAAGGGGAAGGAACTGATCAGACTTTGCCCTGGATAAAACTAACTAGGGCATCAAAACATCATAAGTCACAACATGTGATCTCCTTTGGAGCCTGGAATAAAAAAAAAACATTAACCCAAGAAAGCTATGATGGAACCAATGCTGGTATTTCCACCAGAAGTGTGTAGATTCTAGACCTGACATATACTCTAGAATCAGGCAGGTGAAAAAATGAACAAAAAAAATAGTCCCACAATAAAAAGCAATTATGGTGACAGAGACACTCAAAACACAAATCCAGAAGACAAGAGCCCCAAAAAATCTGCAAGCTAAGGCTCATAGGAAAACACAACTTTAGCACAAATTCAAAGACAATTTTGGAAGTAAAGCAAGACATGAAGAAAAGAATTTAAAATGCTTTCATCAATGTAAAAAGATCATTAGGAAGAGTAAAGACATTTTATAAAAAAAACTTTTTTTAATTTGGAAGCCAGACTAGATAGAGTTCAAAACATGAAAAGACAAAGAACAAAAGAGTAACAGTAGAGTCATCAGTTGCCAATGGCTTGGTCAAAATGTTTAACTTCAGAGGGGAAGATGTCACAGTGTTGTCCTTTACTCTAAAAGGGGGCACTTTATTTTCTGAGGAAAGATGGCAGGAGAGAGGCTTAGGCAAGCAGGGTGTCCTATTGCTCCTCAGATTCCTCCAGCTGTCACTCCATACTTACTCTTTCAGAGTTACAGTCTTGCTTTTCTCTGCTTTCTTCCTCATGTTCTTCACTAACACATCTCCATATTGGTCAATGACTGGAAGTATCTAAATGCCAAAAGACAATAGCCGTTGTTGAAAACCCAGTTCAAACACAAACCAGATTTCCCAAGCCTAAAGAAGCAGAATGGTATTTCATAAATTCATTTCTCTCTTTTAGAATGTAAAGAAGCATTCATCTAAAGAAAAGGTAGGCCTTGTAGACCAAATATTTAAACTATTTCATTTTAAATATGAGGAAACTGCAGTGAAAATGGTTGTATCTTGCCAATGTCCACTCAGATAATATGCATCAGAGATGAGATTGAAAATGAGTTTCTCTTACTCCAGAGAAAATGATCTCTCTCCATTCTATAACCAAAAAATAGGAAAGAAAATATTCCTTTAGGGGAAAGTCAAACTTGTGGGGCTATTAATTAAGCTTTAACTGGAGAAAATCACTGATTTTTTTTTTACTCTCCCATAGAGTCAGTTTTCTAGGACCTGACTAATGTCCACTGCTTTATCTCCATGAGTTTTCCCCTTTTAATTGTTGGAGACAACACTGTTCAAATCCTCTTCCAAAGGAAATCTTTAGCAATTGTAATAGCATTTTCCAAAATCCCTGCTGTACCAAAGTCTAGAAACAAGAAGTAAAAGACTTGACCATTCTTGTAAAAAATGGGGGAACCAGAACTGGAGATCTATTACAGTTTCCAGTACAAAAACTAATTCTTTCTAAATATCTATAGTTTGTTATCTGACTCTTTATAGCCCATGGACATTGATGGCAAGAATTTTCTTTTCTGAGTCCTTAGAATCTGTGACAGGTATATCTCCAGGAGCAGTTTCCAGGCTGCATTATTAAAGAGTTTGCTTCTCAGGATGATGGCTACATATACTAGGTTAAAACTATTGATATTGTTAGAGGTCCTGGGTGTTGTATCTTAAGCCATCTCCCAAAGAGTCTGGGATGAAGTGGTGGGGGTGGTGGGGGTGCTGGCAATTTGACCTGCCTGGCATATATCACCTATCTCTCCCTCATGGCATAACTTCATTCAGTTATTCTGACTGGCCTGTCACATATCAGATAATTGTTTGACACTTGGTGGGGATAGCCAGCATCTCCTCCACAGGATTCTCCTCCCAGGATTATGGCAGAGAATGCCCAGTTAAAAGAAGAAAATATGGCTTGGGGATACTTCGTGGACTATGTCTCCTGTGCCATCTGTCTTTTGGAAGCAGCTGGTTAGCACTTACTGCCCTTGGAGATGAGGAAAGCAGACCCATTTTCCTCAGTGATATTCCCTTTAATAGTGGCCCTGTGGACTGCATTATAAGGAAATCTAGTTGTTTGTGAGGCATCACCACTCTGAATTTTTAGGGCCTAAGATAGGTTGGTGGGGATTCAAATCATGCAGCAAAAGCTGCCTTCCCTTTCCAGGTCAAGCAGCTTCGTCCTCACCTAAGCTGTCTTGCCTTGCCCTGTCTTCTACAACCAAGTCAATAGTGAAGCTAGTGTTTTTAAATGGTCTGAAAACTGTGTGATCATTAACATGCTTATCATGCTTTGCCCATTGCTGCCAGCATTACTCTTCCACTGTCACTTATCTGACAATTAGTGAAGACAGAGTAGCACTCTTTTACCAACACTGATTTGATAGGCGCTGGGTAGTTGATGGCCAATATAGGTTGTCTGCCATCAAACAATCTATAGTGTGAAATGGAACAAATTATAACCATTGCCAAGTTACTGTTAGAAACAGAGATTGCAAGGGGAAACTATAAATTGATGGCTGTGAGCTTACTGCTGCATTATATTTTCTCTAACTTGAGATGTAGAAGTGAACCGAGAATCTAAACTAAAACTCATTTGAGAATATTTATGAAATACTTAATGTATGCTTAAGTTAGAATCCAGCCTCAGACAGTTCCTGGCACTGTGACCTTATGGAAGTCAGTAACCACTTTCAAACTCAGTTTCCTCACTGGTGAAATGAGGAAAAGAATATCATCAACCTTAGAGGTTGTTGTGAGATAAAATGTATAAAGTACTATGAAAACCTTAAAGGATAGATTTTATCCTTGTTGTTGTTGTTGTTGTTGGAAAAATAGTCTAGCAGAAAGCTAGTATATACCAATATCTCACATAATATATTAGGACAATCTCAAAATGAATACATGATTAAGATACAAAGCAAATTAGAGGAGTATGGGAAATTATTTGTTAGATCTGTGGATGGAGGAAGAGTTCATGACTAAATAACTGACAGAGAGCTTCACAGAAGGTAAAATAAATATATTCATTTACATGAAGTTAAAAATATCCTCACAAATGGAAAATAATATAGCAGAAACTGGGCATAGACCCAACGTCTTATGCCATATACCAAAATAAAGTCCAAATGGGGACACAATTTAGATATAAAGCCTGATATTATAAGCAAATTAGGAGAGCAAGGAATAGTTTCCCTGTCAGATTTATGGGGAGTGGAAGATTTTAGGACCAAGCAAGAGATATAGAATATTATGAAATCAAAATGGATGATTCTGATGACATTAAATTAAAGTTTTTGCACAAACGAAAGCAATGCAATGAAGATTAGAAGGGAAGCAGAAAATTGGTTAAGAATTTTTACAAGCACTGTCTCTGATAAAAGCCTCATTTTTAAAAATATATAGAGAACTGAGTTAAATTTATAAGAATGCAAGTCATTCCCCAATTGATAAATGGTGAAAGGATATGAACAGGCAGTTTTCAGAGGAAGAAATTAAAGATATTTATAGTCATATGAAAAAATGTTCTAAATCACCATTGATTATAGAAATGCAAATCAAAACAAACTCCGAGGTACCACATCACACCTATCAGATTGGCTAATATGACAAATCAGGAAAACGATAAATGCTGAAGATGTGGGAAAATTGAAACGCTAATTAATTGTTGGTGGAGTTATGAACTGATCCAACCATTCTGGAGAGCAGTTTGGAACTATGCCCAAAGGGCTATAAAAATCTGTGTACCCTTTGACCCAGCAATACCACTTCTAGGTCTGTATCCCAAAGAGATCATAAAAATGGGAAAAGGACCCACATGTACAAAAATATTTATAGTAGCTATCTTTGTGGTGGCCAAAAACTTGGAAATTGAGGGGATGCCCATCAACTGGGGAATCACTGAACAAGTTGTGGTATAAGAATGTAATGGAATACTACTGTGTTATAAGAAATGATGAGCAGGCAGACCACAGAAAAATCTGGAAAGACATGTATGAACTGATGCTGAGTGAAGTGAGCAGAACCAGGACGACACTATACATAGTAATAGCCACATTATCCAATGACTGATTTTGATAGACTTAGCTGTTCTCTGTAATGCAAGGGCCTGAAACAACTCCAAAAGAGTCACGATTGAAAATGCTATCCACATCCACAGAAAGAAACATGGAGTATGAATGCAGACAGAAACACACTGTTTGCTCCCGTTTTTTTTGTTTAGTTTAGTTTTGTTTTGTTTTGTTTATTCTTTCTCATGCTTCCTCCTATTCATTGAAATTTTCTATACAACATGACTAATATGAAAATATATTTTATAAGAATGTATATCCTATATATAGGATTGCATGGCATCTTGGGGAAGAGAAAGATGAGGAAGGCAGGGAAAATTTTTAAATTATGGAAGTGAATATTGAAAATTAACAATAAATTAATTTATTAAAAATTCTAAAGAAAGGAACCTTTAAATTTAAAAATAAAAATAATAAGTTTATAAGCATAACTGACTATACCAATGACAAAAAGAAAATGATATGATTATATCAATAGATACAGACAAAGCCTTTCAAAATATATCACCCATTCCTATTACAAAGAAAAGAAAGCATAGGAATGGAGGGTTTCTTAAATGATAGTATTATCTATCAAAAACCAAAAATAACCATGATCTGTCATGGGAATAAACTAGAATCCTTTCCAATAAGATCAAGGGTGAAACAAAGTTTCCAATCATAACTTTTATTATACTGTACTGCACAAAAATGTTAGCTGTAGTAGTAGACGAGAAATAGATGTTGAAGGAATATGAATAGGCAATGATTTAAAAAAAAATCTAGTGCACTTAGAAGATGATTTGAGAGAACTTAGAGAACTCTAGGGAATCAACTAGTATAATCTAGTCAACACATTTAGCGAGTTCAGGACAGTGAGATAACATAAAATAAATCCACATAAATCATCAGCATTCTATATTTTACCAACAAAGTACAACAGGAAGAAATAGAAAGAGAACTTCCATTTAAAATAATTGTAGAAAATACAAAATACTTGGGAATCTATCTGCTAAGAAACACAGAGGAACTATACAAATGTCATTACAAAAGACTTTTTAAACCACAAAAAAATGAAAGCCAATAAAATAGATAAATTATTGGTAAATTTGATTTTTTAAAAAATAAGAAAATCAAATTACCAGTATTAAAATTTTAAAAGGAGAATGCACTATGAATGAAAATGAAATTAAAGCAATTATTTGGTGCTTTTTTTTCCAATTATATGCCCATATAACTGATAACCTGTGTGAAATGAATGAATAATTACAGAAATATAAGTTGCACAGATTAACAGAAGAGGAAATAAAATACTTTAACTACTTTAACTTAGAAAAAGCAATTTAACAAGCCATAAATGAGCTCCCCAAGAAAAAATTCCTACAACTACATAGATTTATGAGTGAATTCTAGAAAACACCTAAAGAGCAATTTATATCAATGCTAAATAAGTTATTCGAAAAATTTGACAAAGAAGAAATTCTTTGAAATTATGCAACACTAATATGATCTTGATGTCTAAATCAAGGAGAGTTAACTCAGAGGAAAACAAAAACTATTGACAAAGTTCCTTAAAGGATATTGATGCCAATTTTTTTTTTAAATAAATATTTAAATAGTAGCATGGAGAGATTACTATGACCAGGCAGGATTAATACTAGGACTATAACACTGGTTAAAAGACTGTTCACAAAAATAAAGTTAGCTGGGGTAAGGCGTGTCCTTCGGCAGAGGCAAGTCCGGCAGACGATGGAGAGCGACTGAGCGCAGTGCTGTGGACCGAGTCGGTGCATGTTTCCAGGATTCAGCACGGGCGACATGGAGAAGGGCAAGAAGATCTTCGTGCAGAAGTGCGCCCAGTGTCACACGGTGGAGAAAGGGGTCAAGCACAAGACCGGCCCCAGCCTCCATGGGCTCATAGGCCACAAGATGGGCCAGGCCCCGGGCTTCTCCTACACAGACGCTAACAAAAACAAAGGTATTGTCTGGGGAGAGGACACGCTCATGGAGTATCTGGAGAACCCCAAGAAGTACATCCCAAGAACCAAGATGATCTTCACAGGGATCAAGAAGAAGGGAGAGAGGGCAGACTTGATAGCCTACCTGAAACAGGCCACCAATGAGTGATGGCTGTCCGCCACCGCCTTATTTATTATGAAAATGAGAGGTCTCGTGAGAAGATTTCTTGTCTTTTTTACATGTATCATAACAACATTATTTAAATTGTTTTCATCAAACATAATTTTGATCATGAATGGCTGTTTAAAAATCTTGTTCCGTAGTCCTAATAAAGGAATGGTCATGATTACAGCCATAAAATAAATAAATAAATAAATAAAGTTAGCTCTAAACAATTGGAGGGTTATTAATTGATTAGGGGTAGGCCAAACGAAGATAATAAAAACACAATTCTATCCAGATTAATTTAATCATTCAGTGTCATACAAATCAAAGCACTAAAGAAATATTTTATAGCACCAGAGGGGAGAAAGAACAAAATTAATCTGGAAGAACCAAAGATCAAGAAAAACAAGAGAATCATTGGGGGTGAAGGTGAAGAAACTAAGCATAGTAATAGTAACTTTCAAACCATACTACAAAAAAAGCAATCATCAAAACAATCAGATAATGGATAATAAAAAGAGAGGTTGAATAATTGAATAGATTAAGTACACAATATGAGAAGTAAGTGAAAACAGGAATCCAGTGTCTGATGAATACAAAGATCCAAAATCCAGAGGCAAGAACTCACTATTATTTTTTAATTTATTTAATATATTTAGTTTTCAGCATTGATTTTCACAAGAGTTTGAATTACAAATTTTCTCCCCATTTCTAC
>CM053622.1:417973828-417989275 GCA_028646595.1 Phalanger gymnotis
TACAGAGTTCTATGTTCCAAGCTTGGGGGTATGTGCCAACTCTGCTACACCAGCACTCCTCCTTCCCCAAGAACCCCCAACCTGGACTGAACTTAGATCTTCAACAGGCTCTGTACTCCTGCTCTGACCTGCCACTTAATTCTTCTCACCAGGTGGGCCTGGGGCCAGAAGCAACTGCAGCTGTATTTTTGTGGCTGCTCCACCTCCACTGCCACAGGGCGGTGGCCAAAATGCAAACTCCCTGTCCCCAGCAGCTTTTCCCACTAACCTTCTCCGTTGTCTTTGGTGTTTGTGGGTTGAGAAGTCTGGTAACTGCCACGGGTCACTGATTCGGGGCGCTAGGGCACGCTCCACCCAGCTCCTGGTCTGATTGGTCCACACCGCCCACTAGTCCCTGCTTTCCAGCCGCCATCTTGGCTCTGCCCCTGTCATTATCTTTTGAGGACTTACTGTAGTATGAAGAAATGTTACTTTGTATCCTCTAAGCTCATTACAGCTCTATCTCTAGGATCTTATTATTTAATATTTGTCATACTTAGTGATCTGTGTCTGTGGGAACACAAAGGAAAAAAAAAACACTGTCCCAGCTCTCAGATATTTTACAACATATACCCAATATTATACGCAAATTAATATATATGGTGTGTAGCAGCAACCCAAGAAGAAGAAAGTACATTTCTCCTTTATTTTGCGCTCTCAAAACAGGCCTTGCTACTAATAAAAAGGCTATATAAGAATGAATAATAACTTATAATTGTGCTAGTAATGTGGTATTCAAATTCTCCATGTGGGTTCTTGGCTGAAATTTGGAACATTTTTCATTTTCCCACAAAAGTCCTCCTCTGAGTCTTGTTTCTGGAACAGCTATGACCCAAAATTCTTTTTTTTAATTTATTTTTTTATTTTTAGTTTATGACACTCAGTTCCACAAATTTTGGGGTTCCAAATTTTCTCCCCCTCCTTCTCCTTCCCACCCCAGAAAGCATAGTAATTCAATATAGGTTTTACACATACCTTCACATTAAACTTATTTACACAATAGTCAAGTTGTAAAGAAGAATTATAACCAATGGAATGAATCATGAGAAAGAAGAAACAAAACTACAAAAGAAGGGAAAAGGAAGAGAGAGCAAATAGTTTGCCTCAGTCTACATTTAGACTCTGTAATTCTTTCTCTGGATGTGCATAGCTTTTTCCATCATGAGTCTTTTGGAGTTGTCTTTGAACTTGTATTCATGAGAAAAGCCAAGTCTATCAAAGTTAATCATCACAGACAACATGTGTCTGTAATTGTGTATGATGTTCTCCTTGGTCTGCTCCCCTCACTGAGCATCAGATCATTTAAATCTATCCAGTTTAATATGAAGTCTTTCTGCTCCTTATTTCTTATAGCACAATAATAATCCATTACATTCATGTACCAAACTTGTTTAGCCATTCCCTAATTTATGGGCATCTCCTTGATTTCCAATTCTTTGCTACCACAAAAAGAGCTGCTATGAATATTTTTTTTACATACATATGATCTATAATTCCTGAAGGCCTGACCAGAAAAGTACAACCTATCGTGGACCCTTGTAAGCTACAGTCTTCGAGTGTGACCATGGTGCTTCATTGCATGTTTACTGACCTAGACCTGATCTAGTTGAAGTGGAAAAAGTATGTCCATTGGTTGACCACAGTGAGATCAACTTCATTGCCCATAGTGATCCTCAGAAAGTTATAGTAAGTTTTGAAGTTATTGTAAAATTTTGATCAGTGATGTCCACAATTATAAACCATTGAAGCATAATACTTCTGTTCTTTCTGTCAGACTTAAAAGAATTCATTTCCTGAAATATTTAATATTTTCTTTTACATTTTTCAGTGTTGGCTTCCTTTACATAAACCTGCATTGGCAGATGGTGAAAGGTTCATAATCTTTTAATGTTTTGGAAAATGATTTAAAGCCATTATTTCATTCATTTGAGGCTCAGGCTCTTTGACCATCCAGGATCCTTGGTGGAAGTGTCCTGGGTAGAATTTAAACATTGCCACTGAACTGAAACCGCAATGTCTCTAATCATTTGGCTCTCCACTTGTCTGTCCTCCAGTAGGCATATTAATTTTCTGCTTTCATGGCTAATTTCTGTGTTCTGAAGTGTTTTTTCAACACTAGTTTTTTCCATTACTTTTGCAGCACCTGGTAGATTTCCTTCAGCTTATGATGGATTCTCAGACTTCTAAGAATTCAGAGACACACTCTCACGAAGGTAATTTGTGCATGAGGGTAGTCACTAAATGGAATCTTGAAGCCATTATCAGGGGAAGTATGAAATAATTTCCAATTTGCTTAGATGATATGCCAAATGACAATAATAATGACAATGATGAGATGATGATGTTACAAGGTTTGAGATTTGGAGGGCAATTTACTTACATTGTTTCATTTGAACTTCACAGCAATTCAGTTTGCTTGGTGTTATTCTTATTTCTATGTTATAGATGAGGAATCTAAGGTTGAGAGAGTTTAAGCAACTTCCACAGGAAAACTTTGAAGTAGGATTTGAACTCAGATCTGATTTACTTCTAAGTCCAACACTCTGTGGAATCACCTAGACAACTCAGAAGGGTGCTTGACATCTGTAGATGACCTAAGTAGAGATACTTTTCAACTTTTACTTTACTTCACTTGTCAGGATTTGCTTGTCATTGGTAAAAGCTGGACACTGGCCAATATGATCATTCAATCTGACCTCAGACATTTACTAGCTGTGTGACCCGGAGCAAGTCATTTAACCTTGTTTGCCTCAGTATCTTTATCTGTGAAATGAGCTGGACAAAGAAATCCCAAACCATTATGATATCTTATCAAAGAAAACCCCAGCTAGGGGCCCTAAAAGTCAGACATGACTAAAACAAACGAATAAAAGCCACATAGGAAAAAAGAGAGTACAAGTTTTTCTTGCAATAATAATAATAAAAAAAAAACTTCTGGGTAAATTTCTCAAATTGTTTTTTTAATTAGCACAATTCTCATTTAGCCACAAGTAGGATATTGACTTTCCTTTACTCTACCTAAGCATTCTTACTGGAACTCAGAGTGAGGGAGGCAGTATATTGTAAGGGAAGGGGGAACTGGAATTGGGAGTCAGAAGGCCAGATTCTAGTCTCAACCTCAGCCACTTACTAGCTCAGTGATGTTGGAACACTCATCTTACTTCTCTGAGCCTCAATCACCTTTTCTAAGGAATGGGGAGAAGCACTCTTGCACTAGCAATTTCACAAGCTGGTTATGTAGTCAAATGAAATAAGGTAGGTAAAAAATAAACCCTAGGCAATATGTAAATGTAATCAGTTTATTGTTACCTTCCGGATGCCTTCTCTTTATGGATAGAATGTAGTGGGGTACAGTGGGAACAGCATGATCTTTGAAATCTGAGGACCTAGGTTCAAATCATAACTCTCTCACCTATGAGACTTTGGGAAAGTCATGTAGGCCTCAGTTTACTGAACTGAAAAGTCAGGTTGCTGGACTATATGACTTCTGAGTTTCCTTCAAGCTCTAGAGCCAGGATCTCCCTTCAAACATTGTTCATCCCTATTTGCTTCACTCCATGTGCAACTACCTTACCATAGGCACTTTACTGCTTTGGATTATTGCCAGAACCTTTTAATGCGTTTGTCCCATTACATAGTGTGCTAGAAAGAAGAGAGAACTCCGTGAAAGTGAATATCACTTTTGTCACTTTCAGAAACAACAACTGAGGATGAGGCAGGTGTGTGAAAAGAACAAAACAGACATAGGATATAAAAGGTTGAGCAACCCTGATTAGACTTAACCTCTATCGTCATGATGATGGATTTCAGTGGAAAATTCCTGTCATATCATTGAATGCATTTCAGATCATTTCTAGGTGTTCTGGAGAATTAGATAGATGCCTTTCCTAAATTCTTTTGATGTGACCAAATTATATAACAATGGTAGGATAGCTTTGTCTGAATATTTCCCTGTATCTTTTTCAGATCTAAGTGATGAGGAAATCCTGGTCCAGTCCATTATCTTTATTCTTGGTGGTTATGAAACCACCAGCTCAGTCCTTTCATTCCTTTTGTATAACCTGGCCACACACCCTGAGATCCAGCAAAAACTTCAGGAGAAGATAGATGCAGTTTTGCCCAGCAAGGTGAGTGGATGAGAGGAATAGAGATATTCATACCCCTTCTCAACTTACTTTCTATTTGTCCATTTGCCTCATCTCCTAATAGAAGCTTTCTCCACATCACCTTCCTGGTGAGTAGTTGTCCATTATTAAGGCATGGCTAGGTTTGAAAAGGCGAAGATAAATTGAGACACCATAGATTTACAAATGGAGTTTTGTTTACAGAGAAGGAAATATCTCAAGAAATAGTGCCAACCCTTCGAAAAATACTGAAAAAGCCCACTTGTCTACTGTTCATATAGCCATTTTATAGCCATTCTTCCATTTACTGGCACTCATTTCTCATCTGTTTGGGTCTCCTCTCTACTTCTCTTATTCTCATTCCCCTTTCCTTCTTTCATATTCTCTTTAATTGTCCCTTGCTAGTTCTTCCCTTTGCTATTCTCCTCTCCTCTCCTCTTTTCAGATTGTCATTCAGTATCTGATGTGACTGATAACAAGGATTATAAACTATTCCTGGTGTCAGAAGACAAAAAGTCTCTTGAGTAAACATAGGAGATCCCTTTTAGATGCACCAAGATCACCTGTCCCCATCATTCTTGGACCAAGTAGGATAATCCCCATTATGGGAACACTTAAATAGTCATTTTCCTGTGAAGTTAAGAGATAGCCATGAGAACACATTCAAATAATCCTCTTAAACAGTAAGGAGTTATCAAGCTAGAGTGGTGGCAGTAGGAAGGAGAAGGAGATAAATTATCAAAAGTGTGTATTTAGATTTCATTGATCAAATAGCAAACCAAACCCAAGCCTTTAAAACACCCTCTTAGCACCATAATATTCTCTAAGCTATATAGAAGTGTTAGAATAGGATGATATGATCAGTGTTGTTCTTGTAAACAGATAACTGTCTTTGTTATTTGTTTGGATGGATGCTGGGAAAGCCTCTTTGCCCCCCCCCATATCTCCTCTAAATTCTGCCAATACAGATGCATCCCTTTGAATCTTTTCTGTTGCAAAGCCCTTTGGAGATATAAAATATTAAACTCCTATGAAATAAGACCATGGTATCTCAACATTGGTGGTGAGCTGAAAGTGAGAACTTGTAGAGTCTATATAGAAGTTAGTCATTTTTGGAAGGATAAGCAGAGATGACAAGAAATGGAAGCCGGGGAGCAATAAAGACACAGAAGGGCTCTTTTCAGGTTTCAAGTGCTTAGCAAAAAAAAACTTAACTGAGGTTGATTTTGTCTACTATTCCACTCTAGATTTCTTGGTTGGTGTGGTTTATTCTGAGAGACAACCCAGAAGAACAGCAGAAAAATATTCATCTTAGCACAACTTCTTTCCACTGAGGTTCAAAACTTTTTTCATAGACACAAAATGACTCATTTTGTGAAAACCTTTATAGAGATGCAAATCTCATGTTGACGGAGCTCAGAATTTTTGAGTCACTTCATTAGCATGTTGATACAATAACGAATTAATAATGAAAATGCATTTGTAGTTTTCCTCCAGAAGGTATTACTATAACATATGGTGACCAGATGCACAATGGAATTAGTATAGACTCATTCTAAGACCAAGTGAGTAAAGATAGATGTGATATGTCACCTTAGTATTTAGAACTCAGTACTTAGAACTGTTGGTTCTCTTCCCAGGAAGCAGTCACATATGATGCCCTGGCACAGATGGAATATCTACATATGTGATAAATGAAAATCTCAGGCTGTTTCCCATAGCTAGCAGGGTTGAAAGGTTTGCTAAGAAAACTGTTGAGATCAATGGACTGAGGATTCCTAAAGGGACAGTGGTGATCATCCCATCCTTTGTCCTTCATCATGACCCCAAATACTGGCCAGGGCCAGAGGAGTTCTGCCCTGAAAGGTAAATACTTTTTTTTTTTTAATAAGGGAAAAAAGTTACTCCATGTGGTCAGTTGAAGCGGTTTGGAGAGAACACTGAGTGGGACACAAGACTAGGGTTTGAATATTACTTTTGTGTCTTGCTTAGATAGTGAGTCTGGGTCTGTAACTTTGATTCTGCAACAACCTTGGATAATGCCTATAGTAGCTATTTTCGTAGCTTGGATATAGCCACTTTAGGCATTCTTATCTCTATTTTACAGATGAAGGAATTCAAGCTTATATACAATAAGTGACATGGCATTTTCCCTTCAGCTAGAAGTGTTAGAAGTAGGTTTTGAATGCAGATGTTTAATGTTAGAGTTTCCAAGTAGAAAAATGAGTTTAAAATGTATGCCAACCGAGATCTCTTCTATCTTTAAATTCTCTAAACCATGGCTCTTTTAATTAGTTATTTCATAGGTTGTCTATTCCAGGGTCAATGCAAACATATGTAATTAATTTCATGAATCATTTATTTATAGATTTATTCAAGCCCTTAGAATTGACTAAATTTTTAGGGCTTATTAGGCAAAGGCCATGGTGCTACATTCATAGTCAGAAGGACTGGAATTCAAAGTCCACCTCTGACATAACTTAGCTATATTGCTAAGGGCACTAATTATTACTTTCTACATCGTGATTATTCCAAACATTTGCTTCCCTCCTCAAACCTCCCATTGCTCCCCTTCTTTCCACTCTCTCAGCTGAGAATCTTCACTCATATTTTACCAGAAAAAAATGATTCCATTCCCAGTTAACTACTTCTTTTCTCCTCTTCCTCAAACCTCATCACTCTGATGCTAAACTTCTGCTACTTGCCCCTCCACTATGCCTGTACGACATGATGAAGTAACTTTATTCTTCTACTTGTTCAAGTGATTCTGTCTCTTCTAATAGATTGCCCCATCTATCACCCCCCTCATATACTTGTTTTCAATCTCTCCCTGTCTACTGACTCATTTCCTACTGCCTACAAAAAAGCCCATGTGTCTTCTATCCTGAGTAAACCCCAACTTGATCCTTCCCTCCCTGCTGTTGTCCTATATCGCCTCTATCCTCTGTAGCTAGCCTCCTCAAAAAGTTTATAGTGCAATAAAAAAGTACAAAGGTGACCCACAAGAGGTGCCTCCATTTTTCTTCTTTTTCCTTCTTCATCTTTGGATTTTGAAGATTAATTTAAAATCATTTGTTGTGGTTTTCTTGTTGTTCAGTTGTGTCTGACTCTTCATTACCCTATTTGGGGTTTTCTTGGCTCAGATACTGGAGTGGTTTGCCATTTATTTCCCCAGCTCATTTTTACAGATGAGGAAACAGATGCATACATGGTTAAATGACTTTCCTGGGGTCACACAGCTAGTAAGTTTCCAAGGTCAGATTTTAATTAGGTCTTTCTGACTCCAGGCTACTTCTCTATCTACTCTGCCACCCAGCAGCCCAGAAAATGAAATGTCGTTGCAATAAGAGATCAACAGTCTCATTCCTTACATTTCTCAGTAATTAAAAGTTTAGCATTTCTAAAATCTAAATAATATTGATATCATGATAGTTTGTTGAAATTTCAGCCTTTCAAGCCTAGTTTGGGACTTTTAAAAGTAACAAATATAGTTTCATTGTAGGAAACAATTGTTCTGAAGACAGCCACTGGTGCTTCAGATGTTCTTACTATATTCTTGAAGCAGATCCCTTGATGTCTACTTTTTTCTCTCCTTTATATTTTTACGATGATTTTTAAAATTTTGATTTTGAAAATTTCTCCCTCCTTCTGGTCCCTCACTGAGAAGTCAATCAATATGAATCATTTTACCTGTGAAGTCATGAAAAAAACCTATTTCCATTTTAGCATGTGCCAAAAAGCAAGAAAAATAACATGAAAACAATGTGATTCAATGTGCACTCAGAATTCATAATTTGTCCTGGTGCAGGTGGGTGGCATTTTTCACCATGGTAATGCTGGATAATGGTAATCTTGGATCATTGTATCAAGCAGAGTAGCTAAGTTTTTCATAGTTTATCATAATTACAGTTTTCTTGTTACTGTGCAAATTGTTCTTCATTTTGCATCAGTTCATATTAGTCTTCCTATTTCTTTCTGAAATCATCCCTTTTATAATTTCTTACACCACAATACTATTCCATCACAAACATACCACAATTTGTCCAGTTGTTCCCTTTTTGATAAGAATCTCTTCCACTTGAATATTTTTTTGCTCCTCTCCTCTCTATATTTTAGAACATATAGACTTTTTCCTATTCTTTGACCTTTTGGGGATACAGATAAATAGTGATATTGTGCAGTCGAAGGGTTTATAGTTTTATCTCCCTTTGGGCATAGTTTAAAGTTGTTCTCCAGAGTGGTTGGAGCAGTTCACAACCCCAACATCAGTGTTCTAATGTACCTTTTATTTTTTCCCACAATGCCTCAAATATTTGTCAATTTTCCCCTCAAATTAGCCAGTCTGCTGGGATTGATGTGGTATCCCAGAGATGTTGTAGTTTAAATTTCTTTAATAAGTAGTGATATAAAGTGTGATTTCATGTGACTATCGACAGTTTTGATTTCTGACAATTTCCTTTTCATTTCCTATGACTTTTATCAATATGGTATTGGTCTTTGGTCTTATTTTTACAAATTTGGCTCAGTTCCTTACATATTTGAGAAATGAGACCTCTATCAGAATAACTTGCTATGCATTCCCCCCAAGTCCCATTTTCTGCTTTCATTCAAATTTTGACTGAATTGGTTTGGTTTGTGCAAAACTTTTAAATTTCCTGTGATCCAAATCATCCATTTTACTTCCTGCAACCCTCTCTGTCTCATTTGGTCATAAAACCTTCCCTTAGACATGTCTGAAAAATGATTCTTTTTCTCTCTAATTTGTTTGCCTTATTTACTTATGATATCACCTTTTGTAACTAAACTATGCACACGTCTTTTCTTTATCTGGCTACATAGTGTGAGATGTTTCTGTATGCCTAGTGTCTGCCAGATTGCTTTACAATTTTCACAGAAGTTTGTTGTGTCTTTCTGTTTCAAACATTTTTTCTTACGAACAACGTATTGTTAGATTCTGATTTCTAATCTATCCTCCAAACCGCTTTTATTTATTTTGTAAGTTTAATTCATTCACATTCACAGTTATGATCACTACCTGTATATTTTTCTTATTCCTTTTTTTGATGTTCTTTTTGATGTACTTGTTTTTCTCCTCTTTGTCTTTCTCCTTCTTTTTCTCTTTTTCTTCTATGTTACCTTTTCACTTTTCTTCCTGTTCCTCCTCTTCTCTCTCTTTTTTTTTCTTGACCATCCTCAAAAGTTTTCTTTGCTGCTGCTACTCCCTCTCTTAATCTGCCTTTCCTCTTATCACTGCTGCTGCCTTCTCTTAGCCATTTCTCCTCTTACTTCCTTGTTGGTCAAGGATTTCTATATCCAACTGAGTATGTGCATGTACTCTTTCTATGTTTACCTAGTACAAATGAGTGAGATTCAAGTATTGCCCTTTCCCCATCTTGTTTTCTCTTCAATTTGAAAAAGAAAATCCTTTTCCTCATGCACCTACTTCAAGTGAGATAATTTTCTCCATTTTTCTCCCTTTCCTCTTCCCCCAGTGTATCCCTCTTTCTCAGTCTTTTATTTTTCTTCTGAGATCATTTCATAATTGGCTCATACACATGTCCTCCGTCTAGTGAGATTGTTTCTAACCACCAAAAATGACAATAAAATTCTTGCAGGTACAAGTATTGTCTTCCCATTTGTGAATGTAAAAGTATTAACCTTTTTAATTTTCTCATGATTTGTCAGTCATGTTTACCCTTCTATATTTCTCTCAGGTGTGGTGTTTTTAAGGGCCCATTTTCTATCTAGTCTTTTCATCAATGATGCCTGGAATTCCTTTCATTTTTGGCCTGTAAGAATATACTCAGTTTTGCTGGGTTGATAATTCTTGGTAGTGTTGCAAGCTACTTTGCCTTCTGGAATATCATATTCCAAGCCCTCCATTCTCTTATCTTGCTATCTGCTATGCCTTGTGTGATCCTGACCATGACTCCATTAATATTTGAGTTATTTCTTTTTGGATACTTGCCTTGTTTTCTCCTTGACCTTACAGCTCCAGAATTTGGGTATCTTATGTATGCAAGTTTTCATTTTGGAATCTTTTCTAAAGGTAGTGAATGGATTCTTTCAATTTCTCCCTTCTTTTCTGGTTGTATGATATCTGGGGAGTTTTCCTATATTATTGTTTAAGATGTTATGTCTAGGCTCTTTTTTGATTCAGGTAATCCAAGAATCCTCAAATCATTTCTCATTAATCTATTTAAGAGGTCATGTGGTCTTCTGATGGGATATTGTATATTTTCTTTCATTTTTTTCATTCATTTGACTTCATTTCATTTTTTCATGGTGTGTCATTTATTCAATAGCTTCCATTTGACCAGTTTTAATTATCTTTTATTTTAACATGTCATTATATTTTATTGAGGAAATTATAACATAGCAACACTTTCTGTTCTGAGGAGTAGTATTAAATTTGTCACATTAAAATCTATAATTTTTTTTCTCCTTAACTTTCTTTTCAAGTCATACAGAGCAATATTCTAACCCTGGTGTATTTTGAGTTATGACAAATTTGGTTATTTCATTACTTTGCTATATGTTGGGGGAAATTTTGCAAATTATGCAAAATGCTTTATAAACCTGAAAGACCTTCTCTCCTAAAACACACAAATATCAGTTATTATTATTGCTCATATAAATATTATTAATTTTGCACTTATCACCAGCCCTATTGTACCATATCATTCCCTTCTTTTTCAAAAAAATTATTTTTAATTTTCAACATACATTTCCACAAGATTTTGAGTTAAAACTTTTCTCCTCATCTCTACCCTCCCCCAACCCAAGATTGCATGTATTCTAATTTCCACTTTCCCCAGTGTGCCCTCCCTTCTATCTCCCTAAACCCCCTTCCCCTTTCCCATTACTTTCTTGCAGGGCAAGATATATTCCTATAACCCATTGCTTGTATATCATTTCCCAGTTGCATGTAAAAACATTTTTTTTAACATTTGTTTTTAGAACTTTGAGTTCCAAATTCTCTCCCTTCATCCCTCCCCACCCACCCTCCCTGAAAAAGCAAGCAACTCAGTAAAGTTTATACCTGATATCATTATGCAAAACACTTCCATAACAGTCATGTTGTAAAAGACAAACTATATTTCCCTTCATCCTATACTGTCCCCCTTTATTCAGTTTTCTCTTTTGACCCTGCCCCTTTTCAAAAGTTTTTGCTTTTGACTACTACTTCCCCCAATCTGCCCTACCTTCTATCATACCCCCCTCTTATCCCCTTCACCCCTACTTTCCTATAGAATAAGATACTCAATTGAACGTGAATGTTATTCTTTCCTTAAACCAAATACAATCTGAACAAGATTCATTCATTCCCTTTCACCTACTCCCTCTTCCATTCCATTATAACAAGTTTTTCATGCCACTTTATATATTCCCTTCAACTACTGTTATGGTAGTTAAGGTGGAACTTTTTTTTTTTTTTACTGTTTTAGCTTTTGGAATGCTGAGGTAATCAAGTACCTTTCATGAGCCTTGCTTTTCAAACATAATGGCAAGCAAAAATGAACTTTTTAATTGTCTTTCTTTTGGAGTGTTTCTCAGCAGTAAGGAATCTTTGATTGAATTGGAAGTCTATGATGACCTGCTTACATCAAGGGAAGGCCTACTTCACAAGAGTTTGAGTCACACATTTGTGATGCTCTTTGACCCTGAAAAAGTGGTTAGGTCAGATAGGTTTAGGTCAGATGGGGTGAAATCGCATGGTTGTGACTCTCTTTGACCCTGAGACTTGTATATAAAAGGTGGTGATTTTGCCTTTGGGGTGTCACTCATTGGAAGACTGTTGATGTGGAGACCCTCAATAGCCATTAAGAAGCACTCCCCAGTCAGGGGGAGAGTGCTGAGCACATAAAACTAAACCATACCTGAGAGCAGAAAAAGGAGCAGGCCCAGAGCTGAAGTGTCCACTATGGCAGCCAACCCCAGTACAGGATGAGGGTCTGCCAGAACTATGGGAGACACCAGTGCAGAGCCTCTGGCCATGGCAACAGCTACTCCTGAAGCTTCCAGCCCAGAGTCTAAAGGTTTGAAACTCGAATTATTGAACTTCTGGGAGCCATGATGACCAGGTAAAATGGTTCTCATCCCTCCCTTCCTCGCCCAGAGAATACTGCCCTGGGAGAAGCCCAAGAAAAGAAGAGACAGAAGGAGGGTTTCAGTAGCCTTTTAGCTCAAGAGGCAGGGTAGACAGGCCCCTTCTGTGGTGATGGAAGGAAACTAGAGAGGAAAGAAGTGTCCCAGCAGGTCACACCTCAGCAGACCAGCGAGAATTCCTGAGCCCCAGGGGGGTGGAGCCAGCAAGCATCCACATGAAGACACAAAATGTGCCTTCACACAGCCAGGGTTAATGGAAAACACAAGAACAGACAACTTCTGAAACAACTCATGCTGTAGTGGTGCCCTAGGGGAAGAGGAAACTTCCAGCAGCCAGACTACCCCTCCTCCACACCTCACACCAGGGTAACACAGAGGAACTCAGAATGGCATTGCCTGGCATCTACCTTGGCACACCAGCCAGCTCCAGCTTAGCACCAGGTTAGTGGCAGCATTTTATAGCTACTACCTGACAAAACCAGATGCCACAGCACACAAATCCAGCAAGCAGTCCCTTAGTACCCAGCACAAGAAGCTTGGGACAAAGTCCCCTGGGGCCCAGAAAGAGAGATCTACTTTAAAAGCCAGGAAAAAGACAATCACCATAAAGAAGCAATTCAGAAAACCAAGTAGTATTGATTCTTATTGTGGAGACAGGGAAAATCAAAATACCAATTCAGAAGAGGACTGCATTGGCACTATACCCACATCTGAAACATCAAAAGAGATTGTGAACTGGTCTCAAGCTTGAAAAGCCTTCCTGGAATAACTCAAGGAGGATTTTAAAAATCAAATTAGAGAGGTAAAAGAAAAAAACAGAAAAAAAGAAATCACTATTGAGAACAAATCTTTAAAAATTAAAATTGGTGAAATGACTGAAGAGATTAAGAATCTAATTAGAGAGAATGACTCCGTGAAAAGTAAAATTAACTAAATGGAAAAAGAGGTACAGAAGCTAAATGAAGAAAACAATTTATTAAATATTAGAATTGGGCAAATAAAAACTAATGATTCTGTGAAGCATCAAGAATCAGGCAAACAAAATATAAAGAATGAAAAAAATAGAAGAAAATGTGAAATATCTGATTGGAAAAGCAACTGACCTGGAAAATAGATCCAGGAGAGACAATCTGAGAATTATTGGTCTACCAGAAAGCCATGATGAAAAAAAAAAAAGAGATCCTGGCCATTATCTTCCAAGAAATCATCAGGGAAACTACTCTGAGGTCCTAGAACCAGCAGGCAAAAAAGTCATTGAAAGAATCCACCACTTATCCCCTGAAAGAGATCACAAATTGAAAACTCCAAGGAATATTGTAGCCAAATCCCAGAATTAGCTGGGAATTAGTCTAGGAGGAAATGCTGCAAGCAACCAGAAAGAAATAATTCAAATATTGCAGAACTACCACCAGGATGATGCAGGATCTTGCAGCTTCTAAATTAAAAGACAGGAGGAATTGGAAATGATATTCTGAAAGGCAAAGGAGCTGGACTACAACCAAGCATCAACTCCCCAGCAAAACTGAGAATAATTTTTCAGGCAAGGAGATTGCTACTCAATGAAATAAGAGAATTCCAGACCTTCCTGATGAAAAGGTGAAAGCTCAATGGGAAATTTGATCTTCAAATACAAAACTCAAGAGAGACAAAAAAAAGGTAAACAGGGGGAAGAAAAACCTTGTTGTTCAATAAGGGCCAATTGTTTGCATCCTTTTATAGGATTGTGCTGTTTTACATATCATATATATATATACACACACACACATACATATATACGTATATATAGATATACATATATCTCGATCTTAAGAATAGCACATTTATTATAACAATTAGAAGGGATATACATAGACAGAGGCTGTCAGTAGAAAGTAATTGATGTTGTGATAAAAAACATAATTAAGAGATGAAGGGATTATTCAGGGTGAAGAAGTGATGAAGAGGTAGAAAAAGTGGCACAAAAACATATTATAGAGGAGGGAAAGAAGGGAGGCAGAAGGGCAGTGTTTAAGCTTTACTCTCATAGGATTTGGTTCAAGAAGGGAATAACATACTCTGATAAGTATGGAAATTAAACTGTTCCTACAGACAGTAAGAGGTAAGAGGGGAAAGAAAAGGGGGAGTGGTTAGATGGGAGGAAAGAAGTAGCAAGGGAAAAAGGTAAAATAAGGGAGGGGTGTCAATAGGGAAGGAAAATTGAGGAAAGCAGTGGTCTGGTCAAAAGAAAAAACTCCTTTGAGGAGGGGAAGGGAGAATGGAGAAATTAAAGCATAAACACTGTGTGAAATAGGAGGAAAAAAAGACACAGAAAGTAATCATAACTGTGAGTGTGAACAGGATGAACTGTCCTATAAAATGAAGGTGAATAACAGAAAATATTAAAAACAATAATCTTGCAATATGGTGTTTACATGAAACACATTTGAAACAAGGGGATACACACGGTAAAAATAAAGGGCTCGAGTAGAATATAATATGCTTCAGCTAAAGTAAAAAAAAAAAAAGCAGTTGTAGCAATGCTAATCACAAAAAGCAAAAGCAAAGATAGATCTAATTAAAAGAGATTAGGAAGTATCTATATCTTGCTAAAAGGCACCATAGACAATGAAACAATATCATTACTTCACATGTATGCAACAAGTGGTATAGCATACAAATTCTTAGATGAGAAGTTAAAGGAGTTACAGGAAGAAATAGACAGAAAAAATATACCAGTGGTGGATATTAACCTCCCCCATGTTGGAACTTCATAAAACTAACCTCAAAATAAATAAGAAAGAAGATAAGGAGGTGAATAGAATTTTAGAAAAGGTATATATGATAGACCTGAGGAGAAAACTGAATGGGGATAAAAAGGAATACACCTTTTTCTCAGCCATACATGGCACATACACAAAAACTGGCCAAATAACAGGGCATAAACCCTCAAAATCCGGTGCAGAAAGGCAGAAATAGTGCATCCTTCTCAGATCATGATGCAATAAAAATTATTTGCAATAAAAGACCGTAAAGATAAATGAAAAATTAACTGGAAACTAAATAATCTAATTCTAAAGAATGAGTGGGCAAAATAACAAATCAGAGAAACAATTGATAACTTCATTCAAGAGAATGACAATAATGAGACAACATACCAAAACTTATGGGATGCAGCAAAAGCAGTTCTTAGGGGAAG
>CM053622.1:417989775-418027061 GCA_028646595.1 Phalanger gymnotis
TAATCTTTCCATTATACCTACACATTTCAATGGTCAGTCTCCCATAGCTTTCCATTCAAACAATTACATTCATGAAGATAGTTATTGTATGTGTTTAGTGCCACAGAATTTTAGTTCAGCCCATAGCATCAAAACAGATTCACCTAGTATGATATTGCGCTGGATCATAGAGTCTGAAAACATCTCCTTGTTTTAATTCAGTGCTATGATAAGGTGAATGTTGAAGAAATAAACAAACATTCTATAAACTGCCTACCATGTAAAGATCTGCTGAGCAATGCAGACACAAACACAAAACTGGAAAAGAAATCCTGCCCTGAAGGAAACTCCATTCTATAGTACAATTCAATATTTAAGAAGAATAGTAATGAAGAAGAGATGATCGGAGAATTATTAACATATAGATGGATGAAGGTAACCAATATTTCTTTGGAAATAAATTTTACTTCACAAGCCTATTTTTTTTTGATTTTCCTTAATTTACTGCCTAGAATCTCATTAATTCTGACCTATGAAATTGGACCCAATGATTTTGTGATAATTCATATTTAGTTACTATCATTCTTAGTGAGTATGAAGATTTATGCAATAGTGGCATTGTTAGACCTTTTAGAAATATTGTGTGATACATTATTATTTATGCAACTACAAATTACATAATTTCACATGAACTAATCTCACTTTAATTTCCATGAGTAACCAGCGACAGACTCGTTAACATTAGTGTAGCACCTGATACCCTGTTATTCTGCACCCTTTTATTCACTATCCCAGATTCTAGAGATTTAGAAAGAGGGCCAGAATCCTCTCCAAATCTTAGATCTTGAGCACTAACACTAATGTTTTATTTTTACTCATCAGACACAAGGCCCATTAACAGGGAACATAACTAAATAGCAATGAAAATTAATCAGCAACAGGACATGGCTTTTTATAAGCTTTGACCTCATTTTCCAAAAGCATATTAAAATTCAATAATAAGAAGAGATATTCATTGAAATTACACCTGGACAACTGCACACTGGAACATATGTGGGTAGAGCACATGCGTGAAGGGATAAGTATATAAGAAGCACACGTGAACAAGACATTTAGGTATAGGGACACTTCATGTCAGGAAAGCTACATAGCTGCCTATGTCCTTTGTTGATTTGACTATGCTAATCTATTAGACTTATTCCCCACCAATCATCTTCCACCAGGTCTTTCCTCATTATGTTACATCCTAGTTGCTTTGGAACACCAAGATTCTAATTTTTACCTTAAACTGTCGGGAGGGTAATCTATTGATTGGTTCTGTGTAAGCTGCCATGAAATCATACTTCTTATATTAGCTTTATAATCTTGGTCATCCATTCTCATTATTTTAGGTGCAATTACCCACAGTGCTTCATCCTGAATACTTTTCATTATTCTAATGACTCCAAATATTTCCCAGGCCCGCTAGAACCCAATTTTTCTTCACCTGTTGCTGCTGTTCTTCAAAGAACCCTCATCCTATCATCTACCAACTTTCCTACATATCACTAAACTTTTCAACCAGCTTGATTTCTTATTCTTTGCTTTAATAGAAAACTGACTCTCTCTTGAAAATACCATATCTCTTAAAATGCTTTCTACTATGTCTCGTCCTCCTTTCATGTCCTACTCATATGGTTAGAAGATGGAGAAGACACATTCCTTAATCATCACTGCTGTTTCCAGATGATTCTTCTTCCACTATCCCACAAAGACTTTCCCCTTTATATGCTCACCTCCAAATAACTTGTCCAACTCTTTAAAAGACCTTGGTGCCAGGCTCACTATCTTCTCCTCCACACACTCTCTGATCTTGGCTACTAAAGGATATTTCAGTTGATAGCCTGACGATTTAACTCGTCAACCTCTATAATTCCAAAGAGCACCTTTTCCCACCTCTAGTCAATATGTTCACACCTTTGAACTAATAATTTCACCAATATCAAAATCTAGAATTGAAATTCCACACTTCAACCACCAACTTATTTCCTTTTGTCTGATCTATTCATTCCTGCTAAACCTAGTAGTCCTCACTCTTGTTGTACATGGTGGTCCTCAACAATTTTTCCTTTCTGCTTCTTCTCCTTGTGTTTTATTTGCCTCATGCTTGGCTTGATCCTATTTTTTTTGCTACATTAATGCTTTCCTACCTCCTCTTCTAGTATCCTCAGACTCGTTTCTTCCACCAATCCCAATTCTCAAACCCTCCTTCTACGTTGAATGCCAGAAATAGATCTCTTCATCTGTTACTGGACAAAAACCTAATCATAGAGAAATTGAGTCAATTTCACCCTATTCAAATTCATGGTACACAACCTTAGCTTGTAACCTAGGTGGCACAGTAGATTGAGTGAAACACTTGATTCAGGATGACTTGAGTACAAATTCGGCCTCAGATATTTACTAGTTGTGTGATCCTGAGCAAGTCACTTAACTTTTTTGCCACAGTTTCCTCATTTGTAAAATGAGCTGGAGAATGAAATGGCAAATGATTCCATTGTACTTGCCAAGAAAACCTCAAATGTGTTGTGAAGATTTTCACATCACTGAAATGATAAACAACAATAGTATTGAATTATGTTTTTATTTGTTTCGTTAATCAATTTCCAATTTCATTTTGATCTGGTAACCAAGACTTTTAAAGGTTTTTGTAGGTCCACTGTGAGTTTGAAAACACTGATATTCATGGTTTTCTGTTTTTATAACTTCAAGGATTATACTCAACTCCTTTTTCTGTCTTTGTTTAGATTCTTTCAATTTCCTGGAATTTTCTATTCCATCTCTGCAACATCCATGAAATCCCTTTTATATTCCTACTACCACCACCAATATCAATGCTAGTACAAATTGTTATTATCATTCATCTAGATTATTATTGAGTCCTCCTTACAGAATATGTCCTGCCTATACTCTTCCTCCTACTTGGCCAATTAAAATTATTTATTTTTTAAAAACTTCACTGTTTTTAACATTTATTTAATTTTTTTTTGAATTCTAAACACTCTCCTTCTTTCCAGTCCCTCCCTAACCCATTGAGAAGACAAGTAACTGTAGTAGGAAGGCCGAATTTATGATCTCAAAAAGGATCATAAATATAAATATATATATCTCTGAATGGTTCGAAATCATTGGGTATATAGAATTCTCTAAGTAGATGGCATCAAAACATGTATTTAGGCCCCACAGTGACAATTCACGAACCAACCTCTCCATTCCAATATTATGATTACAAGCCTCCAGGCCCAATAAGCCCGCCTCAGAAGAGTAGCCAGGAGGCCACAGAAAAACAAGATGGCATAAATCATATTCACTGGCCTCAAGTCCTCGCTTGAACTCCTGGGTCCACACACAGGTTGGCTCTGCTTTGGCTTCAGCTGTAGTTTGTCCCCTCTCCTCGCAGCCAAGCCTCTGGCATTCTCAAGCCCCTCCTCAACGACCAGAGACCAATTGGTTCCCAAGTTGGCCCCTCTTAAGTCATCAATCTACCACCCACACAGGTTTCACACCTGATAGGGCTTTGGGCCTGGGGCTTAGCACTTGACAGCTGAAAATACTTTCAAGGTAAACAAAAGCCAAACTCCTCAAGGGCTAAGGAGCCCATTTTGCCTTAAGGACACAGTAACATGACATCAATTATATATGTGAAGTCATATAAAGCATATATCCTTATTAGCATGTTCCAAAAAAAAACAAAGGAAAAATAAAGTCAAAAACAATATGTTTCGTCACTTCTTCCTCTAGTTTAGAAAGCATTTTTCATCATGAATGAGTCCTTTGGAGTTTTTTTGGGTCACATTCTTAATACAATTACGAAAAAATCTTTCTTCTGTGCAAATCTGTTAACAGTTACATGTCCGTACAAAAGTCCACCCCAGCTCCCTATTGCAAACTAAGAAAATTTTAAAAACTACTGCTCGATGTTCAAGACTATCCCTTGTATGTTACCACCTCACCTTCCTGGGCTTATTTCCTCTTAGTCCCCTCTATATACTTTTTTAATCCAAACTGGATGACTCTTTGTCTCCCAAACACCCTTGCCACTCTCATACTACTGTGAGTGCTCAGGCTGCTTACTGTCATTGAAATGCCCTCCTCCCTTCCTTTTCCTACTGAATGCCCGACCATTTTTTAAAGCTCAATTCCAATGTTACCTCCTCAATGAAACTATTCCCTTTCCCCATTATACCTAACAAGAAGAATAAAAACAAAGATAAAATCTACTCTTTAAGATTTTCAAAGTATTTGAAACATGTTATCTTACAGTTCTGTACAATAGCCATCTATGGTTGATGCTATTCTTTTCCTCATTTTGTCAGTGAGGAAACTTAATTTGAAAGAAGTTACTGACTTGCATGGGTTCACAGAGCTAGAAAGTATCTGAGGCAGGATCCCAACTTAAGCAAACAGCAAGTATTTCATAAATATTCTCTGATGAGTTTTGTTTTAGGTTATTGTTTCATTCCCACATCTGTGATTAGAGCAAACATGAGGTAGCAGTGAGCTCATGGCCATCAATTTGTAGTGTCTACTTGCAATATCTGTCAACAGCAGTGTAACTGGGGGAGTAATGCAATTTGTTCCATTTGGGGGTGTAGGTTTTTTGATGGCAGACAACCGGTACTGGCCATCATGGACCCAGAGACTATCAAATCAGTGTTGGTAAAAGAGTGCTATTCCAACTTCACCAATCGTCGGGTAAGTAATAGTGGAAGAGTAATGCTGGTGGCAATGAGGAAAGCATGCTAAGCATGTTAAGGATCACATAGATTTTACACCATCTACCAACACTAATTTCACTATTGATATTCTTTCAGAAGACAGGACAGGAAAGATGGCCTAGGTAAGGCCAATGTACTTTGAGGTGAAAACAGAAGGTAGTTTTTGCTGGGTGAATTGAACCCGCAATAACATCTCTTGGGCTCCAAAATACTTGGGAGTGGCAATGCCTCCCCAACAAGAAGACTTGCTTATTATGCAACCCACAGGGACACTACTAAAGGGAAAGTTCACCTGCTTACTTCATCTCAACAGGCAATAAGTGTGTACTAGCTGCCTCCAAAAGAGGAATGGCTGCAGGAGACATAGTCTGGGAAGTATACCTAATCCTTTTATTGTAATTTTGGCCTGGCCCCCCAGTCGATTCTTGGGGATGATCCTGTGGAAGAGGTGCTGGCCATCCCACTTATTGTCAAAGAATGATGTCACATGTGACAGGCTGGCCAGAATAACTGAAATAATTGATGCTATGAGGAAGAGATAGGAAGTGATGTGTGCCAGGTAGGTCAAATTGCCACCACCACCATCATCACCATCTTCACCACCACCTCACATCAGATACTATGAGGGACAGCTAAGGATATGGCACACAGGATACCATGGCTCAGCATTGCCTTTAGCCTAGTATACCCAGCCATCATTCTGGAAAGCAAACTTTGTGCAACCTGGAAACTGCTCTTGCAGGTACAACTGTCACAGCTTTTAACGACTCAGAAAAGAAAATTTTTGCCACCAAAGTCCAAAGGCTACAAAGACTTAGATAACAAAATATAAATATATAGAAAGAATTAGTTTTTAGACTCGTCCTCTTGTTCTGGTTCCACCAATTAATACCTGGATGCTCATCTTTTACCTTTCTCCTAGAGTGTAGGTCCAGCAGGGATTTTAAAGAGCACTCTCTCAATCACTGAAGATGACCAGTGGAAGAGGATTCGAACAGTGTCGTCTCCAACATTTACAAGAGGAAAACTCAAGGAGGTAAAGCAATGAACGTTGGTCAGATTCTAGAAAATGGTCTGTGGGGAGTAAAAAAATAAAACATTCTCCAATGATTTTCTCTAATAAAGCCTAATAGGCCCACAAGTTTGAGCTTCCTATAAGGGAATATTGTGTTTCCTACTTTTTGTGATAAAATGTAATGAGAAATGTCTCTGGAGTTAGAGAACTTGATTTCCAGTCTCACCACTGATGCTTATTACTTGAGTGACAATTGGTAGGGCATTTAACTGTCTTGGCTGCAGTTTCCTCATTTTTAAAATGGAGTATTTTTATTACGTGTGTCAGAATGGTGATTCTTTCTATTGATGTATAATTCTTTACATTTTAAAGAGAAAAATGAATTTATGAAATATCATTGTGCTTCTTCATGCTTGGGAAATTTAGGGTTTTTTTTGGAATTAGATTTTCCACATATAACTATACTCATTTGGCCTTTAGATGTTTCCCATCATAAACCAATATGGTGATGTGTTTGTGAAGAACATGCAGAAGGAAGAAGAGAAAAGCAAGCTTGTAACTCTGAGAGAGTAATTATGGGGTGACAGCTGTTGGAATCTAAGAAGCAACAGGACACCTTGCTTGCCTATGCTTCTCTCCTGTCATCTTTCTTCAAAAAATGAAGCATCCTTTTTTAGTTATTCTCTTGACTTTTTAATTAGCAAAGTAAGTTAAAGGATAGCGTGGTCAGACCTTCCTCTCTTAGGCTAAACAACATCATTAATCCATTGGTAATTGATGATTCTACTTTTGCTCCTTTTTTCTTTGTCTTTTTGTATTCTGAACTCTCTGTATTCTGGCTTCCAAATTTATCATTAAACTAAGCCTTTAAAAAAGTTTTTAGAAAATATCTCCAAAATTACTAAAAAATCTTTTTTACAGTGATGAAAACATTTTGAATTCTTTTCTTAACCTCTTGCTTTATCTCTTCTGGACACTGCATTTGAATTTGTGCCCAAGTTGTGTTTTCCTTCAAGGCTTGTCCTGTAGAATTTTTGGAGCTTTTTATTATGGGACACTTTTTGTTTGTTAGTTCATTTTTTCACCTTCTTGACATTAGATTTTAGGTCTAGGTTCTACATACTTCTGGAGGAAGTTGGTTGGTTCTGTTGTAATTTTCTTGGGTTATTTGTTGTTTGCTATTCCAGGCTCCAAAGGAGATCTCATGCTGGGACTTACAAGCTTTTTACACTCTTATCCATGGCAAAGTCTGATCAGCTCCTTCCCCTTTCTCTTTGACCAAATGAGGCCTGAGCTTTTCAGATTCCTGAACTATATTTGGATGTGAGTAGTAATAGACAGCTGCTGGACTGAGACACTATCATCCAGTGGGAAAAATCTCCTGGTTAAGAGTGATGGAACTGTAGTTCCCAGTCTGAAGTTCCTTTAACTGTTATTCCTCAGTGGAATTCAGATTGATCTAAAATCTGGGGCTGAAAAACTCTTTTCCTGGAGTCTCAGGCACATTGCTGTTTCTTTTTTCTGAACTTCCTTCTTGCTTAATAGGGTCTGTGACTCATCCTCACATAAGGGTCATGGTCCCTTCCATGGTCAAGGCTGCACCCATGACCTAGAATGGTGTAGGAATTGACAACCTGCCAGTTGGCACCTCTTACTGTACTCTATATGAGTCCCTAGTGTCCCATTACTTGTTTAGAACATTTTATTTCCCTTGGGCAAAGTCTCCAGTGGCTGGAACGCTGTATAGGGCTAATTTCTGACCTTTGCATGTCTCCCTGTGCCAACCTTGGCTGGACAAATGACTCATCGGTTTTTTGCTCTTTCTTGGATTTCCCAATCATTATCCAGTCTGGTCCAATTTCTAGACCAATCTTGGGGTGGATGGAGTTTTCTGTATTTCTTTTGCATATTATCTCCATTTCTATTACTGCTCTCTTCATTTTCAAATCAATGACTTCTTGTGGATTTTAATCCTTGTTGACCCCATAGCAGCAACTGACACTGTTGACCACCTTCTGTTTCTGGATGCTCTCTACTCTCTGTGTTTTGTTATTCTGCTCTGTTTTGGTCCTCCTCCTATCTCTCTGACCATTCCTTCTCCTTAGTGCCCATTAATGGAAGTTCCTCTACTAATCGTGGCTTAGTCAGTCAAGAATAATTAATTTTTATTCAATTTATTAGGAAAATTCATGAAAAAGATACCCTATTCAAAATAACTCTAGATAGTACAAAATACCTGGGAGTACAACTGCCATGCCCAACCTGGGAACTATATAAACAAAATTATAAAAATAAATTTTATGCAAATGAAATAAAATTTAAGTAACTGGAAAAATATTAGCTTTTCAGGAGCTGCAGGGTCAATAAAATAAAAGTAATTTATATATTCTATCCCATACCATTCAAACTTCTAAAAAAAATTTACTGAATTATAAAAAAAAATAATAAAATCCTTTTGGAAGCACCAAAACTCAAGAGCATCAAATGAAATAATAAAAAAAATGTAAATAAAGAAGGTTTAACAGGTCTTAAACTATATTAGAAGGTAGTAATTATCAGAATTATTTCTTACTGCTTCTGAAATAGAAAGTAGATCAGTGGAACAAAGTAGATATACAATTTATAGCCACAAATAAAGTACCCTTATATTTGACAAATGTAAAGAGTCATGATTTCAGGACAGGATTTCAGGAATTCATTTGGTAAAAATGTAGGGAAAATTGGAATGCAGTATGACAGAAACTGGGCATAGACCAATATCTAAAGGCATTTGCCAAGATAAGATCAAAATAGATACATGATCTAAATATAAAGAGAGATATTACAAGAAGTTTTGAAGAACTTAGAATGTATTACTTATCAGACTTTGGAGAGAAAAACATTTAATGAATAAATAAGAAATAGAAAGCAGAATGTGATATAAAAAGAATAATTTTATTACATTAAATTTAAGAGGTTTTGCATAAATGAAATAAATGTAGCTGAGATAAAAAGGAAAGCAGAAAACGGGAAAATTTTTATAGACAGTTTCTCTGATAAAGGTCTCATATCTCAAATATACAAATAATTTGTCAAATCTATAAAAAATCAGTCATTCCTCACTAAATAACAGATAAAGGAAATGAATAGGCTGTTTTCTGATGAAAATATTAAAACAATTTATAGTCAAATAAAATCCTCTAAATCATTTTTACCCTCTTCCTTAAATTGTCTTTTGTTTAAATTATCTGCATCCTCAGTTCCTTCTATTGACCTTTTGTTTAGCATCACCTCACCATATTAGTCATTGCATACTATTTACCTCCAGCTTATCAATGTCTTTCTTTAAATACGATGTCCAGAACTTTGGACACAATACCATAGATATGGACCCATCAGGGCAGATTACATCAGGACCATCATCTTTTTAATTCTGAATAATATGCCATTATTCCTGCATTCTATGGGCCCATTAATTTTCTAAATTATTATTTATTAAAAATGCAAACTAAAACAAATTTGACATATTTTACAAACTATCAGATTGGCAAAAATGATTGAAAAGGATAGTGGCAAATGTTGGAGGGAATTTGTAAAAATTGCGACAGTAATTCATGGTTGGTGGACTTGCAAGCTGATATAAACATTTTGAAGAACAAACTGGAATTATACCCAAAGAGTCATTAAACTGCCTATACCTTTTGACCCAGCGATACTGTTACTAGGACTATTTCCAAAGATGATTAGAGAAAAAGGTAAAGAATCCATATTTCTAAAATGTTTATAGAAGCACTCTTTGTTGGTGTAAAGAACTGGAGATTAAGGGGATGCCCCTCAATTGGGGAATGGCTGAATAAGTTGTTGTATATGATTGTTACATAATATTTCTGTGCTCTGAGAAATGATGAACTTGATGATATTAGAAAAACATGGATAGACTTGCATAAAATAATAAACAGGGAAATGAGCTAAATGAAAAAAAGTTGTATACAGTAAAAGCAATATTGTTTGAAGAACAAGTATGAGTACCTAAATAATTTGGACTATTATAAATATCCAAATTAGCTACAAAGGACATAAGAAGGAAGATGCCATCTACATCCAGTCAAAGAAATGATAAATAGAATTATGTATAGAATGATTTTACACACATACACATACACACACACACACACGAATTGTGTGTAACGGTAGCCATTTCTAGCTTGTGAGGGGGGAGATATAAAACATAGGAAAAAATTACATGATAACTTAATTACATATTTAAATCTAATAGCAAGTTGAATATAATAGATTTAAACTTTCATGTGCACCTATTTATTTTTCTTTTAACGTGTTATAGAAATGCTTATTTTGACATGCACAAACACACACACATACATGTATGTGTTTGTGTCTAATGGTAGGCATCACTAGGCTGGAGAGGAGAAGCAAAACAAAGGAACCAAATAAATTTATATGATAACTTTACTATTTTAATTTTTTTCCTTTAAATTTATTTATTTTTAGTTTAGAACATTCAGTTTCACAAGTTTTTGAGTTCCAAATTTTCTCAATCCTTCTTCTCCTTCTTCCTCCCTGCCCAAGATGGAATGTGATCTGATATATGTTCTACATATACCTTCATATTAAACATATTTTCACAATAGTTGAGTTGTAAAGAAGAATTATAACCGATGGAATGAACCACAAGAAGGAAGAAACAAAAAATAAATGAATGAATAAAAAAAATAAGAGAGAACAAATAGTTGGTTCAATTTCCATTCAGACTCCGTACTTCTTTCTCTGGATGTGAATTGCTTATTTCCATCATGAGTTTTCTGAAAACCTTGCATTGCTGACAGGAGCCAAATCTGTCAAAATTAATCATCACAGATATACTGTGTCTGTAATTGTATGTAATGTTCTCCTGCTCCTGTTCCTCTAATTCATCATCAGATAATATGTCTTTCCAGGTTATTATGAAGTCTGTCTACTCCTCATTTGTATAGCACAATAGTATTCCATTACATTCATATACCACAATCTGTTCAGCCATTCCACAGTTGATAGGCATCCCCCATGATTTGCAATTCTTTGCCACAATAAAAAGAGTGGCTAAAAATATTTTTGAACACGTTGTTCCTTTTCCCATTTGTATGAGAGTTTTGGAATATAGCCCTAGAACTAGTATTACTGGGCTAAAGGATGTTCACATTTAAAGCCCTTTGGGCATAGTTCCAAATTGCTCTCCAGAATGATTGGATCAGTTCACAACTCCACCAAAAATGCAATAGTGTTCCAATTTTCTCACATTTTCTCCAGAATTTATCATTTTCCTGTAACATTTGTAATGTTAGCCAGTCTGACAAGTGAGATGTAGTACTTAAGAGTTGTGTAGTGATTTAGAGCATTTTTTCATATGACTATAGATAGCTTTAATTTCTTCCTATGAAAACTGACTGTCCATGTTCTTTGAGCATTTATCAGTTGGTGAATGACTTGTCCTCATAAATTTGACTCACTTCTCTGTATATGTTAGAAATGAGACTTTTATCAGAGACACTGATTGTAAACATTATTTATCAATTTTCTGCTTCACTCCTAATCTTGGTTGCACTGGCTTGATTTGTACAAAGCTTTTCAGTCTAATGTTATAATAATTATCCATTTTGCATTTCATAATGTGGTCTATCTCTTTATTTGGTCATAAATTCTTCCCTTCTCCATAAGTCTGACAGGTAAACTATTCCTTGCCCTCCCAAATTGCTTATAGTATCATCCTTTATACCTAAATTGTGAACTCATTTTGACTTTATTTTTGTATATGCTGTGAGATATTGGTCTACACCCAGTTTCTGCCATACTGTTTTCCAGGTGTTCCAGAAGTTTTTGTCAAATAGTGAGTTCTTATCCCAAAAGTTGAATTCTTTGTGTTGATCAAACAGTAGAATACTATAGTCATTGACTACTGTGTCTTGCCTTGCATTCCTGGAATAAATCCTACCTAGTCTTTGATATTCATTAGGGAAATTGGTCCATCATTTTCTTTCCCTATTTTGGCTCTTCCTGGTTTAGGAATTAGCACCATATTTGTTTCATAAAAAGAATTTGCTTGGACACCTTCTTCCCCTATTTTGCCAAATTGTCTACAGATGATTGGAATTAGTTGTTTTTGTTTTGTAAGAGACTTGGATAAGCAGCTGAAGTATATTTTCCATTTCATAACTAGAACAATGAGGCATAGCAAGGAGGGAAAAACAATTTTTTAAAATTTGTTTTTTATTTTTAGTTACAACACTCAGTTCCACAACTTCTTGAGGTCCAAATTTTCTCCCCCCTCTTTTTCCTCCCACTTCCCCCCAAGACACCATGGAATCTGATATAGGTTCTACATATACCCCTGCATTAAACTTATTTGCACAATAGCCAAGTTGTAAAGAAGAATTATAACCAATGAAATGCATCATGGGAAAGAAAAAAACAAAACCAAAAAAGAAAAAAAATAAAAGAAAAAAGGCAGCAAACAGTTTGCTTCAGTCAGCATTCAGACTCCATAATTCTTTCTCTGGATGTAGATAGCTTTTTCCAGAGTCTTTTGGAGCTGTCTTTAAATCTCGTATTGTTGAGAAGAGCCAAGTCTATCAAAGTTAGTCATCACAGATACTGTGAGCTGTAATCATGTATAATGTTCTCTGGTTCTGCTCCCTATACTCTGCATCAGATCACGTAGGTCTTTCCAGGTTATTATTAAGTCTGTCTGCTCCCCATTTCTTATAGCACAGTAGTATTCCATTACATTCATACACGACATGTGTAGCCATTCTCCAACTGATGGGCATCCCTTTGATTTACAATTCTTTGCCACCACAAAAAGAGCTGCTGTAAATACTTTTGTACATATGGGTCCCTTTGCAACTTCTTTTATCTCTTTAGGATACAACCCTGGAATTGGTATTGCTGGGTCAAAGTGTGTACACATCTTTATAGCCCCTTGGGCATAGTTCCAAATTGCTCACCAGAATGACTAGATCAGTTCACAACTCCACCAACAATGTAACAATGTTCCAATTTTCGCACGTCTGGTTTTCCTGTTTTGTCATGTTGGCCAATCTGATGGGAGAGATATGATACCTAAGAGCTGTTTTGATTTGCATCTCTCTAATCAATAGTGATTTAGAGCATTTTTTCATATGCCTGTAGATATCTTTAATTTCTTCCTCTGAAAATTGCCTGTTCATATCCTTTGACCATTTCTCAATTAAGGAATGACTTGTATTCTTATAAATTTGACTCAGTTCACTGTATATTTTAGAGATGAGGCCTTTATCAGAGACATTGATTGTAAAAATTCTTTTCCAACTTTCTCCTTCCCTACTCATCTTACTTGCATTTGCTTTGTTTGTATAAAGCCTTTTTGATTTGACATAATCAAAATTATACATTTTGCATTTCATAATACTCTGTATCTCTTGTTTGGTCATAAATCCTTCCCTTCTCTTTTAAGCTAACATGTAAACTATTCCTTGCTCTCCAAAATTGCTGATACTATCAACCTTTAATACCCAGCTCATGAACCCATTTTGACTTTATTTTGGTATATTGTCTATGCCCTGTTTATGTCATACCATTTTCCAGTTTTCCCAACAATTTTTGTGAAAAATGAATTCTTATCCCAGTAGCTGGACTCTTTAGGTTTATCAAAGGGTATCTTGCTACAGTCATTGACTTCTGCATCTTGTTTGCATAACCTATTCTGCTGATTGACCATTCTATTTCTGAGCCAGTACTAAGTAATTTTGAGGACTGTTGCTTTGTAATACAGTTTCATATCTGATATGGCTAGGCCACTTTCCCTAACATTACTTTTCATTAATTTCCTTGATATTCTGGACCATGTATTCTTCAAGATTAATTTTGTTATTATTTTGTCCAGTTCTGAAAAATAATTTTTGGTAGTTTGATTTTTATGGCACTGAACAAGTAAATTGATTTAAAGTAAATTGCCATTTTTTATTTCCTTATCCTAACCATGAGCAACTAATTTTTTTTCCATTTATTTAGGTCTGACTTTATTTGTGTGAAAAGTCTTTTGTAATTGTGTTCATAAAGGTCCTGGGTTTATCTTGACAGGTAGACTACCAAATATTTTATAGTATCTACAGTAACTTCAAATGGAATTTTTCTTTCTATCTCTTGCTGTTGGTCTTTGTTAGTAATATATAGGAATGCTGAGGATTTATGTGTGTTTATTTTATATCCCGCAACATTGCTAAAGTTATTTATTATTTCAAAATTTTTTTACTTGATTCTCTGGGATAGTAAATCATCATATCATCTGCAAAGAGTGATAACTTAGTTTCTTCTTTGCCTATTATAATTCCTTCATTTTCTTCTCTTATTGCTAAAGGTAACATTTCTAGTACCAAATTGAGTAATAAGGGTGATAATGGACATCTTTATTTCACCTCCGATCTTATTGGGAATGCATCTACTTATCCCCATTACATATAATGATTTCTGATAGTTGTATGTAGATGCTACTTATCATTTTAAGGAATATTCTGTTTATTCCTATGATTCCTAGTGTTTTTAATAGGAATGGGAGTTGTATTTTGTCAAAAGCTTTTTTTGCATCTATTGAGATAATCGTATGGTTTGTAATAATTTTGTTGTTGATATGATGAATTATGCTGATATCTTTCCTAAAACTGAACCAGTGTTGCATTCCTGGAATATATCCTACCTGATTATAGTGCATTATTCTCATGATAAGTTGCTGCATTTTTTGCTAATATTTTATTTAAAATTTTTGCATCAATTTTTGTTAGAGAAATTGGTATATAATTTTCTTTCTCTGTTTTGACTCTTCCTGGTTTAAGTATTACTACCATATTTGCATCACAAAAAGAATTTGTTAGGCTTCCTTCTTTGCCTATTTTCCCAAATAGTCTATAAACATGGAAATGAATTGTTCTTTAAATGTTTGATAGAAATCACATGTAAATCCATTTGGCCCTGGAGATTTTTTCCTAGGGAGTTCACTTATGGCTTGCTCAATTTCTTTTTCTAAGAAAGGATTATTTAGGTATTTTAATTCCTCTTTTGTTAACCTGGGCAATTCACATATATAAATATATATATGTATATCTATGCATATATATGTATATACATATATATATATATATTCATATATACATATACACACACACAAATATATATATGAATTTTGGATCTTTGAGTTCATCAGACACCGGATTCCTGTGGTCACTTACTTATTATATTGTGTACATAATCTATTCCATTATTCAACCACTCATTTTATTATCGATTACCTGATTGTTTTGATGATTACTGTTTTGTAGTATGGTTTGAAAGTTACTACTACTTCATGAATGAGGGCGTGGAGCCAAGGTGGCCATGTGAAAACAGCATTTTACTGGAGCTCTCTCACAAGTTCTGTCAAATATCTCTAAAAGGTGAATCTGAGAAGATTTGAGAGATTAAGAAGCCACTAGCAGACTGAGTGAGGCAAATTTCCAATCCAGGAGAGTCCAAAAGTTCCACGGGATGGATTTGTAGGCTGAGAGAGTGCTCGGTGTGTGGACCTGCAACAGACAGCAGTAAAGCTGAAGCAGCTGTGGAAACCAGCCAGCAATCCAGGCTGGGAAAAAGCTGGGCACCTGAAACTGGCGGAGATCCCCAGGCCTCCCAACACAGGATGGGAGTCTGTCGAAGAGATGAGGGGCAGCAGCACAATGCCTCTGGCCATGAGACATCTACTCTTGAGGCTTGCAGCCCAAAGGACTAAAACGCACCTTTTTGAACTTCCAGGAGACATAAATACCAGGTAAACAGCTCTAATCCTTCCCTCCCTGACCCAGAGAATAACTCAGGGGGAAAAACACTTCAATATAAGAGACAGAAGTGGGACTTCAGTGGCCGAGCAGCGGGAGTTCCTGAGTCCCAGAGGGGCAGAGTCAGCATGAGTCAACACCAGGAGCCCAGACATACCCTTGCACTCCCAGGGGAGGTAGCAGACCCCAGCACAGACAACAAACAGCTGAGACCACTGCTGAAGAGCAACAGTGCTGGAGGGCAGCCCCAGGGGAAAAAGAGAATTCAGGCAGCCAGGCCCTCCCTCATACTTCAGGAAACTGAAGCCTATAACACACAAAGCCAGTAAATAGATTCACAATCCCCAGAATGGGGAACCTGGGACAGAGATCCCTGAGCACCAAAAGCAAAAATCTACTGTAAAGCCAGGAAAAAGCTAACCAACATGAAGAACATGAAGAAACTGAAGACCATTGACTCTTTTTATGGAGACAGGGATGATCAAAATACTAATTCAGAAGAGGATAGCACTGACACTATACCCACATATGATACCTCAAAAGGGAATGTGAACTGGTCTCAAGCCCAAAAAGCATTACTGGAAGAGCTCAAAGAGGATTTTAAAACCAAATTAGGCAGGTAAAAGAAAAAATGGAAAAAAATGGAAACAAACACTCATGAAAACAAGGCTTTAAAAAATAAGATTAGCGAAATGGCTTTGGAGATTCAGAATCTAAATACAGTAAATGACCCCCTGAAAGATTAAATCAACCAATTGGAAAAGGAGACACAAAGCAAAATAAAGACAGCAACTCATTAAAAATTAGAGTTGAGCAAGTGGAAGCTAATGACTCTATGAGGCATCAAAAATTAGTAAAACAAAATGTAAAGAATGAAAAAAATAGAAGAAAATGTAAAATAACTGATTGGAAAAACAACTGACCTAGAAAATAGATCCAAGATAGACAATTTAAGAGTTGTCTGTGTACTGGAAATCCACTATGGAAAAAAAGAGCCTTGACAGTATCTTAAACGAAATTATCAAAATAACTGCCCAGATGTCCTAGAACTAGAAGGGAAAATAATCATTGAAAAAATCCACCGATCATCCCCTGAAAGATATCCCAAATGGAAAACTCCAAGAAATATTATAGCCAAATTTCATAATTAAAAAGCCAAGGAGAAAATACTGCAAGCATCCAAAAAGAAACAATTCAAATATCGTGGAACTATAGTCAGCACCATGCCCGATCTTTCAGGAAAAAATATGATATTCTGAAAGGCAAAGGAGCTTGGGCTACAACCTATGATCAACTACCCAGCAAAATTGAGTATAATTTTTCAGGCAAGGAGATGGACATTCAGCAAAATAAGGGAATTCCAGACCTTCCTGATGAAAAGGCTAGAATTTTATGGAAAATTTGATTTTCAAATTCAAAACTCAAGAGAGACATAAAAAGGTAAACAGGGGGAAAAAATCCCACAAACCTTGTTAATCAATAAAGACAAATTGTTTATATCCTTATACAGGATTATATTGTTTTATATGCGTACAAATAGATCCAAATGATTGCTTTAATTTCATCTTCATAGTACATTCTCCTTTTAAATTTTTAATACTGTTAATTTGATTTTTTTTATTTTTTTAAATCGGATTTACCTATATTTTATCTATTTTATTGGGGTTTTTTTGTTTGTTAAAAAAGTCTTTTGGAATTACATTTATATAGTTCCTCTGTGTTTCTTGGCAGGTAGATTCTCATATTTTGGATTTTCTACAATTATTTTAAATGGAAGTTCTCTTTCTGTTTCTTCCTGCTAAGTTTTGTGGGTAAAATGTAGAATGCTGATGATTTATGTGGATTTGTTTTATATCCTGTCACTCTTCTGAAGTTGTTAAATGCGTTGACTAGATTATAGTAGTTGATTTCCTAGAGGTCTCTAAGTATGATCTCAAATCATCTTCCATATGTGATTGTTTTTTTTTATCATTGCCTATTCATATTCCTTCAATATCTATTTCTCATCTACTGCTATAGCTAACATTTTTGTACAGTACAGTATAATAAAGCTTGTAATGGGAAACTTTTTTTTTTCACCCCTGATCTTATTGGAAAGGATTTTAGTTTATTTTCATGACAGATCATGGTTATTTTTGGTTTTTGATAGATAATACCTTATCATTTTAAGAAACCCTCCATTTATTCCTGTTTTCTTTATAATAAGACTAAGTGGTATGTTTTGAAAAGCCTTTTCTGTATCTCTTGATATAATCATATCATTTCCTTTTTGTAATTGGTATAGTCAATTATACTTATAACACTATTATTTTTATTTTTGAATTTAAAGGTTCCTCTCTTTACAATATTTAATAAATTAATTTATTTTTAATTTTCAATATTCACTTCCATATGTTTAAAATTTTCCCTTCCTCCCTCATCTTACTCCTCCCCAAGATAGCATGCAATCTAATATTGGTTCTACATATGCATTGTTATAAAATATATTTTCACATTAGTCATGTTGTACAGAAAATTTCAATGAATAGGAGGAACCATGAGAAAGAATAAACAAATCTAAATGAAACTAAACAAAAAAAGAAAGCAAATAATGTGTTTTGATCTGCATTCAGACTCCATGTTTCTTTCTGTGGATGTGGATAGCATTTTCAATAATGACTCTTTTGGAGTTGTTTTAGGCCCTTGCATTGCTGAGAACAGCTAAGTCTATTAAAGTCAGGCGTTGGATAATGTGGCTATTACTATGTACAGTGTTCTCCTAGTTCTGCTCACTTCACTCAGGATCAGTTCCTACCAGTCTTTCCAGGTTTTTCTGTGATCTGACTGCTCATCATTTTTTATAGCACAATAGTATTCCATTACATTCATATACCTATAGTAGGAAGGTCGAATTTATAATCTCAAATATAATCATGTATATGTTTGAGTGGTTTGAAATCACAAGGTATGAGGGATTCTCTAAGTAGAAAGCAACAAAACAATTATTCAGGCCCCACAGCAACAAATTAGCAAACCAGCCTCCCCATTCCAACATCTTGACCAAAAAACCCCAGGCCCAGTAGGCCCGCCTCACAAGAGTAGCCAGGAGGCCACAGAAAAACAAGATAGTATTTAGCCAATCCATATTTACTGGCCTCAAGTCCTTGCTCGCACTCCTGGGTTGGGCTTTGCTTCCGCAGCTCCTGCCTCAGCTTTTTTCAGCTTCAGCTATAGTTGTCTCTTAGCTTGCGTCTCCTCGCAGCCAAGCCTCTGGTGTTCTCAAGCCCCACCTCAACGGCCAGAGACCAATTGGTTCCCGAGTTGGCCCCTCTTAAGTCATCAATCTACACCCACACAGGTTTCACACCTAATAGGGCTTTGGGCCTGAGGCTTAACACTTAACAGCTGAAAGTACTTTCACTCAAGGTAAACAAAAGCCAAACTCCTCAAAGGCACCCATTAAACTAAGTTCTAAGGAGCCCATTTTGCCTTACTGACACAATACCACAACTTTTTCAGCAATTCCCCAATTAATGGGCGTCCCCTCAATTTCCAGTTCTTGGCCACCACAAAGATAGCTGCTATAAATATTTTTGTATGTGTGGGTCCTTTCCCCATTTTTATGATCTTTTGGGGATACAGACCTAGAAGTGCTTTTCCTGGGTCAAAGGTACACAAATTTTTATAGCCCTTTGAGCATAGTTCCAAATTGCTCTCCAGAATGGTTGGATCAGTTTATAACTCCACCAACAATGAATTAGTATTCCCATTTTCCCACATCTTCAGCATTTATCATTTTCCTGTTTTGTCATATTAGCCATTCTGATAGGTGTGATGTGGTACCTCAGAGTTTGTTTTGATTTGCATTTCTCTAATCAATGGTGTTTTAGAATATTTTTTTCATATGACTAGATATCTTTAATTTCTTCCTCTGAAAATTACCTGTCCATATCCTTTGACCATTTATCAATTGGGGAAAGACTTGTATTCTTACAAATTTGACTCAGTTCTCTATATATTTTTAAAAATGAGGCCTTTATCAGAGACAGTGGTTGTAAGAGTTTTTTTTCCCAATTTTCTGCTTCCCTCCTAATCTTCATTGCATTGGCTTTGTTTGTGCAAACATTTTTCAATTTAACGTCATCAGAATCATCCATTTTGATTTCATAATGTTCTCCATCTCTTGTTTGTTCATACATCCTTCCATTCTCCATACATCTGATAGGTAAACTATTTCTTGCTCTCTTTATTTGCTTGTAGTATCAGGCTATATATCTAAATTGTGTACCCATTTGAACTTTATTTGGGTATATGGTGTAAGATGTTGGGTCTATGCCCAGTTTCTGCTATACTATTTTACATTTGGGAGGATCTTTTTAGGTTTATGTAAACAAATACATTTATTTTGCCTTCTGTGAAACTCTCTTGTCAGTAATTTTGTCGTGAACTCTTCCCCCATCCACAGATCTAGCAAATAATTTTCCATACTCCTCTAATTTGCTTTGTATCTTAATCGTGTATTCATTTTGAGGTTGTCCTAATATATTATGTGAGATTTTGGTACGTACTAGCTTTCTGCTAGGCTATTTTTCCAACAACAACAACAACGATAAAATCTACCCTGTAATGTTTTCAAAGTACTTTATGCATGCTATCTTACTGATCCTCTTAACAGCCTCTAAGCTTGATGATATTCTTTTCCTCATTTTTCCAGTGAGGAAACTGAGTTTGAAATTGGTTACTGACTTCCATAAGGTCACAGAGCTAGGAAGTGTCTGAGGTTGGATTCTAACTTAAGCATACATTAAGTATTTCATAAATATTCTCAAATGAGTTTTATTTTAGATTCTTGGTTCACTTCCACATCTCAAGTTAGAGAAAATATAATGCAGCAGTAAGCTCATGGCCATCAATTTATAGTTTCCACTTGCAATCTCTGCTTCTAACATTGTCACTTGGCTATGGATATAATTTTTTTTTCCATTTCACGGTATAGGTTTTTTGATGGCAGACCACCTATATTGGCCATCATGGACCCAGAGCCTATCAAATCAGTGTTGGTAAAAGAGTGCTATTATGTCTTCACTAATTGTCGGGTAAGTGACAGTGGAAGAGTAATGCTGGCAGCAATGGGCAAAGCATGATAAGCATGTTAATGATCACACAGTTTTAGACCATTTAAAAACACTTCACTATATAGCTTCACTAATAACTTCACTATTGACATCCTTGTACAAGACAGGGCAAGGAAAGACAGCTTAGGTGAGGGCAAAGTCACTTGAACTGGAGAGGGAAGGCAGCATGATTTGAGTCCCCATCAACATCTCTTAGGCCCCCAAAATTGAGAGTGGTGATGCCTCACAAACAACTAGACTTGCCTATAATGCAGTCCACAGGGCCACTATTAAAGGGAGAAATTACTTAGGAAAATGAGTCTGCTTTCTTCATCTCCAAAGGCAGTAAGTACTGGCCAGCTGCCTCCAATAAGCAAATGGCACAGGAGACATAGTGCATGAAGTATCCCCAAGCCTCCTTTTCTGCTTTTAGCCAGGCATCCCCTGTCATAATACTGGGAGGGGAATCGTGTGGAAGATGTGCTGGCTATCCCCACCAACTGTCAAATAATTATCTGATATGTGACAGGCCAATCAGAATAACTGAATGAAGTGATTCCATGAGGAAGAGAGAAGAGGTGATATATGCTATGCAGGTCCAATTACCAGCACCCCCACAACCCCCACCACTTCACCTCAGAATCTTTGGGAGATGGCTTAGGACACGACACTAAGGACCCCTAAGAATATCAATACTTTTAACCTAGTATATGTAGCCATCATCCTGAGAAGCAACCTCTTAATGATTCAGCATGGACACTGCTCCTGGAGATACAACTATCACAGATTTTAAGGACTCAGAAAAGAAAATTCTAGCCATCAATGTACATGAGTTATGAAGACTCAGATATTAAAATACAAATATTTAGAAAGAATTAGTTTTTGTACTAGAAACTGTAATAGAACTCCAGTTCTGGTTCCCCCACTTGTTACATGAATGGTCATGTCTTTTACCTCTTGTTTCTAGACTTTTGGTAAAGCAGAGATTTTGGAAAATGCTATCACAATAGCTGAAGATTTCCTTTGCAAGATGATATGAACAGGATTGTCTCCAACAATTACAAGTAGAAAACTCAAGGAGATAAAGCAATGGACATTAGCCAGATTATAGAAAACTGACCCTATGGGAGAGTAAAAAAAAAAATTCAATGATTTTCTCCAGTTAAAGCTTAATTAATGCACCCACAAGTTTGAGTTTCTTATAAGGGAATATTTTCTTTCCAATTTTTTTTGTTATAGAATGGAGAGAGAGCACCGTCTCTGGAGTCAGAGAAACTCGTTTCCAATCTCATCTCTGATGCCTATTATCTGAGTGGCCTTTGGCAAGAAACAACCATTTTGGCTGCTGTTTCCTCATCTTTAAAATGAAATAGTTTAAATACAAGGCCTATTCTTGCTTTAGATGTATGCTTCTTTACATTCTAAAAGAGAGAAACGAATTTATGAAATAATATTCTGTTTCTTCTAGCTTGGGAAATCCGGTTTGTGTTTGAACTGGGTTTTCCACAACAGCTATTGTCTTTTGGCATGTAGATATTTCCAGTCATTGACCAATATGGAGAGGAGTTAGTGAAGAACATGAGGAAGGAAGCGGAGAAAAGCAAGCCTATAACTCTCAAAGAGTAAGTATGGAGTGACAGGTGGAGGAATCTGAGGAGCAAGAGGACACCCTACTTGCCTAAGCCTCTCTCCTGCCATCTTTCCTCAGAAAATAAGGCCCCACTATTAGAGTAAAGGACAGCACTGCAAAACCTTCCCCTCTGAAGTTAAACATCTTGATCAAGCCATTGGCAACTGATGGCTCTACTTTTGCTCTTTGTATTTGTCTTTTTGTATTTGAACTCTTTCTACTCTGGCTTTTAAATTAAAAAAAATGTTTTTATAAAATGTCTTCAATATTCCTAATTATCATTTTTACATTGATGAAAACATTTTAAATTCTTTTCTTCATCTCTTGCTTTATTTCTTCCAAAATAGTCTTTGAATTTCTGCCAAAGTTGTGTTTTCCTTTGCTGCTTAGCTTGTACATTTTTTGGAGCTATTTTCTTCTGGGTTTGTGTTTGTAGTGTCTGTCACCAAAATTGCTTTTTATTATTGGACTATTTTTCATTTTTTTATTCATTTTTTTACCTGCCTGATTCTAGACTTTATGTTTGGTCTAGATCCTACACACTTCTGGTGGAAATACCAGCATTGGTTCTGTTGTAATTTTCTTTGGTTAATATTTGTTTTTTTTTATTCCAGGCTCCAAAGGAGATCACATGTTGTGACTTATGATCTTTTGATGCTCTAGTTAGTCTTATCCAGGGAAAGTCTAATCATTTCCTTCCCTTTTGCCCTTGACTAAGTGAGGCCTGAGCTTTTAGGTTCCCAACATTTATTTGGGTCACAGAAGCAATAGACTGATGCTGGACTGAAGCACTATGATCCAATGGGAAAACTCCCCCTGTTCAGAGTGATGGAACTGTAGGCTTTCTTCTGGATCTGAGATTCCTTTAATTTTTATTCCTTAATGGACTTCAGATTGATTTAAGAGGTAGAGCTGAGAAGAAACTTTTCTGTGGTCAGAGGCCCATTGTTGTTGCTTGCTTCTGAACTTCCCCTTTGACTGACAGTCTGTGACTCATCCTCACATCTGAGTCCTGGTCCCTTCCAGAGTCCCCATGGCATCTGTGACACAGAAAGTTGTAGGGAATGGCAGCCTGCCAGTTGGCACATGTTGCTCTAACATATCTGAGTTCCCAGTGTCCTAGTATTTATTTATAATCTTTTATTTCCCTGGGGCAAAGTCTCTATTTGCTGAAACAATTCAAAGATTAATTTCTGGCCAGTATATAAAGACCTTTATACCTCCTGATAAGTCAACCTTGTCAGGACAAATGACTCATAGTTTTTCCTCCTACTTGGATGTCCAAACGATTAGCCAATTCTGGTCCATTTTGTAGAGATGTTTTGAGCTGCATGGAGCTCTCTATGGTTCTTCCTTCTTTTTCTTATCAACTTATTTCTATCATTGCTCTCTTAATTTTCAAACCAATGATGTCTTGTTGATTTTAATCTCCATTTTCCACATTGAAGTATCCAACACTGTTGGCCACCTTCTCTTTCTAGATGCTCTTTATGTGTTCTGTTTTGTGATTCTGCTCTGTTTTGGTCTGCCTCCTATCCATCTGACTATTCCTTGTCCATCTCCTTCTGAATGTCCATCCATGGAACACCTACCACTTAGTCAAGTACAATTTATTGTTATTTACTTTATTAAGAAATAACATATGGGTGGAGCCAAGGTGGAGGCATGAAAACAGGGACTCGCTTGAGCTCTCCCCCAAATCCCTCCAAAATCCTGTAAAAAAATGACCATAAAGAAATGCTAGAGCTATGGAACCTACAAAATGACAGTGAAACAAGTCTCCAGCCCAAGATGGCCTAGATGGTCTCTGGAAAGTGTGTATCACACTGTGCAGGGAGCAGAGCACAGCCCAGCTTGGACCATGTTGGAAAAGACTAGGCAAGAGTAGACCTGACATAGCAGGCTTCAGGGCACTGAATCACAGAAAGCCGTGGCAGTTTCCACACTTCTCAACCCACAAACCCCAAAGACAACTGAGCAGATCAGTGAGAAAACTGTTTGAACTGGGTGAGAGAAGTTCATGGTCCAGCCGCAGTCCTAGGGTAGCAGAGGCAGCTGCGGCAGTGGCACTGCAACAGCAGCAGCACTGGGGGCTGCTTCCACAGCTGCAAGCCCAAAGACGGTGCAGGGAGTCAAGTGGCTGAACAGAACAGGAGTGCAGGGATCTCTTTGCTGCCACTGAGGCAGCATTCTCTTGCTTTCCTTTGCTTGGATCTGGGTCACAGAGGAGTGCTGTGGTGGCAGAGCTTGTGGTGGATGTGGAGAGGGAGTCCTCCTGGAAGTTACATGGCAGAAAGGAGTACTTAAGATCACTAAATGACCAGAGAACAGGTCAGGAGAGGAGTATCATACCACCTCAGAATAGAAGGAGCTCTGCAAACAGAATAAAACTCCTTAAGCTTGCGATATAGCACTCTCCACTCTGAAAGCAGTCATACACTCACAAAAAGATCAAAAGTCAAGGAATTGGCTGGGAAAATGAGCAGGCAACCTAAAAGGACTCAGACTACAGAATCTTTCTTTGGTGACAAAGGAGATCAAAACATACAGCCAGAAGAAGTCTGATCATAAAAGAGGCTAGATATCATCTTTCAAGAAATTATCAAGGAGAACTCCCCTGGTATTCTGGAGCCAGAGGATAAAATAGAAATTGAAATAATCCACTGATCACCTCTTGAAAAAAATCCCAAAAAGAAATCTTCTAGGAATATTGTAGCCAAATTCCAGAGTTCCTGGGTCAGGGAGAAAATACTGTAAGCAGCCAGAAAGAAATAATTCAAGCACTGCGGAAAAACAATCAGTATAACACAAGATATAGCAGCTTCTACGTTAAAGGATCAGAAGGCATGGAATACCATATTCTGGAGAATCAAAGGAGCTAGGATTAAAACCAAGAATCACCTACCCAGCAAAACTGAGTATAATACTTAAGGGCAAAATATGAATTTTCAATGAAATAGAGGACTTTCAAGCATTCTGGATGAAAAGACCAGAGGTGAATATAAAATTTGACTTTCAAGTACAAAAATCAAGGGAAGCATGAAAAAGTAAACAGGAAATAAAAATCATAAGGGACTTACTAATGTTGAACTGTTTTGTGTACATTCCTACATGGAAAGGTGATATTTGTAACTCATGAGACCTTTCTCTTTATTAGGGTACTTGAAGGGAATATACATTTATATGTAGACAGAGGGCACAGGGTTAGTTGAATATGAGAGGATGATGTTTAAAAAATTAAATTAAAGTGTGAGAGTGCAATATATTTGGAGAATGAAAAAGAGAGAGATAGAATTGGGTAAATTATCTCACATAAAAGTGGCAAGAAAAAGCTGTCGTAATGGAAGGGAAGAGGGGTTAGGTAAAAGGGAATGAGTGAATCTTACTCTCATCAGATTTGGCTTAAGGGGGGAATAACATACACACTCAATTGGGTGTCTCACCCTACAGGAAAGTAGGGGAGAAAGGGATAAGGGGGTGGATGATAAAAGAGATGGCAGATTAGGGGAGGAGGTAGTCAAAAGCAACCACTTTTGAACAGGTACAAGGTGAAAGGAAAAAACTGAATACTGGGGGACAGGATAGGATGGAGGGAAATACAGTTAGTCTTTCACAACATGACGATTATGGAAGTGTTTTGCACAATGATACATGTATAACCTATAATGAATTGCTTGCCTTCTCAAGAAGCCCAAGTGGGGAGGGAAGAAGGGAGAGAATTATGCACCTTTGCAATAAGATATACAGGCAATGGGATATAGAAATCTCTCTTGCCCTACAAGAAAGCCAGGGTAAAGTGGATGGTGGAGTGATAGAAGAGAAGACAGACTGGGGAAAGGGGCAATCAGAATAAATGCCACCTTGTGGGGGGAGGGTAGAGATGGGAAGAAAATTTGTAACTCAAAATCTTGTGGAAATGCATGTTGAAAACTAAAAATACATTTAAAAATTTTTAAAAAAGAAAAAAACATGAAAAAGACATCCCATTCAAAATAACTGTATACAGTATGAATTACCTGGAATTACACCAGCCAAAAGAAAACCAGGGACTCTATAAACAAAATTATAAGAAATACATTTTATACCAATAATATCAGATTTAAGTAATTGGGGAAACATTAATTGTTCATGGTTAGGCAAGGTCAATATGATAAAAATCACAATTTTATCTAAAGTAATTTACCTAAAGTAATTCAATGTCATCACAATTAAACTAATACAAACTTTTTATTGAATTAGAAAAAAAATAATGACAAAATTCATTTGAAAGAAAAAAATTCAAGAATATCAAAGGAACTAATGAAATAATGTTAAGTAAGGATGTTTAGCAGACTTAAACCATATTAGAAGGTAGAAATTATCAAAAAGTATCTCTTATTGGTTTTAAATTAGAACACAGATCAGTAGAACAGAGTATACCTGCAATTTACTGCCACAAATAAATATAGCATACTTGTATTTGAGAAACAGAAAGACTTGAGATTTTGTCATAAGAATTCATTATTTGGTAAAAATTATAGGCAATAGAAACTGGTCATAGACCAATATGTTACACCATTTATGAAGAAAAGGTCAAAAGGGATACAAGACCAATATAAAAAGAGAGATATCACCAGAAAATTTGAAGAACTTGGAACATATTATCTATCAGACTTATGGAGAGGTAACCAATTTATTAATTAAAAAGTGATAGAGAGCAGAATGAGGTATAATGTGGATAATTTTGATTTGTTTAATTTTTATTTTTACAAATAAAATAAATGTAGTCAAGATCAGAAGGATCGCAGAAAACTGGGAAACCTTTTTATAGACAGTTTCTCAGATAAAGGTCTCACATCTCAAATATATGAAGAATTTTGTCCATCCATAAAAAAAAAAATGAGTTGCTACCCAGTTAGTAACTGGTCAAAGGACATGGACAGGTAGTTTTCTGATGAAGAAATCAAAACAATTTATAGCCATATGAAAAAATGCTCTAAATCACTATTTTTAATATTTTCTTTAAATTCTTTATTTGAACTATCAGTTCTTTCTAGAGACTATTGATACTTTTTATGGAGAAAGAGAAGATCAAAATTATCAATTCAGAAGAGGACAGAATTGACACAATACCCACATCTGAAACCTCAAAAGCCAATGTGAACTGACTTCAAGACCCAAAAGCATTCCTGGAAGAGCTCAAGGAGGACTGCAAAGACCAAACTAAAGAGGTAAAAGAAAAAATGGAAAAAAAATCACTGATGAGATCAAATATTTAAAAAGTAAAATTTGCAAAATGGTTAAGGAGGTTCAAAATCTAATTGGAGAGAATGATGCCCTGAAAAATAAAATTAACCAAATGGAAAGGGGGGATCAGCAGCTAGATGAAACAAACAATTTGTTAAAAATTATAATTGGTAAGAACAAAACCAAATTACCAGTATCAAAAATGAAAAGGGTGAATTCACATCCAATGAAGACAAAATTAAAACAATGGTTAGAAATTATTTTGGCTAATTGTATGCCCATAAATTTGATAACCTTAGGGAAATGGATGAATATTTACAAAAATACAAATTGGCCAGGTTAACAGAAGAGGAAATAAATTATGTAAATAACCCCATCTCAGAAAAAGAAATTAAGCAGCCCTTCAATGAACTCCCTAGGAAAAAATCTCCAGGGGCAGATGGCTTTACATATGAATTCTATCAAACATTTAAAGAACAATTAATTCCCATACTTTATAGACTATTTGGGAAAATAGGCAAGGAAGGAGTCCTATCAAATTGTCTTATGACACAAATACAATACTAATACCTAAACCAGAAACAGTTAAAACAGAGAAAGAAAGGTATAGACCAATTTCCCTAATGAAAATTGATGCAAAAATTTTAAATAAAATATTAGCAAAACGACTGCAGCAATTTATCATGAGAATAATACACTATGACCGAGTAAGATTTATCGCAGGAATGTGAGACTGCTTCAATATTAGGAAAACTATCAGCATAATTAATCGTATCAACAATAAAACTGGTAGAAACCATATGATCACCTCAATAGATTCAGAAAAAGCCTTTGACAACAAACGGCACTCATTTCTATTAAAAACACTAGAAAACATAGGAATATATGGAACCTTCCTTAAAATTATAAATAGCATCTACCTAAAACCATCAACAAGCATTATTTGTAATGGGGATAAGCTAGATGCATTCCCAGTAAGATCCAGAGTGAAACAAGGATGTCCATTATCACCCCTACTGCAAAATTTGGTACTAGAAATGTTAGCTGTAGCAATGAGAAGACAAAGAAATTGAAGGAATTAGAACAGGCAAAGAAGAAACTAAATGATGACTTTTTGCAGATGATATGATGATTTTCTTAGAGAATCTTAGAAAATCAATTAAAAAACTACTTGAAATAATGACCAACTTTAGCAAAGTTGCAGGATATAAAATAAACCCACATAAATCCTCAGCATTCCTATACATTACTAACAAAGCCCAACAGGAAGAGATAGAAAGAGAAATTCCATTCAGAGTTACTGTAGACACTATAAAATATTTGGATTCTATCTGCCAAGACAAACCCATGGCCTACATAAACATAATTATGAAACACTTTTCACACAAAGTCAGATCCAAATAAGTGAAAAAAAAAACAAGTTGCTCATGGTTAGCCTGAGCTAATATAATAAAAATGACAATTTTGCCTAAACTAATTTACTTATTCAGTGTGATACCAATCAAACTCCTAAAAAAATAATTTAAAGAGCCAGATAAAATAAAAACAAAATTAATCTGGAAGAATGAAAGACCAGAATATCAAGGGAATTAATGAAAAGAAATGTTAGGTGGGGTGGTCTAGCCATAACAGATATTAAATTGTACTATAAAGCAGCAGTCATCAAAACTACTTGGTACTGGTTTAGAAACACTGTGGTAGATCAGTGGAATAGGTTACACAGACAAGATGCAGTAGTCAATGACTACAGCAATGTACTGTTTGATAAACCCAAAGAGTCTAGCTTCTGAGTTAAGAATTCACTATTTCACAAAAACGTCTGGGAAAATTGGAAAATAGTATGGCAGAAACTGGGCTTAGAGCAATGTCTTACATTGTATGCCAAAATAAATTCAAAATGGGTTCATGATTTGGGAATAAAAGCTGATACTATGGCCAATTTGGGAGAGCATAAAATAGTCTACCTTTCAGTTTTATGGGAAAGGGAAGAATTCATGATCTCACAAGAGATACAATTGGATAATTTTGATTATGTTAAATTGAAAAGCTTTTGTATAAACAAAACCAATGCAACAAAGATTAGGAGGGAAGCAGAAAATTGGGAGAAAATCTTTACAACTAGTGTCTCAGATAAAGGACTCATTTCTAAAATATACAGGGAACTGAGCCAAATTTATAGGAATTCAAGTCATTCTGCAATTGATAAATGATCAAAGGATATGAACAGGCACTTTCCAAAGGAAGAAATTAAAGATATATGTAGTTATATGAAAAAAATGCTCTAGATCACTATTATCAGAGAAATGCAAATCAAAACAACTCTCAGGTACCACATCTTTCCTGTCAGATTGGCCGACATGACAAAACAGGAAAATCATAAATACTGGAAAGAATGTGGGAAAATTGGAACATTGTTACATTGTTGATGGAGTTGTGAACTGATATAGCCGTTCTGGTGAGCAATTTGGAGCTATACCCAAAGGTCTATAAAATGTGCATACCCTTTGGCTTAGCAAAACCATTTCTAGGGTTATATCCCAAAGAGATCATACAAGTGAGAAAGGGACCCGTATGCACAAAAATATTTATAGCAGCTCTTTTTGTGGTGGCAAAGAATTGGAAATCAACAGGATGCCCACCATTTGGGGAATGGCTAAACAAATTGTGGTATATGAATGTAATAGGATACTATTGTGCTATAAGAAATGAGGAGCAGAAGGACTGCTTTATAACCTGGAATGACTGTTCAAAGTGCGGTCCGCAGTGCAATTCTATGTGGCCTGCCTGTGTTTATTATCTGCATGGAAATCTGACATAAATGCTTTACCTAAAGCATTTGTGTTGATTTCTTTGCTTGTGGTGGACACACGTATGCTGCATGGGGGCACATAGCCTGTGTTTTGGACAGCCTTGACTTATATGAACTGTTGCTGCATGAGGGGAGCAGAACCAGGAGATCATTACACATGACTACAGACCCATGGTATCTTTTAGGACTAATTTGGATAGATTTGACTCCACTCATCAATGCAAGGTTCAAAGACAGCTCCAAAAGACTCATTATGCAAAAAGCTATGCATATTCACAAAAAGAATTCTGGAGTCTGAATGCAGATTGAAGTTGACTTGCTGCTCTGTTTTTTACCTTCTTTTTTATCTTCTTTTCTCCTTTGTCATGATTCATTCCATTGGTTATAATTCTTCTTCACAACTGAGCTATTATGTAAATAAATCTATCGTGAAGGTATATGTAGAACCTACATTGAATTATATGCTATCTTGGGGGAAACGGGGTGGAGAGGGAGGGAAAGAAATTTTTGAACCCCAAAACTGGTGTAACCAAGTGTTGTAAACTAAAAATAAAATAAATTTATTAATAAAGACATAGAGAGAACAGCATCAACTTTGTAAGAATATAAATCATAACCAATTGATAAATTGTCAAAGGCTGTGGAAAGGTAGTTTTCAGAGGAAGAAATTAAAAATATCTATAGTCGTGAAAAAATGCTCAATTATCGTTGATTAGAGAAATGCAAATCAAAACAAACTCTAAGGTGCAACATCACACCTAGCAGACTGGCTAACATGACAAAACAGGAAAATGATAAATGCTGGAGAAGATGTCAGAAAATTGCAACACTATTTCATTGTTGGTGGAGTTGTGAAATGATCCAACCATTCTGGAGAGCAATTTGCTACTCTGTCCAAAGGGCTATAAAAATGTGCATACTTTTTGACCCAGCAATACCACTTCTAAATCTGTATCCCAATGAGACTATACAAATAAGAAAAAGATCCACATATACAAAAATAATTATAGCAGCTCTTTTTTGTGGTGGCAAAGAATTAGATATTGAGAGAATACCCCTCAGATGGGGAATGACTGAATAAATGCTGGTATATAAATGTAATGCACTACTATTATGCTATAAGAAATGATGAGTAGCAGAATTCAGAAAAATCCCAAAGGACTTGTATGAACTAATGTTGAGTGAAGGAAACAGAATCAGGGGAACATTATACACAGTAACAGCCACACTGTGCATTGACTCACTTTGATAGACTTATCTCTTCTTAGTAATGCAAAGATCTAAGATAACTCAAAAAGACTCACAATGGAAAATATCATCCACATCCAGAAAAAGAACTATGAACTCTGCATGCAGATTGAAACATATTATTTCCTCTATCTCTTGTTTTGTTTCTTCTTTTTCTTGCTTTCTCCTATTGGCTTTAATTCTTCTTTACAACATGACTAATATGAAAATATATTTAATATGAATACATATGTAGAACCTATATCAAATTACACTCTGTCTTGGGATCAGGGATGGGAGAGATGGGAGAAAATTTAGAACTCAAAGTCTTATGCAAGTGAACATTGAAAAGTAAACATAAATGAATTTAAGAAAAAAAATGTATTACAAGTAACAGAGCAAAATAAAATACTAAGTCTAAAACTTACATTATGTTGTTTGCCTTTTATTGCTTTCTTTTTGCCCCATAGCTAAGAGTTGAAAATGTTTTGGATGACTTAACATCAATAATTGATATATTGTTTGTCTTTCTAAGTGCTGGGGAGGTGAAGGAGGAAAGAGAAATGGGAGCTGAAAATAAAATAAAAACAAATATTAATATTTTATTAAAAATCTAATAGGGAAATATTTACCAAATATATCCATATATTTACATATACATACTTATATGTATACATGTGCTCATGTACACATGCATGTATGTACACATATGTACGCATACATATATATATATATATGTATAAAACTCATAACCATGGATTGGCTGAGATGAAAAAAATGTTGCAGAGGGATGTGGTCAAATAATAAACATTTTGTAGAGGTCTGATCTAGCACAACGCTTCAAGAAAGGAACTTAGAATGTACTCACAAAACCATTAAACTGAGCATTCTCTTTGAGCCAGCAATATTGGTAATAGTTGTATTCCCCAATGAAATAAAAAAAAAGACCTGTAATGTATGAAAACATGTACAGCAGTTTTTTTAGTGGTGGAAAAGAATTGGAACCTGAGGTGGCACTCATCAATTTGGAATGGCTGAATTAGATATGGTATATAAATGAAATGGAATACTATGTGCTGTAAGAAATGATAAAGGGAATAATTTCAGAAAAATTTGAGAAGACATATGATTAGATGCAAAATAAAGTGAACAGAATCAGTAGAACAGTTTGCACAGTAAAAGCATTAGAGAAAAGATTATCAGTTGTGAAATTTAGTAACTCAAATCAATCCAATGACCCTCCACAGTTCAAATGGACTTAGGCCAGAAAATGTTATTCATTTCCAGAGAGAGAAGTGAAGGAATTAAAGTGCAGATTAAAGCATGTTTGCCCTTTCTTCTTTTCCTCTTTCTTTTATTTTTTGGGGGTGGGAGGTGTCTAATGCACTAATTTTTGTTGGAAGACCACTTTTGTAATAGGTCTTGTATTTCTTGCCTTCTGAATAAGTGAAGGAGGGTGTTGAGATCGGGAGATAATCTAAGCTAAAAATAAATTAAAGTACAATGAAAGCAGAAAAGTAAACCAGATAACAAAAATAAAATTAAATAATTAAAATAAGAAAAAAATATTTAGTTTACCTGCCTATACACAGAGAAATTATATGAACACAATTACAAAATACCCTTTATACAAATAAAAAAAGAAATCTAAATAATAGTTAAAAAGTTGATTATTCCTGGGTAAACCAAGTCACCATAATAAAATGACTAAAATAGATTAGTTTACTTATTCAGTGCCAACCCAATCAAAGTACAAAGAGATTACTTTTTGGAGCTCAAACAATAATAACAAAATTCATTAGAGGCTAAATTCGATTTAGTTTAATAAAAATCAATGAAATATCTACCATGTATTAGGAATTAAGCTAAGTGCTGTAGATACATACATATCTTTATATCTATATTTTTATATCCATATATATGTATTATATATATGTATATATATATATATATATATATGTATTATATATGTCTCATCCCTCAAAAGACAATACAGAAAAAGCAGGTGAAAACTTAGGTGATAGGAAATGGGAGAGAAGTTATATCAAGGATAGAAGCATGAGAATGGTGGACTGAAATATATGGTATGTAACTGGTGGTATAAGGGAGAAGAACTCAAGAATACCCAGAGAATCAGTGAAAAAAAATAAGAGCTCAGCTTGACTATACTAATACAAAATCCTAGTTGTTAAAAAAAAACCCTAAACCCTTGCTTTTGGGTAAGATAATGAGAGGTTGAGTAATAGAAAAATTGGGAATGCAATATACAGAAACAAATGAGCATAATAAATAATTTTTGATAAAAAGTGAAGATCCCAGATTTGGGGTCAAGATCTCACATAATATGCTAGGATAAGTTCAAAATGAACAAATGGTTAAAATACAGAGCAAATAAAAGGAGTTTGGAGCAATTACTTGTAAGATCTGGGGAAAGGAGAAAAGTTCATGACCAAATTAGAGATAGAGAGTTTCACAGAAGGTAAAATGAACAGATTTGGTTACATATAATTAAAAAAGATTTTACATAAATAAAACTAATGCAGACAAAATTTGAAAAAAAAAGAAACTGGGAAAACATATTTGCAGGAAATTTTTCTGACAGAGGTTTCTTTCTTTTTTTATTAATTTATTTTAAATTTAAATTCTATAATAAATACATGATAAAAGAAAATGAAACATAAATTTAAATTAAACATAAGAAAAAAAGCATTTCTCTTGGATCTTTATTTCAAATTTTCTATTAAATTTAGTTTCTTTTTTTTGCAAGAAAATCCTGAAAGACTGGCAATTTATTGAAAGTCTATTTAATTTTTTAAATTTGTATTGTTTCATTTTTTGCTTATTAATCAACTTATTTTTAGTTTTCAACATTCAGTTCCACAAGATTTTGAGTTCCAAATTTTCTCCCTATCTCTCTCTTCCCCCCACCCCAAGACAGTATGCATTCTAATTGCACCTTCCCCCAATCTGCCTTCCTTTCTGTCACCTGCCCCTTGTTTTATTCTCTTCTCTTCTTTTTTCCTGTATGGCAAGATGGATTTCTATACCCAATTGCCTATAGATCTTATTTCCCAGTTGCATGTAAAAACAATCTTTAATATTTATTTTTAAAACTTCGAGTTCCAAATTCTCTCCCTTCTTCCCTTCCTAATCACCCTCATTGAGAAGGCAAGCAATTTGATACAGCGTATTCATGTGAAGTTGAGAAAACACTTCAATAATAGTCATGTTGTGAAAGACTATTTCCCTCCATCCTATTCTACTCTCCATGTATTCTATTCTCTCCTTTGACCCTGTCCCTCCTCAAAAAGTGCTTGCTTCTGACTACCACCTCCCCCAATCTGCCCTCTCTTCCATCATTCCCCCTCTTCTATCCCCTCCTCTTCCCACTTTCCTGTAGGGCAAGATAGAATTACATACATAATTGAGTGTACATGTTGTTCCCTTCTTAACCCAAATCCAATGAGAATAAGGTTCACTCATTCTTTCTCACCACCCCCTTCTTCCCCTCCACTGTGAAAGTTTTTTCTTGCCTCTTTTATGTGAGATAATTACCCCCTTCTACCTCTCCCTTTTTCCTTCTCCCCATACATTCCTCTCTGCACCTTAATTTTATTTTTAGATATTATCCCTTCATATTTAACTCACCCTGTGCCCTTTGTCTATACATATATACATGCATACACACATACATACATACATATGCTGAGACAGTTCTCATGAGTTACAAATATCTTTCCATGTGGGAATGTGAACAGTTCAACTTAAATAAATCCCTTAGGATTCTCTTTCCTGTTTACATTTTCATGCTTCTCTTGATTCTTGTATTTGAAAGTCATATTTGACTATGATATTTCTATAGGTTTTCCTCACAGGATCTCTTTCAGGTAGTTATCAATAAATTGTTTATATTTCTACTTTCCCTCCCTTGTTCTAGTGGTTCAGGACAATTTTCTTCAATTATTTCCTCTATTACAATATAATATTTCTTGTATTATAATATGAATAGTTTTTTCATCATTGCTTTCAAGTAGTCTGCTTATTCTGATGTTGTCTTGATCTGTTTTTCAGATCAGTTGTTTTTCTTATGAGATGTTTCGCTTTATCTTCTATTTTTTCATTCCTTATATTTTGTTTTATTATTTCTTAGTATTTTCTGACTCTGCTGGCTTCCCCTTGCCCAATTTTAATTTTCAATGAGTCATTTTCTTCCTTACAATTTGGATTTTCTTTTCCAGTTGGTTGACTTTCTTTTAATACTCTTGTTTTTCTTGGAGCGTTCTTTTTTAAAAAAAAAATCCTCAATATCTCACTTTTGATTTTAAAATTAAAAAATTCTCCTATGAATTATTTTTGATCAGGTGACCATTTGATAATTCTCTTTGGGATAAGAAAGGCCTTTTTTGCTTCAGTATACTCATGTTAAGGCAATCCTTGATCTTCTCCATTCCCACAGTAAATTGCCTGCTCATTATTACTTTTTTTTTTATTTGTAGAAGCTTATTATTGTAATCACTTCTAGTCCTGTAATATGGCAAATGGCACCTCTGGCCTCAGATCCTTCTTCAGTTATCCCCTCTGGCCTGGAACAGAAACCAAGACCTCCAGCCTGCTGTAAGTACCTACAGACAGATACATCCCCACGCCACTGCTTATGCACTCACCAGGTGTCTGCTGATTCCTTCTCCTCCAAGGCCACATCTCAGCAGCACGTCTAGTTCTGGTTTCCTTTATCCATAAAAATTCCCTCAATTTCAACAGATGCCTGGCTCTCCATACTGTTTGGGAAGTGAAGATTCCTGTGCCTGGGTCTGAGGCTACCTTCCAAACCAGCTAGCTCCAGGGCTCACTACTTGCTGTTTCAGCTGATCTAGCCTAGAGGTGTTTAGATTTCACAGGGGGACCAACTGATTCTTGAATTTTCCTTTGGATCTTCTCTGGTTTTCCCAGGGGGCCTACTGTACTGCCAAAATTCTTGATTTTTTGTTTGTTTGTTTGTTGTTACTGCTCCACATTCAACCTGAGGCAATATTTTGTCATATTTGTAGGGGAAATCTGCAGAGCCTTGAATTTTCTGACCTACATTTCCATCTTCTCGGAATTTTCTCCAAAGGTCTCATTGCTAAGATATGCAGGGAACTTATATAAATTTATGAGGACAGAGCTATTTGTAAATTGATAAATGGGCATGGGATCTAAATAAGAATTTTTCAGAGGAATAAAACTATGCAATAAGAAGTCATATGAAAAATCCTCTGTCACTGAGAATTAGGGAAATGCCATTGAAAACAACTCCGAGGCTTTTCTGCAGCCATCTTGGATCTGCATTCCTCTCATAAAATGCCCAGCAAAGAAACAGAAACCGTCCCAGCCACAGAACATGAGTTGCCACAGCCCTAGGCTGAGACAGGGTCTAGAACAGAATCTGGCAGTGATTAATTAGTACCAGAGCTTGAGGAACAGGATTTATACAGACAACCACACAACAGGCCCAGTTGGCAGCAGCCAATGAGACCAATGAGGAACCAGTCAATAAAGCAAAACATACTAAAAATGAAAAAAAGCAAGAAAGGCTGTGTTCAAACTGGGACTTTGACAAGTGACAGGGATAACTAAAGTCACTATCCAGTAATCTAAGAATATCCTCTTTGCAAACACAACATTAGATGTTGTAGTAGGAAGGCCGAATTTATGATCTCAAATATAATCATGTATATGTTTGAATGGTCCGAAAT
>CM053622.1:418027561-418060283 GCA_028646595.1 Phalanger gymnotis
CTTAATTCCTCCCACCAGGTGGGCCTGGGGCCAGAAGCAACTGCAGCTGTAGTTCTGAAGCTGCCTCACGTCCACTGCCACTTTGGCGGTGGCCTAACCACAAACTCTATCTCAGTCCCCAGCAGCTTTTCGCACTAACCTACTATGTTGTCCTTGGTGCTTGTGGGTTGAGAAGTCTGGTAACTGCCACAGCTCACTGATTCAGGGCTCTAGGACACGCTCCGCCTGGCTCTCAGTCTGGTTGGTCCATGCCACCCACTCTGGGCTCTGCTCTGCTCAGTTCCACTCCCCTCCGCTCCCAACTCCGTGCGGGATAGACCTTACCCAGAGACCGTCCAGGTTGTCCTGGGCTAGAACCCTGCTTCTCTGTGCTATTTTGTGGGTTCTGCAGTTCTAGAATTGGTTCAGAGCCATTTTTATAGGTTTTTGGAGGGACTTGGGGGGGAGCTCACACTAATCCCTGCTTTCCAGCCGCCATCTTGGCTCCACCCCTAACATCATTTATCATTAAGAATTAATGCCAACAGCTGATTTTCAAATTCTTTTTGCAGGGTTTTACAGATTTTGACATGACTTGTTTTAAAAAATATGGGAAAACCTGGGGGTGAGTATTCCAAGTAATCTTTACATTACCCCTAAACATTTCAACGGTCAGTCACCCATAGCTCCCCACTCAAACAATTACATTTGGTTAGATAGAGGTATTGTACATCTGTTTGATGCCACAGAATTCTAATTCAAGCCTCGTTCATAGATGATGTAAATATCTCCCTTTTTTAGTTCAGTGATATGATAAGGTGAGTGTTGAAGAATTAAACATTGCATAAAGTGCCTACCATGTAAAGGCTTGCTGAGTAATGAAAGATACATTAGTATAATTCTAAAATCAACATATAAACAAAATAGTAATAAAAATTATGAGAAGACAAGTAATAAAATATAGGTATGTAACCAATATTCTTTGACAATTAATTTTACTTCAAAAGACTATTTTTCTACATTACTGTCTAAAATCTTATTAGTTCTGAACTCTGAATTTGGACCCAATGAATTTGTAGTAATTCACACTTAGTAAGTATCATTGTTAGTGAGTATGAAGAGTTAAACTATAGTGGCATTTTTAGAAATGTTAGTAATATTTTGTGATACATGATTATACATACAACTGCAACATAATACCACATGAACTAATCTCACTTTAATTTCCATGGGTAACCAATGATATATTGGTTAAGATTAGTGTAGCCCTTGATACCCTGTAGGCCTGGACCCTCCTATTAGCTGACCCAGATTCTAGATGTTTGAGAAGATGGCCAGAATCCTCTCTAATATTAGCTCTTGAGCATTAACACTAATGTTTTACTTTTACTAGTCAGCCACAGGACACACAATCCATTAATGGAGAATGTAACTAAATAGTAATGAAAATTAATCAGTAACAGTACATGGCTTTTATAAACTTTGAGCTCACTCTCCACAAGCATGATAAAATTTAATGAGAAGAAGAGATTTTCTTTGGAATTATTCCAGGACATCTACAAATAGGTGTATTCGTGGGTATAAGTATATAGGGAGCATATGTGCAAAGGACATATAGATATAGGGATACCTCATGTCTGCAAAGCTGCATGAATGTCCTTGCTGATGTTATTGTGTTATTTTATTAGACTGATTCCTCACCAATCATCTTCTACCAGGCCTTTCCTCCTTGTGTTACCTCTTAGTTGCTTTGGTACACCAAGTTTCTAAATTCTTTCTTAAATTCTTAGGAGGGTAATCTCTTGATTGGTTGTGGGTAAGTATTCATAATCATAGTCATCCATGGTCACCTCATCACTTTAGGCGCAAGTACCTACAATGCTGAGTACTTTTTCTTATTATAAGCACTCCAATTATTTCCCATGCCTACTGCAACCCAATTTTTCATCACCTATTTCTTCTGTACTTCAAAAAACCCTCATCCTATCACCTACCAGCTTTCCTACACATCTCTAAACTTATCAACCAGATTGATTTCTAATCCTTGGTTTAATAGAGACCTGGCCTTCTCTTAAAAAACATATCTCCAGCCCAAGACAACCTGGAAGGTAGACAGGAAAGGTCTATCACACTGGGCTGGGAGCTGAGTGCAGTCCAGCCCGGGCTGTGTAGGACATTCAGGGCTACAACATGCTTCAGGTGACTGAATCACTTGCATTTGGGGTGGTTTCCAGACTTCTCAGCCCACAAACACCAAAGACAACATAGAAGGTCAATGGGAAAACTCTGTAGGACATGGGTGACAGAGGACTGTGGTCCAGCCCCAGACCCAGGGCAGCAGAGGTGGTGACAGAGGCAGTGGCAACAGCAGGAAGGCCAGCTGTTTCCAGGGCTACAGGCCAAAAAACAGTGGCAGAATTGAGTGGCTGATCAGAGGGCGGTTACACGGATCTCTTTGCTGGTGGTAAGATAGGATTCTGTAGCTTTGTTCTCCTTGGATCTGGATCACAGTCCTTGGTGGATGTCCTAGGGTGTGGAGTACCACTGGCATTGCAAAGCTTGCAGCAGTTGCAAAGAGGGAATCTGCCTAGCAGTTGCAAGGGAGAAAAGAATGATTATGGTCACTCAAAGACCAGAGCACAGGCCAGGAAAGGAGTAAACAACTCTCCTTTGATCATACCACCTTAGAAAACTGAAAATTTACAGATACCTAGAAGTATCCCTGAAAACAACTATGCAAACTCCCTGAAGCTTAGGACAGAGCACTCTCCACTCTGGAAGCAGAGTTCTACCTTGACAAAGAGCTCAAAAGTCAAGTAATTGCCTGGGAAAATAAGTAAACAATGAAAAAAATTCAGACTATAGAATCTTACTTTAGTGACAAAGAACATCAAAACATGCAACCAGAAGAAGAAAACAAAGTCAGAGCTCCTATATCAAAAGCCTCCAAAAAAAGTATGAATTGGTTGCAAGCCATGGAAGAGCTCAAAAAAGATTTTGAAGATCAAGTAAGAGAAGTAGAGGAAAAATTGGGAAACAAAATGACAGTGATGCAAGAAAATTTTGAAAAATGAACTCAACTGTTGGCTAAAGGAGACTCAAAAAATAGTGAAGAAAATAATGTGTGTATGTGTGTGTGGATGTGTGGATGTGAGTGTATATTTGTATATATGCACATATATGTATATATGTATGTGTGTATGTTTACAGATGGCACAGAGTGGGCTGAATATGAAGGGATGATACCTAAAAAATAAAATTAAGTGTTGAGAGTAATGTACTTGGAAAAGAGAAAGGGAGAGGTAGGATGTAGTAAATCATGGCTCATAAAAGAGGCAAGAAAGAGCATTTACAATGGAGGGGAAGAGAGGGAAGGTGAGAAGGAATAAATGACCCTTACTCATTGGGTTTGGCTGACAGAAGCAATAACATACACATTTAATTGGGCATGAAAATCTGTCTTACCCTACAAGAAAGCAGCAGGGAAGGGAATAAGAGAAGGTAGATACTAGAAGGGACTGTATATTGGGAGAAGGGACAATCAGAGGCAAACACTTTTGTATAGAGACAAGTTAAAGGAGAGAATAGAATAAATGGAAAGTGAGACAGGACAGAGGGTGATGTACTTAGTCTTGCACAACATGCCTGTTGTGGAAATGTTTTGCATGACTACCCTGTTTCAAATTGGTTACTTTCTCAATGAGAATCCATTGGGAGGGAGGAAGAGAGAGAATGTGGAACTCATGTTTTAAAAATGAATGTTAAAATTATTTGTACAAGCAAGTGATAAATAACACATACAAGAAATGGGATAGAGAAATCTGTCTTGCCCTACAAGAAAATAGAAGGGAAGGAGATAAGAGAAGGAGGGTGGTGGGGTAATAGAAGGAGGGTAGATTGGAGGAAGGGGTAATCAAAATGCATGCTGTCCTGGGGTGGGCGGAAGGAAGGGATGGGGAGAAAAATTAGGATTCAGAATCTTGTGGAAGTGAATGTTGAAAAGTGAAAATAAATGAATGTATACAAAAAAGAAATGAATATTAAAAACTGAAAATAAATAAATTTTAAAAAGTAGATGGAGAAATCAAATTCCATTTTCATCACTACTGTTTCTAGATAATTTTTCCTCCACTGTCCTTTAAATACTTTCCCCTTTCTGTGCTCACTTCCAAGTAAGCTTCTCAAATTTTTTTAATGGTCTTACTGCCAGATTCACTATCTTCTCCTCTACACATTATCTCCTCTTGGCTACTAAAGGATATTTCAGCTGAAAGGCTGACCATCCAACTCCTCAACCTCTACAATTCCAAAGAGTTCCTTTTGCCACCTCTAGTCAGTAGGTTGACACCTTTGAACTAATAATCTCATCAATATGAAAATCTGTAATTGAAATTACATAATTCAACCACCAACTTATTTCCTTTTATCTGATCCACTCACTCTCACCAAACCTAGTAGTCCTCATTCTTTTTTAATCTTTCTATTCTTTAATACTTTTTAGATTTCAACATTGATTTCCTCAAGATTTTGAGTTACAAATTTTCTCCCCATTTCTGCCCTCCCCCACCCCAAAATGACATATATTCTGATTAACCTTTTCCTCAGTCAGCCCTCCCTTCTATCATCCCTTCTCTATTATCCCCTTCCCCTCTACTTTCCTGTGGGGTAACATATCCAATTGAATTTGTATGTTATTCCCTCCTTAAGTCAAGTCTGATGAGAGCAAGATTCATTCATTCTCTTTCTCCTGCCCCATCTTCCCTTCCAATAGAACTGCTTTTCTTCCACTTTTATGTGAGATAATCTACACCATTATATCTCTCCCTTTCTCCTTCTCCCAATATATTATTCCCTCATTGCTTAATTGTATTTATTTGTTTATTTTTAGATATCTACCCTTTATATTCAACTCACCCTGTGCCATTTGTCTACATCTGTATATATATATATACATATATATATGCATATATACATATATACACACACGTATATGTATATATACATATATGTATGTATGTAAATATGTATGTGTGTATGTATGTATATATGTATATATATGCATGTGTATGTATGTACATGTATATGTATATTCCCTTCAACTACCTTCTACCCTAATACTTAGAAAGGTTTGATGAGTTACAAATATCATCTTTCCATGTAGGAATGCAACCAAAACTGTTCAACTTTAGTAAGTCCCTTATGATTTCTCTTTCCTGTTTAACTTTTCATGATTTTCTTGAATCTTATATTTGAAAGCCAAATTTTCTCTTCAGCTCTGGTCTTTTCTTTTTCAAGAATGCTTGGAAATCCTCTATTTTATTGAAAATCCATATTTTGCCTTGTAGCATTATATTCACTTTTGCTAGGTAGATAATTCTTGGTTTTAATCCTATCTCCTTTGACCTCCAGAATATCATATTCCAAGCCATTCGATACTTTAATGTAGAAGCTGCTAGATCTTGTATTATCCTGATAGTGCTCCCACAATACTTTAATTGTTTCTTTTTGGCTCCTTACAATATTTTCTCCTTGACCTGGGAGCTCTGGAATTTGGCTATAATATTCCTAGGAGTTTTCTTCTTGGGATCTTTTTCAAGTGGTGATCAGTGGATTCTTTCAATTTCTGTTTTACCTGCTGGTTCTAGAATATCAGGGCAGTTCTCTTTGATAATTTCTTGAAAGATGATGTCTAGGCTCTTTTTTTGATCATGGCTTTCAGGTAGTCCAATAATTTTTATATTATCTCTCCTGGATCTGTTCTCTATAACGGTGGTTTTTTTTTTCCTAATGAGATATTTCACATTGTCTTCCATTTTTTCATTCTTTTGGTTCTGTTTTATAATATCTTGATTTCTCACAAAGTCACTAGATTCAACTTGCTCCATTCTAATTTTTGAAGTAGTATTTTTTTCAGTGGTCTTTTGGACCACCTTTTCTATTTGGCTATTTCTGCCTTTTAAGGCATTCTTCTTTTCATTGGCTTTTTGGAGCTCTTTTGCCCTTTTCGTTAGTCTATTTTTAAGGTGTTATTTTTTTTCAGTATTTTTGGGTCTCCTTTAGCAAGTTGTAGACTTGTTTTTCATGATTTTCTTGCATCACTCTCATTTTTCTTTCCAATTTTTGCTTACTTCTATTACTTGCCTTTCCAAATCCTTTTTGAGCTCTTCCATGTCCTGGGACCAATTCCTATTTTTATTGGAGGCTTTTGATGTAGGCTTGTTGACTTTGTTGACTTCTGACTCTATGTTTTGATCTTATTTGTCACCAAAAAGATTCAATAGTCTGAGTCTTTAGCTGCCTGGTCATATTCGCAGCCAACTACTTGACCCTTGAGGTTTTTGTCAGTGTGTGACTGCCTTCAGAATGGCAAGTGCTTTGTCTCAAGCTTTGGGGCATTGAGCTGCTGTTTTCAGAGGGCAAGCTCTGCCACACCAGCACTCCTCTTCCCCCAAGAACCTCCAACCAGGACCTTGACCCAGATCCAAGCAGGGCAAAGAAAGAGAACCTTGCCTCTCCACCAGCAAAGTGCTCCCTGCACTCCCACTTTGATCTGCCACTTAATTCCTTGCACAGGGCTTGGGGCAAGAAGCAACCACAGCTGGAGCTCTAGAAGCAGCCACAGTAGCTTCCTGCTGCTACAGCCACCATGCTGCACCACCTCCACTGCACCCAGGCCTGGAGCCAACCATACACTCCTCTCACCCAGTCCAGCATTTTTCCCACTGACCTGCTAAGCTGTCGTTGGTGTTTGTGGTTTGAGAAATCTGGGAACTGCCACAGCGCAGGGCCCGATGGCCTGCTCTGCCAGATCTCCCCAGCACCTTTGTCTGTCCTGGTGCAGCCCAAGCTGGGCTGTGCTCCACTCCCATCATGGCATGATAAACCATTCCTAGGACCATCCAGGCTATCTTGGGCAGAAGAACTGCTTCCCTCTGTGGTTTCATGGGTTCTGTAACTCTAGAATTTGCTCAGAGCCATTTTACAGGTGTTTGGAAGGATTTGAGGGAGAGCCTAAGTGAGTCCCTGCTTTCCTGCTGCCATCTCCTCTCCACCCCTAGTAGTTCTCATTCTTATTATACATAGTTTCCTTGACCATTTTCCTTTTCTGCTTCCTCCCTTTGGGTTTTATTTGCCTCAGTGTTTGGCTTTGACCTTATTTTTTGATACATTAATTCTTTCCTACCTCCTCTTGTCACATCCCTCAAACTCTCTTTTTCCTGCAATCCCATTTCCAAACCCTCATTTTAGTTTGAATTCCAATAACAGATTGCTCTACTTCAATTACAGGACAAAAGCCCAACCATAGAGAAATTGGGTCAGTTTCATCCAATTCAAATTCATGGTAGATAACCTTAGCTGTCAAACCAGGTGGCACATTAAAAAGAATGTCAGGTTTGGATCGGGATGATCTGAGTTCAAATTTGGCCTCAGATATTTACTAGCTGTGGGACCCTGAATAAGTCATTTAACCTTGCTTGACTCAGTTTCCTCATTTCTAAAATGAGGTGGAGAAAGAAATGGAAAACCACTTCAGTGTATTTGCCAAGAAACACTGAATGGATCATGATGATTTTTGCTTGACTAAAATGACAAAGCAGAGGAACAGTATTGAATTATATTTATATTTATTTTGTTAAACAATTTCCAATTTCATTTTAATCTTGTAACCAAGACTTTTAAATTTTCCTTGCAGATCAACTATGAGTTTGAAATCTCTGATACACATGATTTTCTATTTTCATAACTTTGAGCTTTATATTCAGCTCCTTTTTATTCCTCTTATCTTAGACTCCTTCAATTTCCTGGAATTTTCAATTCCATCTCTGCAACATCTCTCAAATTCCTTTGATATTCCTACTGCTTCCACTATAGGCATTAGTACCAGTTGTTATTAACAAACATATACAGTATTATTGTGGCTTTCTGACAGAATTGTTCCTGCCTACACTATCCCTTCTACTTGGTTTATTAAAAATGATTCATAGTGGAGCCAAGATGGCCAGCATCTTACTGGAGCTCTCCCACAAGTTCTGTCAGATTCCCCTAAAAAAGTGAATCTGAGCCGATTTGAGACAGTTAGAAGCCACTACCAGACTGAGTGGGGCAAATTTCCAAGCCAGGAGATTACGAAAGGTCAACGGGATTGATCTGTAAGTTGGGGGAGCTCTCACTGTGCAGAACTGCACCATATAGCACCAAAGCAGAAGCAGCTGTGGAAACCAACCAACGATCCAGGCTGGGAGAAAGCTGCATGATGAAACCAGAAGAGATCCCCAGGCTTCCCAACACAGGATGGGAATCTGTTGAAGAGATGAGAGGCAGCAGCACAATGCCTTTGGCTGTGAGACATCTACTCCTGGGGCTTGCAGCCCAAAGGATTGAAATGCTCACTTTTGAACTTCCAGGAGACATAAAGACCAGGTAAACAGCTCTAATCCTTCCCCTCCCCTGACCCAAAGAATTCCTCAGAGGAAAAAATGCTTTAATAGAGGAGACAGAAGTGGGGCTTCAGTGGCTGAGCAGTGGGAGTTCCTGAGTCCCAGAGGGGCAGAGCCAGCATGGGTCAACACCAGTAGCCCAGACATACCCTTGCCCCCCAGGGGAAGTAGCAGACCCCAGCACAGACAACAAAGAGCTGAGATCATTGCTGAAGAGCAACAATGTTGGAGAGTAGGCCCTGGGGAAAAGGAGAATTCAGGCAGCCAGGCCCTCCCCCATACCTCAGGAAACTGAAGGCTATAATACACAAAGCCAGTAAACAGATTCACAATCCACAGAATCAGAAACCTGGGACAGAGATCCCTGAGCCCCAAAAAGCAGAAATCCACTGTAAAGCCAGGAAAAAGCTAAAACCGAGGACCATTGATTCATTTTATGGAGACAGGGATGATCAAAATACCAATTTGGAAGAGGATGGCATTGACACTATACCCACATCTGATACCTCAAAAGGAAATGTGAACTGGTCTCAAGCCCAAAAAGCATTACTGGAAGAGCTAAAAGAGGATTTTAAAAACCAAATTAGGGAGGTAAAAGAAAAAAACAGATATGGAAAAAATGGGAAAAAAACACTGATGAAATCAAGTCATTAAGAAATAAGATTGGTGAAATGACTATGGAGATTCACAATCTAAACAAAGAAAATGACACCCTGAAAGGTAAAATCAACCGATTGGAAAAGGATACTCAAAACAAAAATGAAGACAGCAACTCATTAAAAATTAGAATTGAGCAAGTGGGAACTAATGACTGTATGAGGCATCAAGGTGTAGTAAAACAAAATATAAAGAATGAAAAAATAGAAGAAAATGTGAAATATCTGATTGGAAAAACAACTGACCTGGAAAACAGATCCAGGAGAGAAAAACTAAGAATTATTGGTCTACTGGAAATCCACAATGAAAAAAAAAAAGAACCTTGCCAGTATCTTAGACGAAATTATCAAAGATAACTGCCCAGAGGTCCTAAAACCAGAGGGTAAAATAGTCATTGAACAAATCCACCAATCACCCCCTGAAAGAGACCCCAAATTGAAAACTCCAAGAAATATTGTAGCCAAATTTCATAATTACAAAGTCAAGGAGAAAATACTGCAAGCAGCTGAAAAGAAACCATTCAAATATCGTGGAACTATAGTGAGGATCATGCAGGATCTTTCAGCTTCTAAATTAAATGACAGGAGAAATTGGAATATGATATTCCTAAGGGCAAAGGAACTAGGACTACAAACAAGATTAAGCATAATTTTTCAGGCAAGGAGATAGACATTAAATGACATAAGGGAATTCCAGACCTTCTTGATGGAATGGAAAATTCAATCTTCAAACACAAAACCGAAGGAGACATAAAAAGGTGAACAGGGAGAAAAAAAACCCACAAACCTTATTAATCAATAAGAGCAAATTATTTACATCTTTATATAGGATTATATCACTTATGAATTATATATATATATATATATACATATATACGTCAATCTTGAGAATAGTACAGTTATTATGATAATTGAAAGGGATACACATAGACTGTGGATGTCTGTATACAATAACTGATATAAGGATAAAAACCATTATTAAGAGATGTAAAGGGAGAGTTCTGGGAGAAGAGGTAAGGAGGTAGTAGAAAAGGGTAAATTTCATCAAATGAAGAGGCACAAAAACACATTATAGTAGACGGAAAGAAGGGAGGGAGAAGAGCGCTATTTGAGCTTTACTCTCATTGCATTAGGTTCAAGAAGGGAATAACACACCGTGATAAGCATAGAAATGTAACTTGTCCTACAAGCAGTAGGAGGAGAAAGGGGGAAAAAAGGGGAGAGGGTTGTTCAGAAGGGAGGGAAGAAGTAGCAAGTGGAAAATGGTAAAATAAGGGAGGGGAAGCAAGAGGGAGGGTAAACTGAGGAAGGCAGCCGTCAAAAGCAAAACTTTGTTGAGGAGTGGAAGGGAAAAGGGAGAAATAAAAGCATAAATGAGGGAAATAAGATGGATAAAAAGACACAGATAGTAATCATAACTGTGAATATGAATGGAATGAACTTTCCCATAAAACAGAAGCCAATAGCAGAATGGATTAAGAACCATAATCCCACAATATGCTGTTTACAAAAAATGCATTTGAAACAGGAGTATACACCCAGGGTAAAGGTAAAAGACTGTAGTGTATTATTCTTCAGCCAAAGTAAAAAAAAAAAAAAAGCACGGATAGCAATCCTAATCTCAGACAAAGCAAAAGTAAAGACAGATATAATTAGAAGAGATAAGGAAAGACAACATATCCTGCTAAAAAGGCACGATAAACAATGAAGAAATATCATTTTTTAACATATAAGCCCCAAGTGATATGGCATACATATTGCTAGAAGAGAGGTTAAGGGAGTTCCAGAGAGAAATAGATAGCAAAACTATAATTATGGGAGACATCAACCTCTTCTTCTCCAAACTAGATAAATCTAACCTCAAAATAAAGAAGAAAGAAGTTAAGGAGGTGAACAGAATTTTATAAAAGGCAGATATGATAAGACCTCTGGAGAAAACTGAATGGGGATAAAAAGGAATATTTTTTTTTCTCAGCAATACATGCCACATACTCAAAAATTGACCATTTACTAGGGCATAAAAACCTCACAATCCAGGGCAGAAAGGCAGAAGTAGTCAAAGCATCCTTTTCAGATCACGATGCAATAAAAAATATTTGCCATAGAGGACCATGGAAAAATATGCTAAAAATTAATTGGAAACTAAATGATCTACTTCTAAAGAATGAGCGGGCCAAAGAACAAATCAGAGAAACAATTGATAACTTCATTCAAGAGAATGACAATAATGAGACAACATACCAAAACTTATGGGATGCAGCAAAAGCAGTTCTTAGGGGAAGTTGTACATCCCTAAATGCTTACATGAATAAAATAGAGAAGAAGGAGATCAATGAATTGGGAATGCAACTGAAAAAAGCTAGAAAAGGAACAAATTGAAAATCTCCAATTAAATATCAAATTAGAGATACTGAAAATCACAGGAGAGATTAATAAAATTAAAATAAAATATAAAATAAAAATAAAATGAAATTAAGAAAACACGAATTAATACATAAATCCAAGAGCTGGTGTTATGAAAAAAAACAATAAAATTGATAAGCCTTTGGTCGATTTGATTAAAAAAAAGAAAGAAGAAAGTCAAATTACCATTATCAAAAATGAAAAGAGTGAACTCACCGACAATGGAGAGGAAATTAAAACAATAATTAGGAATCATTTTGACCAATTGTATGCCCATAAATTTGACAACCTTAGGGATATGGATGAATGTCTACAAAAATCTAACATGCCCAGGCTAACAGAAGAGAAAGTAAATTTCCTAAATAACCCCACCTCAGAAAAAGAAACTGAGCAAGCCATCAATGAATTCCTTAGGAAAAAATCTCCAGGGCCAAATGGGTTTACATGTGAATTTTATCAAACATTTAAAGAACAATTAATTCCTATACTTTATAGACTATTTGGGAAAATATGTGAAGAAGTCCTACCAAATTCTGACATTGTTATATTGCTGGTGGAGTTGTCCACTGATCCAGCCATTCTGGAGAGAAATGTGGAACTATGCCCAAAAGGCTATAAAAACTTTCTTACTCTTTGACCCAGCAATACCACTTCCAGGGTTGTATCCCAAAGAGATCACACATGTGGGAAAAGGACCCATGAATACAAAAATATTTATATCATCTCTTTTTGTAGTAGCAAAGAATTGGAAATCGAGGGGATGCCCATCAATTGGGGAATGGCTAAACAAGTTGTTGTATACGAAGATAATGGAATACTACTGTGCTATAAGTAATGGGGATGATATGGACTTCATAATAACCTGGAAAAACCTACACAATATAGTGCTGAGTGAGGGGAGCAGAACCAAGAGGACATTATACGCAACCACAGACATATGGATTCTGTGATGAATAACCCTGATAGACTTTGTTCTTCTCAGCAATACAAGGTGCAAAGACAACTCCAAAGGACTCATGATGGAGAGAACTATCTTCATGCAGAGAATGAACTATGGAGTCAGAATGCAGATTGAGGCAAACTTTATGCTCTCTTTTTTCCCCCATTTTTTTCCTCTCTTTTTTTGGGTCTTTTTTTTGGTTTTATTTCTTCTTTCTCATGATTCATTCCATTCATCATAATTCTTCTTTACAATCTGACTATTGTGTAAATAAGGTCAATGTGAAGTTATATGTAGAGGATATATTAGAGTCCATGCCATCTGGGGAGGGAGAGGGTTCTGGGGAAGAAAATCTGGAACTCAAAATTATGTGGAACTAAGTGTTGTAAACTAAAAATAAGGAAATCTTAATTATAAAAAAGAAATGATGAGGAAGATAACTCCAGAAAAACCTGGAAAGATTTGTATGAATTGATACAGAGTGAACTGAGCAGAAAGATAATATTGTAAACAATGACAAAAATATTGTACAGTGAACAATTTGTCAGCAATACAATGATCTAAGACAAAAAAATAAAAATGATTTATATTTTAAAATGTTTATTTTTTAACTTTCCTTTAAAAAATTTCCATTTTGAAATAATCACCCCATCCCTAGTCCCTCCCTGACCCACTGAGAAGGCACATAATATGACAACATTTATACATGTGAAGTCATGCAAAACATACATTCACATTAACATGTTCCAAAAAAGCTCCAAGAAAAAGAAAGTGAAAAACTGTATGCTTCACCAGTTCTCCCTCTGGTGGTGGAAGGCATTTTTCATCATGCATAGATTCTTTGGACTTTTCTTGGGTCATCTGGTCCATTCTTAATACAATTGCCAGGATAATCTTTCTTGTGTATAAATCTGTTTGTGTTCACACTTCTGCACAAAAGTCCTCCCTGGCTCCCTATTACCTCCTAAGTAACATTCAGGAACTACTTCCTGATATTCAACACTCTTCCTCGCATGTTACCACCTCATCTTCCCAGCCTTACTTCTATGAGTCCCCTTTATACATTTTATTCTTTATCCAAACTGGATGACTCTGGCTCTGAAACACACTTACCACTCTCGTGCCACTATAACTGCTCAGGCTGTTTGCTATCATTGAAATGCCCTTCTCTCATCTTTTCCTATTGAGTACCTGACCATTCTTTAAAGCTCTATTCAAATGTTACCTCCTCAATGAAACTATTTCCTTTCCCCATCATGCCTAACAAGAAAAAGGACAGGAACAGCAATGATGAAATCTAGTCATCAAGGTTTGCAAAATATTTTAAACATGTTATCTGCCTGATCCTCACAACAACCCCCTAAGGCTGATGTTATTCTTCTCATTTTGCCAGTAAGGAAACTGAGTTTGAAAGAGGTTATTGACTTGCATGAGGTCACAGAGCTAGGAAGAGTCTGATGCTGGATCCTAAATTTAGCATGCACTAAGTATTTCATAAATATTCTCAGATGAATTTTATTTTAGATTGTTGGTTTACTTCCTCATCTCTAATTAAAGCAAACATAAGGTAGCAGTGAGCTCATGGCTATCAATTTATAGTTTCTACTTGCAATCTCTGTTAACAACAGTGCATCTTGGGGACTGATACAATTTGTTTCTTTTGGGGATGTAGATTTTTTGAAGGCAGACAACCAGTACTGGCCGTCATGGACCCAGAGACTATCAAAACAGTGCTGGTAAAAGAGTGCTATTCTGTCTTCACCAATCGTCGGGTAAGTAACGGCACAAGAGTAATGCTGCCAGTAAGGGGATAAGCACACATGTTAAGAGTTACATAGTTTTTAGACCTTCTATAAACACTATAGACATTCTTCACTATTGACATTCTTGACGAATAGAGGGTAGGAATGACAGTCTAGCTGAGGGCAAAGCCGTTTAACTGGAGAGCAAAGGTGGCTTTTGGTGTGTGATTTCAACCCCCATCAACATCTTTTGGGCCTACAAGACTTGGAAGTAGTGATGCCTCCCCAACAACTAGACTTGCTTATAACACAGCAGCCCCTAGGGCAACTGTTAAAGGGAAAGGTCACTGTGAAAAGTAGCTTGCTTTTCTCTCCTCCACAGGCAATAAATGTTGACAATTTGCTTCTAACAGACAGATGGGCTCAGGAGACCTAGTCCTGGAAGTTCCCCTAAGACTCCTTTTCTACTTTTGGCCAAGGCATTCTCAGTCATGGTCCTGTGGTTGGGTGGGATCTTGAGGAGGAGGTGCTGGCCATCCCCACCTATTTTCAAATAATTCTCTCAGGTATGGCAGGCCAGCCAGAATAACTGAACTAATTGATGCCATGAGGAAGAGATAGGAGGTGATCATGTCATATACTATAGAGGACAGCTTAGGACATGACAGCCAGTATACATTGGAATAGCACTGCCTTTAGCCTAGTACACCCAGCCATAACTCTGAGAAGTAGACTTTGTAGTAGTGCAGCCTGGAAATGGCTCCTGTAGGTACAACTGTCACAGCTTTTAAGGACTCAGAAAAGAAAATTCTAGCCACCAAAGTCCATGAGTTATAATGAGTCAGATAATAAACTACAGATATTTAGAAAGAATTAGTTTTTATACTGGAAAGTGTAGAAGACTTCTAGTTCTGGTTCCACAAATTAATGCCTGAAAGTCCTCACTTTTTACCTTTTTCTCCTAGCATGTTAGTCTAAGAGGTATTTTAGAGTCTTCTCTCGTATTTGCTAACGATGACCATTGGAAGAGGATTCGAACACTGTTGACCCCAACATTTACAAGTGGAAAACTCAAGGAGGTAAAGTAATGAACATTGGTTAGTTTCTAGAAAACAATCTAGGGGAGAGTAAAAAAAATACATTCCAATAATTTTCTCCAATTAAAGCTAACTAATATGCCCACAAGTTTGAGCTACCTAGAAGGGAATATTTTGTTTCCTACTTTTTGTGATACAATAGAGGGAGCAAGGACTCTGGAATTAGAGAACCTGATCTTCAATCTCACCTCTGATGCATATTACCTGAGTGACCATTGGCAGGGTACTTAACCCTTCTAGCTGCAGTTTCCTCTTCTTTAAAATGAAGTAGTTTGACTACATGCCCTAGAAGGCCTGCTCTTTATATAAATGTATGATTCTTTATATTCTAAAAGAAAGAAATGAGTTTTTGTAATGTCAGTGTGCTTCTTCAGGCTTGAAGATTCTGGTTTGTTCTGGAGCTGGGTTTTTCACATGTAACTATTGTTATTTGGCATTTAGATGTTTCCCATCGTTAACCAATATGGAGATGTGTTAGTGAAAAACATGCAGAAGGAAGCAGAGAAAAACAAGCCTGTAATTCTGAAAGAGTAAGTATGGGGTGACAGCTGTAGGAATCTAAGGAGCAGCAGGACACCCTGCTTGCCTAAGCCTCTCTCCTGACATCTTTCCTCAGAAACCAAAGCATCCACTTTTAGACTTATTCTCTTGACTTTTTAATTAACAAAGTGTGTATAAAGGACAACATGGTGATAACTTCCCCTCTGAGGCTAAATGCCTTGATTAAGTCTTGACTATTGAGGACTCTGCTTTTGCTCCTTTTTTCTTTATCTTTTTCTATTCTGAACTCTGTATAGTCTGGCTTCCAAATTTATCATTCAACCTAAACCTTTTAAAAAGTTTTCACAACATTTCTCCAAAATTATATGATCTTTTTTACATTGATGAAAACATTTAAAACTCTTTTCTTAACCTCTTACTTTGTCTCTTCCAGAAACTGTATTTCAATTTGTGCTCAAGTTGTGTTTTCCACTGAGGCTTTGCTTGTTGATTTTTTTGGAGCTATTTTCTTTTGGGTTTGTGTTTTGACTGTCTTTCTCATGACAATAGCTTTTTTATTAAAGGACACTTTGTGTTTATTTTTTTTTCATTTTTTCAACTTCCTGATATTATATTTTATGTTAGATCTAGGTTCTACACACTTCTGGAGGGAATTGGTTGGTTCTGTTGTTGCTTTCTTGGGTTGTTTTTTGTTTTGTTATTCCAGACTCCAACGGAGATCTCATGTTGGGACTTAAAAGCTTTTGATGTTCTAACTAGTCTTATCCAGGGTAAAGACTCATCAGTTCCTTCCACTTTCCTCTTAACCAAGTGAGGTCTGAGATATGTAAGTTCCTGACCTGTATTTAGGTGAGAGTAGCAATAGACTTGCTGGACTGAGGTATTACCATCCAGTGGGAAAACTGTCCTAGTTCAGAGTGATGGAACTATAGGCTTACCTCCCACTTGAGATTCTTTTCATTATTATTCCTCAGTGTGCTTCAGACTGATCTAAAAGCTAGAGCTGAAAACATGCTCTTTTCCTGGAGTCTCAGGCACATTGCTGTTTCTTGATTCTGAAGTTCATTCTTGCTTGACTGGGTCTGTGACTCATCCTTACATCTTGATAGTGGTCCCTTCCAATGCTACATCTGTGACCCAGAAAGGTGTAGGAATTGGAAACCTTCCAGTTGGCACCTGTTCCCATATCCTAGAAGGAGTTCCCAGTGTCCCAGTATTTGTTTACAATCTTTTATTTCCCTTGGGCAAAGTCTCTAGTTTTGGGAATATTGCATAGGACAAATTTCTGCCTAGTATCTAAAGAGGTTTATGTATCCCTATGCCAACCTGGTCAGTATAAATGACTCATTTTTCCCCTCTTCTTTGTTTTTCCAATCATTAGCCCTTCTGGTCCAGTTTCTAGACTACTCTTTAGGTAGTGGGAGCTCCTTGTGATTCTTGCTTCTTTTCAATATGAACCACATTTCTATTAGTACTATGTTATTTTTCATATCAAAGACTTCTTGTGCATGTTAATCTTTGATGACCCCACTGCAGCATCTGATACTGTTGACCATCTTCTCTTTCTGGATGCTCTCTACTCTCTGTATTTTGTGATTCTGCTCTGTTTTTGTCCTCCTTCTGTCTCTCCGACTATTCTTTCTCAACCTCTTTGCTGACAGTCCATTCATGGAATGCCTTCTAATTGTGGCTTAGTCAGTCAAGAATAATATTGTTATTTAATTTATTAAGAAAAGAACATGAAAAATATGCCCCATTCAAAATAAATCTAAACAATCTAAAATAACTGAGAATATAATCACCAAAACAAATTCGGGATCTATATAAACAAAATTATAAAAATAATTTATATACAAATGAAATCACATTTAAGTAATTGGAGAAATATTAACTGTTCATGGATAGCAGAGTGTATTGGCAATCAAGATGGTCTCTTAGCATTTATTCAACCAAGTGTCCTTGAAGAATTTTGGCCTTTATTTCCTTGATTAAATTAGGTAACTAAGGTGGGGCTCCAGGTGGCACCCACGAAGGGAAGTCTGATTATATCTTCACTCCCAAGTAGGCCCCAAACCCCTGGTTATTGGGTGCTAAGTCAATGTAGGAGTGAAACCCTCAAGGTCCTAGAGGGAGGTGCTAACTCCAGAGTCAATAGTAAGAGTTTAAGTTGTGGTCACTCAAATGACATTTGATGATGGCTAAAGAATGCATAAAAAGAGAGGACAGCGCTATTGGCTTCGGGCTCTTACTCTTGGTGGCGCAGTGATGTGGAAAGTCTGGGCATCTGTAGTTAAGAGCCCTCCAGCTTGTAAACTCAGATGTTCGGACTTTGTTAAACTCCAGTAACTATGCATTGAGATTTGAATCAGACAAGGTCTGTCGATCTTTGTAATTTGTTTGTATCTGCTCTGAAATTCAGGGTGCTGGCTTTTTCCCCTGAACTAAATGAATGATATTTTTATGTTGGATTAAAGTAAGATTAACCCATTAATGTTGCTTTCCTTAGTAAAGCAGATCAAAAGAACCTGGGTTTGTGGTGTTCTATGAGCTGGTTGCTGTTGGTTTTACACCACCACAGCACCTGCTAGCCAGATTGTTGCAACACAGGACCAATAAAAAAATGTCAATTTTACCTAAAGTAATTTATATGTTCAATGCCAAACCACTTAAGCTTCTAAAAACATTTTACCAAATTCGAAAAAAAAAGATTCATTTGAAAGAACAAAAACTCAAGAATATCAAAGGAACTAATGAAAAAATGTAAAATAAAGAAGTTTAGAAGATATTCAAGTATATTAGAATTATGTCAATACAGGCAATGGGGAATAGAAATCTATTTTACCCTACAAGAAATAAGGGAAAAGGGGATGGGGGAAGTGGCGTGACAGAAGGGAGGGCTGACTGGGGAATGGGGCAATCAGAATATATGCCATCTTGGAGTGGAGGGAGGGTAGAAATGGGGAGAAAATGTGTAATTCAAAATCTTGTGGAAATCAATGCTGAAAACTAAAAATATTAAATTAATAATAAGTGCCTTTGTGGATTGTGGCCTTTGTTTGAATGGGGCAGATAAAGTGGGATTTTGCCTTGGAGTATTTCTCAGCGTTAAGACAATCTGAGAGTCATTGAATTGTATATGATGTGATACGGGGGATGGGGAACTTTCACCTCTGGCCAATTTGCCCTTCTGGCTTTAATATAGAGCAAATAGGGCAAACCTGGCAAGATGACATTGAAATGTAATTGGGAAATAGTTAATAAGATAAAAATGCAATAGAATAAGGGTAATAGTTATATGTGGTTTTCTAATTTCAATATATGGCCCAAAATATCCTTTGGAATAATTTAGTGACCTTACTTTCTATTGAGTTTCACACTATGCATTTAGAGCCTTACTTCATGTCTTTACTTGGTGATGAAAGATGTGGTTCCTTTTTTGAGTCATTTTTTGATTTCTCTCCTCAGCATTTTGGGGGCCTACAGCATGGATGTGATCACCAGTACTTCATTTGGTGTCAATACTGATTCCTTGAATAATAAGAATGATCCTTTTATCAGAGAAATGAAGAAGTTACTAACTGCATTTACTGTTCTTAACCCACTCAGATTTACAACAGGTAAGTTATTTCTTCTTTACAGAAATGAATAATTAAAAATTCAGTGGTCTGAAAATTCCTGAAGATAAATAAGTTGAACCAAAATAGATTTAGAGATTGACATAAATTTGGAAGCCACCAAGTCTAATCCTTTTATTTAGCAGAAGATTAAACTGCTAGATAAATTACAACACAGTCTCATGAATTCTGGAAATTCATTTTTTTAAAAATTTCTATGTGTTTGGAAGGAGCAAAGAAACTGCTCTTTTCAGAGAGCAATTAAACAAAATTTTCATGGGGATTATTTGCTGATTGGTCAGTCATAAGTAGCTTTGCAATTAATCTAGAAGACCAGGGATGGGCACAGGAAACCTGATTTTGGAGAGTGATTCCCTTCCATTGCTGGGCTTTTTGTTGACTCCCACAAGTTCGCAGATAATCAGAGGCCTCAAAAAGGAAATGAGTAAGCTGTGTTACAATTTATACCTCTGCTACCATTTCTCCATCTACCCTCCAAATAAAGGTGATAGAATCTTTCATAAAATTCTACAGTTTCATGAGGATTTTGTTTTGTTTTTCTTTCTTTTCCTCAGCACTCTTTCCATTCCTTGTTCCTTTGTTAAAACAATTTGACCTAACTGTATTCCCCAAAGAAGCAACCAACTTTTTTGCAAATTCAGTTAAAAAAATAAAGGAAGAACGAAAGAAAAATTCACAGAAGGTAAATCCCTCCAATGTTCAGAATAAGAATATGTGTCTATTAAAAATAGTAGTATTCTTTTCCTTAGAGTACAGCAAACAAAACTTCTGTTCCATTTTACTTCATGGACATCTTTGCTCACTATAATTTTATTCAATTTCATTTGTCAGACCATTTTGACTCATGAAGAAATGTCACTGTATCCTCTAAGCTCATTACAGCTCTAACTCTATGCTCTTATTATTAGTATGTGTCATACTTAGTGATCTGTGTCTGTAGGAGTACAAAGGGAAAAGAAAAAAAACACTGTCTCAGCTCTCAAATATTTCACAACATATACCCAATATCATACTGCAATGTGTATATATACACATATATACATATATATGATGTGTAGCAGAAACCTAAGAAGAAGAAAGTATATTTCTCCTTCATTTTCCCCTGTCAAAACAGGCCTTGCTACTAATCAAAAGACTATATAAGAATCGATAAAAGTTGTAATTGTGCCAGTAATATGGTATTCAAATTCTCAATGTGGATTCTTGGCCAAAATTCAGAACATTTTTCATTTTCCCACAAAGCTCCTCCTTTGAGTCCTGTTTCTATAACAGCTATAACCCAAAATTCTTTTTTTTAAATTTATATATTTTTTTATTTTTAGTTTACAACATTCAGTTCCACAAATTTTTGGGTCCCAAATTTTCTCCCCCTCTTTTTCTTCTCCACCCAGAATGCATAGTAATCTGATATAGGTTCCACATATACCTTCACATTAAACTTATTTACACAACAGTCAAGTTGTAAAGAAGAATTATAACCAATAGAATGAATCATGGGAAAGAAGAAACAAAACTGCAAAAGAAGGGGAAAAAAGGGAGAGCAAATAGTTTGCCTCAATCTACATTCAGATTCCATAATTCTTTCTGTGAATGTGGATAGCTTTTCCCGTCAAGAGTCTTTTGGTGCTGTCTTTGAACTTGTATTGCTGAGAAAAACCAAGTCTATCAAAGTTAGTCATCATAGACAACCATGAGTCTGTAATTGTGTGCAATGTTCTCCTTGTTCTGCTCCCCTCACTCAGCATCAAATCATGTAAATCTTTCCAGGTTAATATGAAGTCTGTCTGCTCCTCATTTCTTATAGTACAATAGTAATCCATTACATTCATATACGAAAACTTGTTTAGCCATTCCCCAATTGATGGGCATCACCTTGATTTCCAATTCTTTGCTACCACAAAAAGAGCTGCTATGAATATTTTTGTACATACATATGATCCATAATTTGTGAAGGCCAGGCAAGAAAAGTACAACCTATTGTGGGCCCTTGCAAGCTACAGTTTTCAAGTGTGAGCATGTTGGTTCATTGCAAGTTTGCTGACCTAGAACCAATCTAGCTGAATTGGAAAAGGTATGTCTATTGGTTGACCACAGTGAGATCAATTTCTTTGCCTATAGTGATCCTGGGAAAGATATTGTAAGTTTTCAAGTTATTGTAAGATTTTGATCATTGATGTCCACATTAATGTTATTATAAAGCATTGAAGCATTATATTTCTATCCTTTGTGTCAGACTTAAGAGAATTCATTTCCTGAAATACTTAGTATTTTCTTTTACATTTTTCAGTGTTTGCTTCCTTTACATAAACCTGGATTGCTGAATGGTGAATGGTTCAGATTCTTTTAATGTTTTGGAAACTGTTTTAAAGCCATTATTTCATTCATTTGAGGATCAGGCTCTTTGACCATCAAGGGTCCTTGGTGGAAGTGTCCTGGGTAGAATGTAAACATTATCACTGAGCTTAAATGGCAATGTCTCTAATCATTTGGATCTTCACTTGTCTGTCCTCCAGTAAGCGTATTCATTTTCTGTTTTCATGGCTAATTTCTGTGTTCACAAGTGTTTTCTCAGCACTACTTTTTTTCCACTACTTTTACAGCACCGGGTAGATTTCCTTCAGCTTATGATGGATTCTCAGACTTTTAAGAATTCAGAGACACATTCTCACAAAGGTAATTTGTGCATGAGGATAATCACTAAATGGAAACTTGAAGCCATTATCTGTGGAAGTATGAAAGAATTTCCAATTTGCTTAGATGATATGCCAAATGACATTAATAATGACAATGGTGAGAAGATGATGTTACAAAGTTTGAGATTTGCAGGGCAATTAAAATATATTGTTTCATTTGAACTTCTTCCCAACAATTGTGTTTGCTTGGTGTTATTCTTATTTCTATTTTAGAGGTGAGGAATCTAAGGCTGAGAGAGTTTGAGCAACTTCCACAGGAAAACTTTGAAAAAGATTTGAACTCAGATCTGAATTACTTCTAAGTCCAAAAAACTGTGGAATCACCTAGCCATATCAGAAAGGTGCTTGCCATCTGTAAGATGAGCTAAATGGAGACAATTTTCAATTTTTACTTTACTTCACTTGTCAGGACTTGCTTGTCCTAGGTAAAAGCAGGCACTGGACCACATGATCATTCAATTCTGTTCTAGTTCTAAATCCTATAATTTTACTCTTTTCCCTGGCCTAGACCATATTTCTTCACACTCAGCTAGTTTGACAGAGAGGTGGCGCATAGGATAGAGTGCAAGGCCTGGCATCAGGAAGACTCATCTTCATTAGTTCAAATCTGGCCTCATGAATTTACTAGCCGTGTGACTCTGGGCAAGTCATTTAACCCTGTTTGCCTCAGTATCTTTATCTGTAAAATCAACTGGAGAAGGAAATCCCAATCAATTACAATATCTTATCAAAGAAAACCCTAGCTGGGGGCACAAAAAGTCAGACATGACTAAAACAATTGAATAACAGCCACATAGGAAAGAAGAGAGTACAAGTTTCTCTTGTAATGAAAAAAAACAAAACAAAACTAGTGGGTAAATTTCTCAAATTGTTTTTCAATTAGCACAATTCTCATTTACCACAGGTAGGATATTGACTCTCCTTTGCTCTATCTAAGCATTCTTACCAGAACTCAATATGAGAGAGGCACTATGTTGTAGGGAAGGGGGAAGGGGAGTTGGGAGTCAGAAGGCCAGATTCTAGTCTCAGCTTTAGCCACTTACTAGCTCAGTGATGTTGGAACATTCATCTTACTTCTCTGAGCCTCAATCACTTTGCTAAGGAATGGGGAGAAGCACAATTGCACTAGCAAATTCACAGGTTGGTTATGGGAGTCAAATGAAATAAGGTAGATAAAACATAAACACTAGGCAATATATAAATGTAATCGATGTTTATTGTTACTTTCTGGACATCTCTTTATGGATAGAATGTAGTGGGGTACAGTGGGAAGAGCATGGTCTTTGAAATCTGAAGGCCTAGGTTCAAATCATAACTCTCTCACCTATGACACTTTGTGAAAGTCACTTATGCCTCAGCTTACTGAACAGAAAAGTCAGGATGCTGGACTATATGACTATATGACTTTTGAGTTTCCTTCAAGATGTAGATGCATGATCTCCCTTCAAATATCATTCTTCCCTACTTGTTTCACTCCATGTACAACCACCCTACCACAGGCACTTATCCCTTTTCCTTTGGGTATTGCTAGAACCTTTTAATGTGTTTGTCCTATTACACAGTGTGCTAGAAAGAAGAGAGAATTCCCTGAAATCGAATGTTACTTTTGTCACTTCCAGAAACAACAACTGAGGATGAGGCAGGTGTGTGAAAATAACAGAACAGACATAGGATAAAAAAGGTTGAGTAACCCTGGTTAGACTTAACCTCTATCCTCATGATGATAGATTTCAGTGGAAAATTCCTGTCATATCATTGAATGCATTTCAGATCATTTCTAGGTGTTCTGGGGAATTAGATAGATGCCTTTCCTAAATTCTTGTGATGTGGCAAATTACATAACAATAGTAGGATAGCTTTGTCTGAATATTTCCCTGTATCTTTTTCAGATCTGAGTGATGAGGAAATCCTGGCCCAATCCATTATCTTTATTCTTGGTGGCTATGAAACCACCAGCTCAACCATTTCTTTCCTTTTGTATAACCTGGCCACACACCCTGAGATCCAGAAAAAACTTCAGGAGGAGATAGATGCAGTTTTGCCCAGCAAGGTGAGTGGATGAGAGGAATAGAGATATTCATACCCCTTCTCAACTTACTTTCTATTTGTCCATTTGCCTCATCTCCTAATAGAAGCTTTCTTCACATCACCTTGCTGGTGAGTAGTTGTCCATTATTAAGGCATGGCTAGGTTTGAAAAAGTAAAGATAAAATGAGATGCCACAGATTTACAAATGGAGTTTTGTTTACAGATAAGGAAATATCTCAAGAAATAGTGCCAATGCTTTGAAAAATACTGAAAAGCCCACTTGTCTACAATTCATGTAGCCATTTTGTAGCCATTCCTCCATTTACTGGCACTCATTTCTCATCTATTTGGGTCTCCTCTCTACTCCTCACTTATTCTCATTCCCCTTTCCTTCTTTCATATTCTCTTTTCTTGTCCCTTGCTAATTCTCCCCTTTGCTACTCTCCTCTTATCTCCTCTTTTTAGATTTTCATTCATTCTTTGTTGTGACTGATAACAGGGGTTAGAAAGTCTTTCTGGTGTCAGAAAAGAAAAGGTCTTATGAGTGGATATTTGAGTTTGTCCTTACCAAGGAACCTCTTTTTAATGCACCAGGATCACCTTTCTCCAACCCTTTTGGACCAAGTAGTATAATCCCCATTATCAGAACACTTAGTTATTTTCCTATGAAGTTAAGGCATAGCTCTGAGAATGTATTCAAATAATCCTCTTAAACAGTAAGGAGTTATCAAGCTAGAGTGGTGGCAGTAGCACCATAATATTCTCTAAGCTATACAGAAGTGTTAGAATAGGATAATATGATCAATGTTGCTCCTGTAAACAGGTAACTGTCTTTGTTATTTGTTTGGATGGATGCTGGGAAAGCCTCTCTGCCTCCCCCAAAATATCTCTTCTAAATTCTACCACTACAGATGCATCCCTTTGAGTCTTTTCTGTTGTGAAGTCCCTTGGAGGTATAAAGTATTAGCTCTTATGAAAAAAGATCAGGGTATCTCAACATTGATGGTAAGATGAAAGTGAGAACTTCTAGAGTCTACATAGAAGTTAGTCATTTTTGGAAGGGTAAGCAGAGATGACAAGAAATGGAAGCTAAGGAGCAATAAAGACACAGAAGGGCTCTTTTTGGGTTTCAAGTGTTTCTCAAGAAAACTTAACTGAGGTAGATTTTGTCTACTATTCCACTCTAGATTTCATGGTTGGTATGGTTTATTCTGAAAGACAATCCAGAAGAACAGAAGAAAAATATTCATCTTGGCACAACTTCTTTCTACTGAGGTTTAAGAGTTTTGTCACAGGTTCAAAATGGCTCATTTTATGAAAACCTTTATAGCAATGCAAATCTCATGTTGACAGAGCTCAGAATTTTTGAATCAGTTCATTAGCATGTTGATATAATAATGAATCAATAATAAAAATACATTTGCAGTTTTCCTCCAGAAGGTATTACCATAACATATGGTGACCAGGTGCACAATGGAATTAGTATAGACTCATTCTAAGACCAAGTGAGTAAGGATAGATGTGATATTTCACCTTGGTATTTAGAACTTAGCACTTAGAGCTGTTGGTTCTCTTCCCAGGAAGCAGTCACGTATGATGCCCTGGCACAGATGGAATATCTAGACATGGTGATACACGAAACTCTCAGGCTGTTTCCCGTAGCTCCCAGGGTTGAAAGGTTTGCTAAGAAAACTGTTGAGATCAATGGACTGAGGATTCCTAAAGGCACAGTGGTGGTCACCCCATCCTTTGTCCTTCATCATGACCCTAAATACTGGCCAGAGCCAGAGGAGTTCCGCCCTGAAAGGTAAACACTTGTTTTTTGTTTTTGTTTTGTTTTTTTTAAATAAGGATAAAGTTACTCCCTGTGGTCATTTGAAGCATTTTGGAGATAACATTGAGTGGGAGGCAGGACCAGGGTTTGAATCCTGATTTTGTGTCTTGCTTAGATGATGAGTCTGGGTTTGTAACTTAGATTCTTGCAACAACCCTGCATAATGCCTGTAGTCGCTGTTTCTGTAGCTTGGATATAGCCACTTTAGGCATTCTTGTCTCTGTTTTAGAGATGAAGGAATTGAAGCTCATATACAGTAAGTGACCTGGCATTCTCCCTTCAGCTAAGAAGTGTTAGAAGCAGGTTTTGAATACAGATCTTTGTTAGTGTTTCCAAGTAGAAAAATGAGAGTTTAAAATGTATGCCAACTGAGATCCCTTCTATCTTTAAATTCACTAAACTATGATTCTTTTAATTAGTTATTTTATAGGTTGTCTATTCCAATGACAATGCAAACATGTGTAATTTTTTTCATGAATCACTTATTTATGCATTTTTTTAAGCTCTTAGAAGTGACTAAATTTTTTAGGGCTTATTAGGCAAAGGACATTGTATTACAATTCATAGTCAGGAAGACCGGAATTCAAAGCCCACTTCTGACACTACTTAGCTATATTGCTAAGGGCACTAATGATTACATTCTGCATGGTGATTCTTCCAAACATGTGCTTACCTCCTCAAACATTCCATTGCTCCCCTTCTTTCCACTCTCTCTGCTGAGAATCTTCACTCATATTTTACCGGAAAAAAATGATTCTCTTCCCAGCAAACTCTTTCTTTTTTCCTCTTCCTCAGACCCCATCACTCAGATGCTATACTTCTGCTACTTGCCCCTCTATTATGTCTGCACCACATGATGAAGTAACTTTATTCCTCTACTTGTTCAAGTGATTCTGTCTCTTCTAATAGATTGCCCCATCTATCACCTCCACTCATATACTTGTTTTCAATCTCTCTCTGTCTACTGACTCATTTCCTAATGCCTACAAAAGCCCATGTGTCTTCTATCTTGAGTAAACCCCAACTTGATCCTTCCCTCCCTGCTGTTGTCCTGTATCTCCTCTATCCTTTGTAGCTAACCTACTCAAAAAGTTTATAATGCAATAAAAAGATACAAAGGTTACCTACAGTAGGTGCCTCCACTTATTTTGAAAATTAATTTATAATCTTTTGTTGTTGTTTTCTTGTTGTTCAGTTGTGTCTGACTCTTCATCGCCCCATTTGGGGTTTTCTTGGCTCAGATACTGGACTGATTTGCTATTTGTTTCCCCAGCTCATTTTTACAGGTGAGGAAACAGATGCACACATGGTTAAATGACTTTCCTGGGGTCACACAGCTAGTAAGTTTCCGAGGTCAGATTTTAATTAGGTCTTTCTGACTCCAGGTCTACTTCTTTATCTACTCTGTCACCCAGCAGCCCAGAAAATGAAATGTTGTTGCAATAAGAGATCAACAGTCTCATTCCTCACATTCCTTAGTAATTAAATGTTTAGCATTTCTAATATCTAAATAATATTAATATTAGGATAGTTTGTTGAAATTTCAGCCTTTCAAGCCTAGTTTGGAACTTTTAAAAATAACAAATAACAAATATAGCTTCATGATAGGAATGAATTGTCTGAAGACAGACAAGTGGTACTTTAGATGTTCTTACTATATTCTTGAAGCAGATCTCTTTATGTCTACTTTTTTCTCTCCTTTTTATTTTTATGATGATTTTTAAAATTTTGATTTTGAAAATTTCTCTCTCCTTCTGGCCCCTCACTGAGAAGTCAATCAATATGAATCATTTTACCTGTGAAGTCATGAAAAAACATATTTCCATTTTAGCCTTGGGCCAAAAAGCAAGAAAAATAACGTGAAAACAGCGTGATTCAATGTGCACTCAGAATTCATAATTTCTCTTGGTGCAGGTGGGTGGCATTTTTTACCACGGTAATGTTGGATAATGGTAATCTTGGATCATTGTATCAAGCAGAGTAGCTAAGTCTTTCATAGTTGACCATAATTACAATTTTCTTTTTACTGTGCAAATTGTTCTTCATTTTGCATCAGTTCATATCAGTCTTCCCATTTCTTTCTGAAATCATCCCTTTTATCATTTCTTACACACAATGGTATTCCATCACAAACATACCACAATTTGTCCAGTTTGTTCCCTTTTTGATAAGTATCACTTCTATTTGAAATTTTTTGCTACCAAAAAAGTGCTGCTATAAATATTTTAGAGCATATAGACTTTCTCCTGTTCTTTGATCTATTGGGGATACAGATAGATAGTGATATTGTGCAGTCAAATGGTTTATAGTTTTATCTGCTTTTGGTCATAGTTTAAAGTTGTTCTCCAGAATGGTTGGAGCAGTTCACAGCCCCACCATGAGTGTTCTAATGTACCTTTTACTTTTTCCACAAGGCCTCCAGTGCTTGTCAATTTCCCCCTCAAATTAGCCAGTCTGCTGGGATTGATGTGGTATCCCGGAGATGTTGTAGTTCAAATTTCTCTAATCAATAGTGATCTAGATTGTGATTTCATGTGACTATTGATAGCTTCGATTTCTAACAATTTTCTATTCATATCCCTTGACCTTTTGTCAATATTGTGGTCTTATTTTTACATTTTTGGCTCAATTCCTTATATATTTGAGAAATGAGACCTCTGTCAAAATAATTTGCTATAAATTCCCCCCACCACATCCCATTTTCTGATTTCCTTCCAATTTTGGCTGAATTTGTTTGGTTTGTGCAAAACTTTTAAATTTCCTGTGATCCAAATCATCCATTTTACTTCCTGCAATCCTCTCTGTCTTGTTTGCTCATAAAACCTTCCCTTAGACATGTCTGAAAAATGATTCTTTTTCTCTCTAATTTGCTTGCCTTATTTACTTATGATATCACCTTGTGTACCTAAACTATGCACATATCTTTTCTTTATCTGGCTACATAGTGTGAGATGTTCCTTTATGTCTAGTTTCTGCTAGACTGCGTTACAGTTTTCACGGAAGTTTGTTGTTGTTGTTGTTGTTTTTTAATGTTGATTTCTTGCCTTCAAAGCTTGCCTCTTTGGGTTTATCAAACACTGGATTACCGTGGTCATTTACTTGTGTATATTGTGTACCTAATCCATTTTACTGGTCAACCACTCTATTTATTATACAGTACCAGAGTGTTTTGATGATTACTGTTTTGCAAAATATTTTCTTCACTTTTTTTTCCAATGATTCTCTTCATATTCTTGAACTTTTGTTCTTCCAGATGAATTTTGTTCTTTGTTCACTTAGTGTTAAAACATAATTCTTTAGCAATGTGATTGACATGCCATTGAATAATAAAATTAATTTTGGTAGAATTATCATTATTTGTATGTTGTTTTGGCTTACTTGTGCGCAATTAATATTTCTCCAATTGTTTAGAGGTACCTTTATTTGTGTGAAAAGACTTTTGCAATTGTGGTTTTATACTTCCTGTGTGATTCTTGACAGGTATATTCCTAAGTATTTCATATTTTCTACAGGTATTTTAAATGAAAGTTCTATTTCTATTTCTACCTGAATGCTGATGTGGATTTATTTTACATCCTGCCAGTTTCTTTAAGTTGTTAATTGTTTTGAAGAGATTTTGTTCGTTGATTCTCCTGGGTTGTCCAAGCATACCAACTAATCATCTTCAAAGAGGGACTGTTTTTCTCCCCTCATTGTCTATGCCTATTGCTTCAATGACTTTTTTCTTGTCTGTTGCTATAACTAACATTTAGTGCTATACTGAGTAATAATGGTGATAAAGGACATCTTATTATGGTCAATTGTAGTTTGCCTATTATTTAACCAGTCATACATTCCTGTTATAAATCCTACCTGGTCATAATAATCTTTGTGATAAATTATTGTAGTCTTCTTTCTAGTATTTAAAATTTTTTTCCATCAATATTCATTACAGAAATGTGCCAATAGTTTTCTTTCTCTTTTTTTGTTCTCCGTGGTTCAGATATCAACACCACAATTGTGTTACAGAAAGAATTTGGTAGCACTCATTCTTTAGCTATTTTTTCAAGTTGTTTATATAGTATTGGAATTAATTGTTCTTTAAATGTTTGCTAGAATTCACTTGTAAATGCATGTAGTCATGTGTATTTTATCTAAGGGAGCTCATGCATAGCTGGTTAAATTTTGTTTTTTTAAGTAATTGTCATTTAAGTATTTTATTTTGTTAATCTGTGAAATTTACATTTTTGGTAAATGTTCCTTTAGTTCATGTGGATTGTCAGTTTTACTGCCATGTAATTGGAAAAAAAAATTGCTCCTAATATTTGCTTTAATTTCCTTTTAACTCGTAGTGCATTCATCATTTCTCTTTTTAATACTGGTAATTTGGCTTTCTTCTTTCATCTTAAAAAAAATTAAGCAATTATGTACCTATTTTATTGATTTTTCCCCACAAACCTGGTTGCCATTTATTTTTTTAATTTAATGGTTTTTTAATTTATAATTTTAAAATTCTGGTTTTTTGATTTACAGGTTTTTATTTTTCTGTTTAGATAAAGATTTTTAATTTGTTCATTGTCTAGGGTTTTTTTAAACTTTCATTCCTAATTCATTGATCTGCAATTTCTATCTTTCATTGATGTAATACTTTAGAGATATAAAATTTCTTCTGCATGTTGCTTTGGCCCCATTCCATCAATTTTGAAAGTTGTCTCGTTGTTGTCGTTACCTGTAATGGAATTTTTCATTGTTTTCACGATTTGCACTTTGACCCATTGTTATGGTAATTAGGTTGGGACTTTTTTTTTGTTTTCTCTTTTAGAATACTGAAGAGAATAAGCATCTTTAATGAGTCTCACCTTTCAAATGTAATGGCAAGCAAAGTAGATTTTTTGTTCTCTTTTGTTTCTTTGATTGAATCAAGAGTCTTTGACCTGAATAAGAAACAAGAAAGCCATTTTAGAGTGATTTTGAGTCTCATGGTTGTGACACCCTCTGACCCTGAGAAGGGTATATAAGATCTTAGGTTAGTGTTTCATTTTGGAACTCTCAGTCACTGGAAGAGTGTCTTGTGATTTGACCAGATGAGACTTTATGTAGCCTTTGTTAAGAGCCCCCCAGCTTTGAAAACTCAGATATTGGTGCCTCTCTGGTAACTATGCATTCCCTGGTTAGGTTAGGTGGCTAGAGTGCCATCTGTTGATATCGGTGTGTGTTTGCCCTGTCTATATAATTTCTGCTTGCAATTTCTGTTTACATTCTCTCTGAAGTTCAGGGTGCTGGCTTTCCCCCCAGAACTAAGTGAATGGTATATTCATGTTTAATTAAAGCAAGATTGTAAACCCCTTAAAGATGCTTTCCTTAGAAAAGCAAATCATAGCCCCTGTGCTAGCAGCTCTCCTGTGTGTTGGTCTTATTGGTCTTATACATCTACAGAAGTGGCAAGTAGCATTGTTGTTACACCCATGCATTCTTTAGGATTAGATTACTTAGTTTTCACTTAATCTTTAGTCAATGCTTCAATGGTTCAATGGTTCAAATGCTCTTTATTGAATTTTTTTTTATATAATAGTCCAAAAAGAATGCCTTCAATATATTTCCTTTTCTGAATTTGTTTTTGACGTTATTATGCCCTTTTACATGGTCAGTTTTTGTGAAAGAGCCACGTAGAACTGATGAAAAAAGTATTTTCATTTCTATTCTCATTCAAGTTTCTCAAAAGGTCTGTCATAATTAACTTCTGAAAAATTCTATCCATATGTTCAAGTCATTTGTTATGAGTTAAACTCTTTATCTTATTGATTTTATGAACTAGATTTATCTAGTTCTGGGTGGTAAATTGGGTAAATTGGACAGCCCCAATAATTTAATTTTACTATGTCCCCCTCATTTAACTTGTCTTTATACTTTTGAATATGTTTCCATTTAGTATATCTTTGTTTAGTAATAATATTACTTCATAATCTTTGATAACTTTTAGTAAAATGTAGTTTCCCTGATTATCTCTTTTAATCAGGTCTTCAAAAAGTTTTCCTTTGTCTGATATCCTGTTTGCAACCCTCTCTATTTTACTTAACCTAAAGTACAAAAGATTTAGTTACAACCTCTTATTTTAAGTGCACATGTGTGTCTTTCTGTTTCAAACATTTTTCCTATGAGCAATATAGTGTTAGATTCTGATTTCTAATCTATCCTCCAGACAACTTTCAACGATTTTGTAAGTTTATCTCATTCCCATTCACAGTTATGATCACTACCTGTACATTTTCTCATTCCCTTCTTTTGGTTATTCTTTTTGCTGTACTTCTTGTTCTTCTCCTCTTTATCATTCTCCTTCTTCTTTTTCTCTTTTTCTTCTATTTTCCTTTTTTCCATTTTCTTCCTCTTCCTCCTCCTCTCTTTCTTTGTATCACTTTTTTTTCTTAACCATCCTCAAAAGTCTTCTTTGCTGCTGCTACTCCCTCTTTTAATCTGCCTTTCCTCTTAACACTGCTGCTGCCTTCTCTTAGTCATTTCTCTTCCTACTTCCTTTTTGATCAAGTATTTCTATATCCAACTGAGTATGTACATGTACTCTTTCTTTGTTTAAATAGTAAAAATGAGGGATTTTTCAAATATTGCCATTTCCCCATCTTATTTTCTCTTCAGTTGGAAAAATTAAAACTCTTCCTCATGCACCTACTTCAAGGGAGATAATTTTCTCCATTTTTTTCTGCCTTTCCTTTTGCCCCAGTGTATCCCTCTTTCTCAGTCTTCTATTTTTCTTTTGAGATCATCTCATAATTGGCTCATACACA
>CM053622.1:418060783-418072050 GCA_028646595.1 Phalanger gymnotis
GATGTTTGTAAATTGTTTGTATTTGCTCCAAAGTTCAGGGTGCTGGCTTTTTCCCCTGAACTAAGTGACTGATGTCTGTACATTGGATTGAAATAAGATTGTTAACCTCTTAACTTTGCTTTCCTCAGTAAAGCAGATTAAAAGAATCCGGGCTTTTGCAGTGTGCTGGCAGCGTTCTTGTTGTTGGGCTTGGGTTGGTCTTTCACACCCACAACATCTGCTAGCCGGATTGTTGAAACATGCCTCTATTATGGAGTCAGATTCATTGTTCTTCTGAAAAGTCTTAGATCTTTTATCTTTCCCAACTCATTTCTTTTCTCATGTCCATTTTGAAAAACCAGGTTCAGCAAGGAAAACAAAGAGAAAATGAACCCCTATGTGTACCTGCCCTTTGGTGCTGGTCCCCGAAACTGCATTGGGAAGAGATTTGGACTTATGAGTATGAAAGTTGCAATTTGCCGACTCCTACAGGAATTTTCCTTCAGGACTTGTAAAGAGACACAGGTGGGGAGTCATATCATTTGTTTCAATACCTAGGAAGGCATTTTATTGAGATGATTTTATTTTCAAGGTAGAGAAATGTCCTATACCACATGGATAAAAGTAATTCAACACAATTTGTCTATTGTTAGCAAGTTATTAAAGAGTCAAAACTTTCCATTTTTAAGATGGAAATATATAAAAGGCAAAGAGAGAAACACTTATTGTGTTGTTGGCTACATAATTAATTTGATTTAGGTATACTAAAAATAATCTTAATACCAAATTCTTGGTTGCAGTCAATATAATTTTTGAAGATCAAAGTAAAGCAGCCCCTTTTTAATTCCTTTGTTTTATGAGAAAAAATATCCAATGTTAAAGATGATGGGAGTAAACAAAATCTCTTAATTTCGGCAATATTCTTCATTCTGTCTTACAAGAGACTAGTATTAATAAAGGCTGAGTATATAGTTATTACATATTTTATATTTTGTAACAGTCTCTGGGGTCAAGCCTGCATAGGATCTCTATACATTGATCATATCAATCTAACTCTCCTTTGCATGATATTCTAGCTCATTTGTCTTCATTTGCATAATGTTCTTTTCCTTAAGATATCATTAACATTTGTAACTACTTCTCTTTCTTTCTGCTGTTGAGTACTGGTTGCTTTTTGAAGTCTAATAGTTTTTATTAATTGTTGCAGGTTCCTCTGAAACTGAGCAAAAACCCAATCCTTTCACCATCTGTACCTATTGTCCTGAAGGCTATACCAAGGCCCAAGAAGGCAAACAAACACTAGAAATTCTCCTTCTCCCTCTACACATCCCCATCTGCAAGCATGCTCTTGATTTCTCTTCTATAATACAAAGACATTCAATCTTTGTCTTTCAAAATAACTTAATTTACCTTATGAACCATAGAAAAAGAAAGGAGTTTTTTTTGTTTTTCTTTTTTAATCAGTGAGGAGGAATACTAAGATTTTTCAGATGGTCTATGCTTGAGGCTATTGTATAACGTTCAGTGGTGTCAAGAGTCACATACACTGTTTATCAGATCACATGCCAAAAAAAAAAAATGGCCCACAAACAATTTATTACTACTTGATACTACTGGAAGAAAAGAGAGAAAACCATGAATTGAGCATCTATTCATTATTTTTATGAACAATAATAGTCTTTGACAATTACAACAAGGGTGAACACAGTAATATTGTGGGGATCATATTACTTATTATTAATATTCTGCATTTGACTAAAGCATACTGTATTTTACTTTTTTCATTTTTTTTCCTTTGGGTCTATACCTTCTTTCATAACACGAATACTAAGGGAATATATTTTTCATGATTGAACATGTATAAGCTATATCAGATTGCTTCCTGTCTTTGGGAGAGGGAAGGTAAGGGACAGTGAGAGAAATACGGAACTTAAAATTAAAGAAAATTAATGTTAAAATTGCCTTTACGTGTAAGTGTGAATAAATAAATATAATTTCTTCAATATTCTTCATTGGACTACTCTGCTGCTACAAACCAGAAAAGACATTTCTGCAGACCTCTTGCTTGATATCTAGCAACCCTTAGTGTCATATCATTATCATTTAGTTAGATAGGCAGAGTATTGCTTTTGATTACCTTAATTATTTTTTGGCCAATTAGATGATCAGTGTGTTCATACAGAAGTTCAGTTTAATCATTTTTAGCTAGCATGGTAAGTGGACAAATAGTTCAGTTAATTCTTTTTTTCTTTCCTTTCCTTCCACAAAGATTTGACCATAAACACTGACAAAAACCTTGGGCTTACTTGGATCAAGTTCAGTCATAGGGATTTCTTACAAGTCACTCTCTTTACATTGAGGATTTCACCCAAAAACATCAGCATTTTTTATGCAAATAGTAAAAAGGATCTCTTGTTAATCTTATTCTTATGCAAATGGTAAAAGGATCTCCAGTTTCCACTTGATTATTATGCTAACAATTTACAAAATACAGAGTAGCCTTTCTTTCAGGTGACAAAACCTGTAAAAGAAAGCATTTATACCTAAGCTTCTAAACAGTCAAAACAACACTCCTAGCAGTTCTGGTTGGCTTCTATTCACACAAGGATACCATGTAGTTGAGGCACAATCAAAAACAGAAAAAAAAAACCATTTGGGGCTATTATAATGTCAACCCCTACCAATGTTTGTTTCTCTTTATATGTTCAATGGCATTCTGTTATTGTAAATCCCTCTCCATTCCCCACCTCACAAATAAAATTTAAGTCCTTAGCTTATTTAATATGGAATCTTGAGTGTTTGAAAGAAAAGTCAATAATGGACTATAAAAGAGCACTGGTGGAAAGACTAGATGTCTTCCAGCTGGAACATTGTAAGATGTTTGATTATTTTTTGTATTTTATCATCTCAAATCAGTAATCAGTTTTGATTTTGTAATGGCTCTTGTATTTGTTTAATCATTGCCATTCTATTTGCTCACACCAGAGTAGCCCTACATTATCTGATTGCTGCATCCCTGAAATACTGGAATAGTTTTGTAACTGGTGTCCCTCTCTTGAATTTCTCTCTACGTGAGTCTACCTTCTGGATCCATACCAGATTATTCTTCATAAAACTTTACTTGGAAAATGCCGTTCCTCTATTGAATTTTTAAAATTTTTTTTCATTATCTGAAGGTTTAAATAAAAATTCTTGGTATCTATGTACACATCTTTCACTAAAAATAACCACAACCACATTTTTTCCAAAGTGAATTTTACTGTGGCATAAAGGTGAAATCATATTAACTGCTAGGTTGCATAGTGGATAGGATACTTGACTTGGAATCAGGAAGACTCATCTTCATGAGTTCAAATCTAGCCTGAGACAACAGCTTTGTGACCCTGGGCAAATCAATTCAAGTTGTTTACCTCAGTTCCTAATCTGTCAAATGGTCTGAGAAGGAAATGGCAAACCTTCCAGTTCCCTCACCCCCCAAAAAACCCCAAGTCATGAAGATTTGGACACAACTATAAGAGCTCCACAAAAACAAAAATGGTGAAATCAATATTGTTGTAAACTATATGGATCCATATGATTTGTAACCATTGATAAGTCCCTTCACTATTCATGCCTCAATTTTATTTTCTATAAAATGTTGTGAATACTTATTTTATTCTAACTTTTAAGATTATTATGAGGAAAGAAACTTTTAAGCTTTAAAGTGCTAAATAAACATGAGCTTTGATGATAATTGTTGCAGTTTCATGATGTGTCATGCTGGAACCATCTCAGAGAATTCAGAGTCAGACAACTTCTAATCCAAGTATTGAGATTTATTTATTCATTTAGTGAGATTGATGCCTCTCATGAAGTGGGCTAAGTCCCAAGAGGAACCAGCACCTTCAGAGAAAGCAAGATAGATTTTTATAGGGTAAAGATGCAATTATGTAACAGAAATTATGAATATTAAAAAGGCAAGAGGTGTTTTTTAATGGATTAGGTAATAGAGGAGGGGTCCCAGCCACAGTGGTGCTATGCATGCAATTACCCACAATGCATACTGAAAAACCCATTTGGAAGGGTACATATATATGATAATGATATTAAGCCTTTCTATGTCATAAGTTCACTCTAGGTCAGTTCTTTAGTATTACTGCACAGGTGCCTACTTAGGGAAAACTCTTTCTATTGTTTCTGGGTCCACATCTTGCTTGGGCATCCTAGTGGTGCTGCTTTCTGATTGGCTGACTATTGTGGTCTTGTCTGAGACTAGATGGATATGGCTGTGGTTTAGTGCATGGACACACCATGCTATTTCTGTAGGAAATATGAGGAATGTGTCTGGGGGCAGTGGCTAGCTAGGGGCAGTGGCTGGGATCCCATCACATGGACATGGTTGCTGTTGTGTCAGAAACATGAATTTATGGACACACCTCTTCAAGTGAGCAGTGAGGCATATATGAGGAAGTTAGGACATTAATTGTGTGTGTATGTGGGGGTGGGGTGAGTGGCAGAAAGGGGAATGAGTCTGCTGTTCAGTGGGGCCCATAAGGAAGTTAGAATATTGGGCCTAGGTGCAGCATTATTAGGATTTCATCAATGATCAGAATAAAATATTCTCCATGTCTGTGGAGAACTAAATAAAATAAAAGGCTGGAACATACACAATGCCTTGAAATTCCCTTGTTTGTTTCTACATTGACTACAGACTCATTGTTCTCCCACCTGGGAATAATCACCTATCATTTCTTTACCAAATGATGATATTCTTCTAGGTTTACCTTAAGTCCTTCCTTATTCACTGAAGCCCCAATGATCTTGGCCTTCTATAGCAGTCATGTGATCTTCTATCCATTGGACCTGAGTTGCCTTTTCTTTTTAGTTAATTTTTAACTTATAAATATCTTATTTCCACAAGGAATTTCCTCAAAAGAAAAGACCCTGTATTATTTTTCATTTAAATTACCTACTCTGTATAGCTTAAGATCATATTCTTAGTTGGCTGTCAAAAATTGTCACCCCTACAAATGCACCACTACTGCCAAAAACATAACTAAAATACATAAAAATGAAGTACATTCCCTAATCATGGTGGTGATGGGGTACAGGCTCTAGGAATCCCCATGAACTCACATTGAATATTATGATTTCTCTTTCCTATTTACTTTTTATGCTTCTCTTGAGCATAAATGAGCATATATGGGGGTCCTAGAACCCATAAACTTCCACATATAGTTCCCTAAAACTGGGAAAACTGGTAATCTCAAATTCTTCTCCAGCTAAGACTAGAAAGTATGTAAGCCCCCCCCCCCCCATATCCTTATCCCTTTCTGGCCCTGCAGGTGGGTTTGCTCTCCAAGCACCTTGGAGGTGCTTTTCTGGCCTGATCTCTCATGTCCCATTTGGCTGGACAGCTACAAGGGTGTCTCAAACTCAGCCTGACATTCTCAGATTCTTGGTCTAGTGATTTTATGTTCCAAGCCATGGACCTGGGAACAGCTTCTGAAACACAGAGGACAAGAAAGGACTCCCTATCTGGAAGTATATGCCCAATTCTCTCAATTCTCCTAAGCCAGAGAATTGGGAAAACTTCAGTTACTTTTTTGTTTTTGTTGTTGTTATTTGTTTGTTTCTCAAGGCTTATTCCCAGATTGTTCTTACCGAGGGAGGGACTTCCAGCCTACAACACCTGTAATGGGTCAATCTCTTTCAGTTCCTAAGAATTCATCTTTGGGTTGTCTTTTACAAAATTAAAAAAAAAATAGTTTTTCTAAAGAACTTAATAAGAAAAGGCCAGTTTTCTTTTGCAACACCATTTGGCCTCAATATCAGTTGGAGGACCACAAAGCATAGCCCATTTTGGGAACTTTACAATATAATATTTTCTTACAGTTAGAGTCATATTGTCCATGAGAAGGCAAATGGATACATAATGGCCTTCATCAAGTTTTCTCAGAACACGTCCTCAGAAAAGATTGTAAGATGCTCATAGTTAGAGCCATCCCACAAAGGGGCAATGGGGATCGACTGGACATTTCAGATAACCCCATTCTCATGGCCCCCAGTACTTTGGGCCCTCCTCTTTCTTGCCTCCCTTACCTCTATCCCTGGGGTGTAGGATGTGTTCAGATAGCTTTGTTACCTCTATTGTGATGGCTGCTGAGGCCTTTTCAGGGCTATTTTCTACTTTTGGTGTCCACCTGTTCCACCCAACTCTCACTTGTGGCTCCAAGTAATGGTGGCATGCGCAGTGGCCATACACTGCTAAACTATTTTGACAGACAGGCTGAACCAGGTTGAGGGTAACCAAATGGTCTCAGACCCATTGGTGAATCTACCCCAAGCATGTGAAGACTTCCCCTGGTGGAATGGGTGGATGAGAACAATTTGTTCCAATGGCCATGAAGGCAGCTTAGAGCTTGGTTATAAATTGAAGACACCAAGATCATCTACTGCATATTGAGCCATCAGTATTTGTGTTGATTCTGTCCTGCCACTGGACTGTGGTGACTTGGGAGGAGACAGTGAGGCCCATGACTTCATGCAACTCTGCCTCACTTAAATCCAATTTACACACAAATCGAAAGACATGACCCATACCATCTTACCATTATACCCATCTCAAAGTGTTGTGGCTACAGGCAATGATGAAACAGCAGGTGCAGATACACTGGGAGCTGTAGTCACAATGCTGTACACAGGTGGCCCAGGCTATAGGGTCATTTCTCACTGGAATCAGCAGTGGATTTGGCAGCCCCCTGGTTGAGCAGCCTTTTAAGGATTTCACTGCTCAGTTCCTGATGAAACAAAGGAGTTAGAAAAGGTGCCCTAAAAATTGTCTGCTTGCCCAACCCTGGCCTGATTACTGTGGCAGGCAGGAAATCTCACTCTGGTCAAAACACAAAGAAATGTACACAAATGTCTACAAAGATGATTCCACTCACCACTGGCACATGGAATGTGTGCACAGTTATATGCAACACAAAATCCAGTTGACCTTAAAGGCAAACCGGTCTTGTTGCAAGAGAATTCAGTAGGTATCACATCCAAATATCAGCCCTGAGTAAAACAGGGATGTCAAATGAAAGCCAGCTTACTGAAGTTGGAGCTGGAGTAGCAGCAGTGAAGGGGAGCTCTAGGAAGCTTGCATAGGTTTTGCAATCAAAACTAACCTAGTCAATGAGCTTGTATGCCTGCCAAAAGGAGTGAATGATAGGCTCATGACAATGTGATTGCCACTTGCAGGAAAACATCATGCCACTATCATCAGTGCCTATGCTCCCACTGTGATGAACCCTGATTAGGTCAAAGAAAAATTTTATGATGACCTGGAGACCCTTATCATTAATGTGCTAAAAGAGGACAAGCTTATAATTCTGGGTGACTTTAATGCTAGAGTAGGCTCAGACTACCAGACTTGGCCTGGAGTCCTAGGGAAGAATGGACTTGGAAACAGCAACAGAAATGGTCACTTGCTACTGAAGACTAGTGCCTCTCATGACCTTCTCATCACCAACATTGTCTTTCATTTTCCTAAATGCAACAAAACTTCATGGATGCACCCTTGCAGCAAGCATTGGCATTTAATAGACTATATGATTGTAAGGAAAGAAACAGACAGGATGTAAGAGTAATGCAGGCAATGTGCAGAGTGTTGGACTGATCATAGACTTATCTTCTCCAAGCTAAATATTCACATTCAACAAAAGTGGTGCCATCAAGGCAAAACGATTCCTGAAGAATTCCTAAAGAATTAATGTCAACAAATTAGAGGTCTTTTCTGAGTGGGAACAATTTGTTGCTAACTTGGAGGGAAAATTGAGCCAACACACAGTTGGCAACTGTGGAGCAGAAAAGGAGCGAACAGCTTTCAGAGATTTGGTGTATAGCACTGCATTTGCTCATCTAGGTCAGAACACTCGCAAACACCAGGACTGACTTGATGAAAATGATGGGGAAATTCAGAAGCTGCTAAATGAAAAATGGGACCTCCACAGGGTAAGTAAGTAAAACTAAAAATTGTTTTTTTTTCTAAATCAGCAAACAAAAGAGACAGAAGTGTAGACATATTTTAAAAAGAGAGGAACAAAGAAACATTACCTGTATCAAAAGGGAAAAGGGTGATTTCCCAATCTACAGGGGGAAAAAACTTTACTGTGGTTTATTTCAGTTGTATATATGCCAATAAATCTGACAATCTAAATGAAATAGAAGAATATTTTTAAAATATGAACATCCTAATTAACATAACAGGAAACAAATTACTTAAAGAATTCATCTTAGAAAAAGAAAATGAACAAGGCTTAAATGAAGAAAGTTTTATGACCATTTTAAGATTTCATAAATGTATTTTACAGATGGAGTAATTCAAATTCAATTATTCTGCTTTTCGATAGCTACATATTGTTATCAGATTACTTAAATAAGTACAGAAACTGTTTAAAACTACAACCATTCCTGTTAAATACATTAGAAATCATAAGCATAAATAGACCTTTCATTAAAAAGATAAATAATATGTACCTAAAACAAAGAGTAACATCTGTCATGAACATCAGCTAGAAATGTTTTTTATAAGATCAGGAGAGAAGCAAGAATGACCTTTATCACTAGTTCCAGTCCACATTATACAAGGATTGCTAGCTTTAGCAAGAAGACAAGGGACAGAATTTAAAGCAATACACATTGGCAAAGCGGAAACAAGTTATCAATTTTTACCCATAATATGATGGTTTACTTATAGAACTCTAGAGAGTACCTGAAAATTAATCAAAACCATTAATAACTTAGGTGCCAATTAAATGTGCAGTATACAACGTCAAATGATCACAATAACCACATGATTATAAAATCAAAGATTCCAGATATTTTGGCAAAACTTTACTGTTTAACAAAACATTTGGGAAAACTGGAAAGTAGTCTTGCAGACATTAGGCATGGATCAAAACCTCCTACTATGTGGGAAGATAAGCTCAAAATTGGTATATTATTTTTATTTAAAAGGTAATACTCTAAGACAATTATTGAAGCATGGAAAAATTATCTGTCATATCTATGAGTAGGAGAAGAGTCTGTGACCTTAGAAGAGATAGTTTCATCAGAGATAAAATAATAATTCTGAATATATAAAATTACAAAGCTTTTGCAGAAACAAAACTAATGCTGATTGTAGTGGTAATCAGGGCAGGTCTTTTTGCTGTTCTTCTTTTAAATGCCTTTAATGATCCTGGCCTTTCTTTGAATGGGACTAGTAAAATGGGATCTTGTCTTGGAATGTTTCTCAGCACTGAGGCTATCACCAGTCACTGATTGGATATGATGTGATGCTGGGGATGGGGATCTTTCACACATCCAGCCTGGGCAAAGTCAGAGCCCTCAGGGCTCCAAACAGGATATAACTGAGGTGAGTTTGGTGTTTGACTTTTGAGGCTCATTTATGGAAGGAGTGTTGAGACTCTGGGCAAGCCGTTGTGACTGGCCCCTGGCTTTGAATACTCAGAAAGATATTGGTGCTTCTGTTATAACTATATATTGTGATTTGAATCAGACAAGTGTCTGTTGGTGTTTGTAATTTCTGTTTGTATCTGCTTTGATGTTCAGGGAGCTGATCTTTTCCCCCTGAATTAAGTGAATGATAGGTATATGTTTGATTAAACTGAGATTGTTAACCCCTTAAAGTTGCTTTCCTTAGAAAAGCAGATCAAAGAATTTTGTTAATGGCCTTCTGTGTGCTAGTTGTTGCTGGTTTTACAGAGCCACAGTAGCTGCTAGCAGATTGTTGTTACACTGATGAAATTAGAAGAAAAACAGGGAACTTGGAAGTTATCTTTGTAGCAAGTTTCTCTGGAAGAGATTGTATTTCTAAAATATATAAAGAACTCAGACAAATGTATAAGAATAAGAATGGATCACCAATTGACAAATGCTTAAGGGATAAAACCAGGCAGTTTTCTGAAGAATGAACCAAAAATTCAGTAGTCACCTGAAAATGTTCAAAACCAATAGTATTTGGAGAAATACAAATTAAAATCATTCTAAGAAACTGTACACAGTAATAGCAATAGTGATGATTTACTGTGAAAAACTTAGCCACAGGGATGGAACCAAGATGGCAGCTAAAAAGCAGGGACTTGCCTAAAGCTCTCCCCCAGGACCCTACAAACACCTATAAAAATGGCTCTGAACAAATACTAGAACTTCAGAACCCATGAAATAGCAGAGGGAAGCAGGGCTCCAGCTCAGGACAGCCTGGATGGTGGCTGGGTAAGGTCTATCACACTGTGCTGGGAGCAGAGCCCAGGATGGGTCGTGCATGGACCAACCAGACTGGTTAGCATCCTGAATCAATGAGCAGTGGCAGTTACCAGACTTCTCAACCCACAAACACCTAAGACAACAAAGGAAATTAGTAGGAAAAAAATAATTCAGGGACTGAGTGAAAAGAGTTCTCTGTTGGCCACTGCCCCGGGGGCAGCAAAGGTGGTGCAACTCTGAGGCTGCTTACAGAGCTTCAGCTGCAGTTGCTTCCAACTACAGGACCACCTTGTGGGAGGAATTAAGTGGCAGATCAGAGAAGCAGTGCAGAGCCTGCTTAGATGTGAGTAGCAGACCTTGTTTGTGGTTCTTGGGGGAGGAGGAGCACTGGTGTGGCAGATCTTGCTGTGTAGAAATAGCTCTGAAAACAACAATGCAGCCCCTCTAGCTTGGAAAAAGTACTCTCTACAAGCAGTCATACCCCTCAATGAAAAGCTTAAGGGTCAAGTAGTTGGCTAGGAACATGAACAGGCAGTAAAAATGCTCTCAGATTCAGACTCAGACTTTGGAATCTTTCTTTGGTGACAAAGAAGACCAAAACATACAGCCAGAAGAAGTCACCAAAGTCAAAGACCCTACATCAAAAGCCTCCAAGAAAAACATTAACTGGTCTCAGGTCATTGAAGAGCTCAAAAAGGATTTGGAAATGCAAGTTAGAGAAGCAGAGGAAAAAATGGGACGAGAAATATGAGGGATGCAAAAAAACCATGAAAAACAAGTCAATGACTTGCTAAAGGAGACTCAAAAATACTAAAGAAAATAGCACCTTAAAAAATAGACTAATCTAAATGGCAAAAGAGCTCCAAAAAGCCAATGAGGAGAAGAATGCTTTGAAAGGCAGAATTAGCCAAATGGAAAAGGAAGTCCAAAAGACCACTGAAGAAAATACTAGCTTAAAAATTAGATTGGAGCAAGTGGAAGCTAGTGATTTGATGAGAAATCAAAATATTATAAAACAGAACCAAAAGAATGAAAAAATGCAAGACAAGGTG
>CM053622.1:418078279-418099443 GCA_028646595.1 Phalanger gymnotis
CTCTCTCTCTCTCTCTCTCTCCACACACACACACACACACACACACACACACACACACACACACACACACACGGAGAGAGGAATATATCGTGAGAGGGAGAATGGGAGAGATAGAATGGAGTAAATTATCTCACATAAAAGTGGCAAGAAAAAGCAGTTTGTTGGAAGGGAAGAGAGGGCAGGTAAGGGGGAATGAATGAATCTTGCTCTCATCTGATTTGACTTGAGGAGGGAATAACATACACACTCATTTGGGTATCTTATCCCACAGGAAAGAAGTAGGAAGGGGATAATAAACGGGGGATGATAGAAAGGAGGGAAGATAGGGGGAGGAGGTAATCAAAAGCAAACACTTTGGAAAAGGGACATGGTCAAGGGAGAAAAATGAATAAATTGGGACAGGATAGGAGGGAGGGAAAAATAATCTTTCACAGCATGAGTATTTTGAAAGCATTTTACATAATGATACACATGTGCCATATGTTGAATTGCTTGCCTTCTTAGGGAGGGTGGGTGGGGAGGAAAGAAGGGAGAGAATTTGGACCTCAAAGTTTTCAAATCAGATGTTCAAAAAAAGTTGGTTTTGCATGCAACTGGGAAATAAGATATACAGGCAATGGGGCATAGAAAGTAAGGGAAAAGGGTAAGGGGAGGAGTGAGGTGACAGAAGGAAGGGCTGACTGGGGAACCAGGCGATCAGAATATATGCCATCTTGGAGAGCGGGTAGGGTAGAAAAGGGGAGAAAATTTGTAAGTCAAAAAGTTGTGGAAATCAATGCTAAAAACTAAAAATATTAAATAAAACAGAAAACATATGTAAAAGAATGAAATAATGAATTCTAAGCCCAGAAGCTGGATTCTTTTGGTTTATCAAAGAGCAGATTGCTATAGTCATTGACTAGTGCATCTTGTCTACCTAGCCTATTCCACTGATCCACTACTCTGTTTCTTAGCTACTACCAAGTAATTTTGATGTCTGGTGCTTTATAGACAGTTTAACACCTAGTGTGGCTAGGCAATCTTCCCTAGCATTCCTTTTCATTAACTCCCTTGATATTCTGGATCTTTTGGTTTTCCAGATGAATTTTGTTAGAATTTTATCTAGCTCTGTAAAATAATTTTTTGGTAGTTCAATTTGTATGACACTGAATAAGTATATTCATTTAGGTAAAATTATCATTTGTATTATATTCGCTCAGCCTAACCATGAGCAACTGATGTTTTTTTTTCCATTTATTTAGCTCTAACCTTATTTGTGTGAAAAGTGTTTCATAATTTTGTTCATATGGTCCCTGGGTTTGTCTTACAGGTAGACTCCTAAATATTTTATTTTTTCTAGAGTAACTTTGAATGGAATCTCTATTTCTATTTCTTGCTATTGAGCTTTGTTACTAAGATATAGGAATGATGAGGATTTATGTGGATTTATTTTATATTCTGCAACTTTGCTAACGTTGTTTGTTATTTCAAGTAGTTTTTTACTTGATTCTCTAGGATTCTCTAAGTAAACCATCATATCATCTGAAAAGACTGATAAATTAGTTTCTTCTTTGCCTATTCTAATTCCTTCAATTTCTTTTTCTTATCTTATTGCTAAAGCTAACACTTCTAGTACCAAATTGAATAATAGGGGTAATAAGGGACAACCTTGTTTCACCCCTGAAATTATCAGGAATAAATCTAGCTTATCCCTGTTACATATAATGCTTGCTGATGGTTTTAGGTAGATGCTATTTATTTATAATTTTAAGAAAGACTTCATTTATTCCTATGCTTTTTAATGTTTTTAATAGGAATGGATGTTGTATTTTGTCAAAAGCTTTTACTGCATCTATTGAGATAATCATGCAGTTTCTCCTAGTTTTGTTGTTGGTATGATCAATTATGCTGATAGTTTTCTTAACATTGAACCAGGCTTTCATTCTTGGAACAAATCCTACCTGGTCATAGTGTATTATTCTCATGATAAGAGTTTGCAATCTTTTTGCTAATATTTTATTTAAATTTTTGCATCAATATTTGTTAAGGCAATTGATCTATAGTTTTCTTTCTCTGTTTTGACTCCTCCTGCCTTGGATATTAGTACCATATTTGTGTCATAAAAAGAATTTGGTAGGACTCCTTCTTTGCCTATTTTCCCAAATAGTCTATAAAATATGGGAATTATTTGTTCTTTAAATGTTTGATAGAATTCACAAGTAAATCAATTTGGCCCTGGAGATTTTTTTTTACGGAGTTCATTGATGGCTTGCTCAATTTCTTTTTCCGAGATGGGTTTTTTTAGGTATTTTTTTCCTCTTCATTTACCCTAGGAAATTTCAATTTTCAAAAAAATATTTATGCATCTCCCTCAAGTTGTCAAATCTATGGGCATATATTTGAGCAAAATAATTCCTAATTATTGTTTTAATTTCCTCTTCATTGGAGATTAATTCACCCTTGTCAATTTGGTTTTCTTCTTTTTTTAAATCAAATTGACCAAGGGTTTATCAATTTTGTTGGTTTTAAATAAAACCAGCTCTTAGTTTTATTAATTAGTTCAATAGTTTTCTTGATTTCACTTTTATTAATATCTCCTCTGGCTTTCATTGTTTCTAGTTTGGTATTTAATTGGGGGCTTTCAATTTGTTCTTTTCATGCCTTTTTCAGTTGCATGACCAATTCATTGATCTTCTTGTTATCTATGTTATTCATGTAAGAATTTAGGGATATAAAAATTCCCCTAAGAACAGCTTTTGCTGTATCTCATAAGTTTTGATATGTTGTTTCATTGTTGTCATTCTCTTCAATCAAGTTATTAATCATGTTTATGATTTATTCTTTGGCCCACTCATTCTTTAGGATTAGATTATCTAGTCTCTAATTTTTAGTGTATCTCTCCATTGTCATTTACTACAAATAATTTTTATTGCATTATAACTGAAAAGGATGCATTGACTATTTATCCCTTTCTGCATTGGTTTGTGAGGTTTTTATGCCCTACTGCATAGTAAATTTTTGAGTATGTGCCATGTACTGCTGAGGAAAAAGTACATTCCTTTTTATCCCCATTTAGTTTTCTCCAGAGGTAAATCATATCTGCCTTTTCTAGCATTTTATTCAGCTCCTTAACTTCTTTCTTGTTTATTTTGTGGTTAGATTTATCACATTCAGAGACGGGGAGGTTGAAGTCCCCCACTAGTATAGTTTTCCTGACTATTTCTTCCTGTAACTCCCTTAACTTCTCCCCTAAGAATTTGCATGCTATACCACTTGGTTACATTAAGTAATGATATGCTTCATTGTCTATGGTGCCTTTCAGCAGGATATAGGGTCCTTCCTTATCTCTTTTAATTAGATCTATCTTTGATTTTGCTTTGTCTGATATTAGGATTGCTACCCGTGCTTTTTTTTTCACTTTAACTGCAGCATGATATATTCTACTCCAGCCTTTTACCTTTACCCAATGTGTGTCCTCCTGTTTCAAATGCATTTCTTGTAAACAATATATTGTAGGATTAAGATTTTTAATCCATTCTACTATCTGCCTCCATTTTATGGGAGAGTTCATCCCATTCTCATTCACAGTTATGATTACTATGTCTTTTTTTTTTCATCCTATTCCTCCCCCCCATTTATGCATCCCTTTGCCACTCTCCCTTCCACTCCTCAAAAGGGTTTTGCTTTTGACCATCACCTTTCTCAGCTTACCCTTCCTATCGATTCCCATCCCCTATCTTGCCCTTTCCCCTTTGTTACTTCTTCCCTCCTTTTTCACCACCCCCCATTTCTTTCCCCTTTGGCTTCCTACTGTCTGGAGAAAAAGTTTGATTTCTATACTAATCAGAGTATGTTATTCCATTCGTGAACCAAATCCAATGAGAGTAAAGTTCAAACACTGCTCTTCTCCCTCTCTCTTTTCTCTCTACCACACGATGTTTTTGTGCCACTTCATGTGATGTAATTTACCCTTTTCTACTACTGGCTTATCCGTTCTCCCAGATCCATCCATTTACATCCCATAATTTTTTTTTATTATTATATCAGTTATTTTATACTGACACCTTCAGTCTATGCATATCCCTTTCAATCGTCACAATAATTGTACTATTCTGAAGATTGACACACACACACACATATATATAGATATGTAAATATATATGCATATCTATCGATCTATCTATCTATCTATCTATCTACTATCTATCTATCTATCTATCTATCTATCTATCTATCTATCTATCTAATCCTATGTGGATACAAACAATTTGTCCTTATTGATTAATAAGGTTTTGTCCCCCTGTTTACCTTTTTATTTCTCTCTTGAGTTTTGCATTTGAAGATTACATTTTCCATTGAGCTCTGGCTTTTTCATTAGGAAGGAATTCTCTTATTTCATCGAATGTCCATCTCCTTGCCTGAAAACTTATACTTAATTTTGCTGAGTAGTTTCTTTCTGGCTGCTTGCAGTATTTTTTCCTTGACTTGATAATTCTGGAATTTGGCTATAACATTTTTTGGAGTTTTCAATTTGGGATCTCTTTCAGGGAGTGATTGGTGTATTATTTCAATGACTATTTTTCCCTCTGGTTCTAGGACCTCAGGGTAGTTATCCTTGTGATTTCTTGGAACATACTGTCCAGGCTCTTTTCTTCATCATGGCTTTCTGCTATACCAGTAATTCTTAGCTTGTCTCCTCTAGATCTATTTTCCATGTCAGCTGTTTTTCCAATCATATATTTCATGGTTTCTTTTATTTTTTCATTCTTTAGATTTTGTTTGACTGACTTTTGATGACTCATAGAGTAATTAGCTTCTACTTGCTCAATTCTAACATTTAATGAATTTTTGCCTTCATTTTGCTTCTGAGTTTCCTTTTCAATTTGGTTGATTTTACTTTTCGGGACATCATTTTCTCTAACTAGATTTCGAATCTCTTTAGCCATTTCACCAATCTTACTTTTTAAAGGTTTGTTTTCATCAGTGAATTTTTTTCCATTTTTTTCTTTTACCTCTCTAATTTGGTTTTTAAAATCCTCTTTTAACTGTTACAGGAATGCTTTTTGGGCTTGAGACCAGTTCACATATCCTTTTGAAGTTTCAGATGTGGGTATACTATCAATGTTGTCCTCTTTCATACTGGTATTTTGATCTTCCCTGTCTCCATAAAAAGATTCAATAGTCCTCAGTTTTCTAGAGTTCTTCTTCATGTTGGTTAAGTTTTTCCTGGCTTTAAAGTAGATTTATGCTTCTGGGGCTTAGGGAACTCTGTCCCAAACTTTTTGTTTTGGGAATTGTGGTTGTAGTTACTGACTTTGTGTGTTATTACTTCTGGTTTCATGAGGTGTGGTGGAGGGGTGGTGTGGTTGCTGGAAGTCTCCTCTTCCTTGAATGCTGTGGTACAGCCTTTTTCTGCATTGATGTCTTCCACCTCCACTGGCTATGGGATGGCATGTCAGAGGTCCTGGTGTTGATGATTGCTGACTGTGACCCCCTGGGGCTTGGGAACTCCCTCTGTTCTGCTGAAGTGGGGCCTGCTGGGACACCTCTCTTCCTGGACTAGTCTCCTTCCACCACCAAAAGAAAGGCCCTCTCCCCAACTTCTCAAGCTAAAGGGCTACTGAAGCCCCTTTTCTGGTTCCTCTATTTCAGAGTTTCTCCCAAGGTTGTTCTATCTGGGATAGGGAGGAATGAGAGCCATTTTAGCTAGCTGTTATGGCTCCCAGAATTTCAAGAAATCAAGTTTCAAACCTTTAGACTGTTGGCTGCAAGCCTCAGGTGCTGCTTTGGTGTCTGCCATAGCTCAGACAGACTCCTGTCATGGGCTGGGAGTCACCACCAGTTTTGCGTGCCCAGTATTCTCCCAGCCTGGATTTCTGGCTGAGTTCCACAGGTCCTTCAGCTTTGATGTGGTCTGGTTCAGCTCTGCATGCTGGGCACTCTCCCAGCTTACAGATCCTTCCTGTTGACTCTGTGGATTCTCCTGGCTTGAAAATTTGCCACACTCAGTCTGCTAGTGCCTTCTAACTCTCACAAATCTGCTCAGATTGGCTTTTTCAGAGGCATCTGATGGAATTTTTGTGAGAGCTACTGTGAGATGCTGTTTTCATGTCATGATCTTGGCTCCATGGATTAAAAATCTTAATCCTGCAATTCGTTGTTTACAAGAAACACATTTGAAACATGGGTACACACAGGGTAAAGATAAAAAGCTAGGGCAGAATATATTATGGTTCAGCTGAAGTAAAAAAAGAAGCAGGGATAGCAATCCTGATCTCAGACAAAGTAAAGGCAAAAACAAATCTAATTAAAATAGATAAGGAAGAAAATTATATTCTGTTAAAAGTCACCATAGACAATGAAGCAATGTCATTACTAAACATATGTGCACCAAGTGGTATAGCATTCAGATTCTTAGAAGAGAAGTTAAGGAACTTATAGAAAGAAGTAGACAGCTAAACTATAGTAGTGGGGGAACCTCAAAATCCTTCTCTCTGAACTAGATGAATCTAACCACAAAATAAACGAGAAAGAAGTTAAGGGGGATGGAGCCAAGATGGCAGAGTAAAATCAGAGACTTGCTTGAGATCTCCCCCAAACCCCTCCAAATACCTGTAAAACATGTCTAAACAAATTATAGAGCTACAGAACTGAAACGATGAAAGAATGGAACAAATATCCAGCCCAAGACAACCTGGAAGGTGGACAAGAAAGGTCTATCACACCAGGCTAGGAGCAGAGCATAGTCCAGGGTGGGTTGCATTGGCACACATGGGGCTGCAGAAAGCCTCAGGGGACATGAATGTGGCAGCTGTGGTTGTTTCCAGACCTCAGCAGCAGCTGCTTCTGGAGCTCCAGGCCCACAGATGGTGGAGGGAATCAAGCAGCTTATCAGAGCAGGAGTGCAGGGATCTCTTTACTGGTTCTGAGGCAGGATTCTCTTGCTTTCCCCTACTTGGATCTGGGGTGCAGAACTGGGTAGTGGTCCTGGAGCAAGGAGGAACACTGACCTGGCAGAGCTTGTGTTGGCTGTGGAGAGAGAATCTTTCGCACAGTTCCAAGGCAGAAAAGAGTCCTTGTGGTCACTCACAGACCAAAGCACAGGCCAGGAGAGGAGTAAATACCTCACCTTAGATCATACCAAATTAGAAGAAATGAAAATTTGCATCATTCAAGAAATATCTCTGAAAATAGTTGTGCAAAACCCCTGAAGATTGGAACAGAGCTATCTCCACTCTGGAAGCAGAGTCATACATTGACAAAGAACTCAAAAGTCAAATAATTGGCTGGGAAAAAATGAACAGACAGCATAAAAAAACTCAGACTATAGAATCTTACTTTGGTGACAAAGAAGATCAAAACATACAACAAGAAGAAGACAAAAGAATTAAAGCTCCTACATCAAAAGCCTCCAAAAAAAAGATGAAGTGGTTGCAGTTCATGGAAGAGCTCAAAAAGGATTTGGAAAGACAAGTAATAGAAGTAAAGGAAAAATTGGGAAGAAAAATGAGAGTGATGCAAGGAAGTCATGAAAAACAATTTAAAAGTTTGCTAAAGGAGACCCAAAAATATACTGAAAAATATACTGAAGATGATATCAAAAAATAAAATTAAGGGGTGAGAGAGGAATATGTAGGGGAAAAAGAAAGGGAGAGATAGAATGGAGTAAATTATCTAACATAAAAGAGCCAATAAAAAGCTATTATAATGTCAGAGAAGAGGGAGGAAGTGAAAAAGAATGAGTGAACCTTACTGTCATCAGATTTGACTTAGGGAGAGAATAACATATACTTTCCTGTAGGGTATCTCACCCTACAGGAAAGTAGTGGGGAAAGGAATAACAGTTGGGAATGATATAAGGGAAGGCAGATTGGGGTAGGGGGTAGTCAAAAGCAAACTTTTGAAGAGGGACAGGATCAAAGGAAAAAATGAATTAATTGAGGATGGAAGAGGATGTGGGAAATAAGGTTAGTCTTTCACAACATAACTACTATGGAAATGTTTTTCATAACTAGACATGTATAACCCATATAGAATTCCTTGCCTTCTCAATGACGGCCGGTAGGGAGAAAGGAGAAAGAGAAATTGGAACTCAAAGTTTTAAAAAGAAATGTTAAAAATTGTTTTTACAGGCAACTGGGAAATAAGATATACAGGAAATGGAGTATAGGAATCTGGAATCTATTTTGTCCTGCAAGAAAATAAAGGTTAAGGTGATATAGGGCAGGAATAGGAAGGAGGGCAGACTAGAGAAGGTATAATCAAAATGCATGCCATCTTGGGGTGAATGGGAGGTGAGAGTTGGGGAGAAATTTTGGTGCTCAAAATCTTTTGGAAATGATTGTTGAAAAGTAAAAGTAAATAAAATTTTAAAATGAGAAGTTAAGGGGATGAATAGAATTTTAGAAAAGTTAGATATGGTAGACCTCTGGAGAAAATTGAATGGGAATAGAAAGGAACATACCTTTTTCTCTGTGGTATATGGCACATACACAAAAATTGACCATGTACTAGGGTATAAAAACCTCACTATCCAATGCAGAAAGGGGAAAATAGTCAATGCATCCTTTTCAGATCACGATGCAATGAAAGTTACATGTAATAAAGGCCCATAGAAAGATAGACCAAAAATCAATTGGAAACTAAAAAATCTAATCTAAAGAATGAGAGGATGAAAGGGCAAATCATAGAAACAGTCAATAACTTCATGCAAGAGAATGACAATAGTGAGACAATATATCAAAACTTATTGGGTGCAGCACAAGCAGTTCTTAGGGGAAGTTTTATATCGCTAATTCTTATATGAATAAAATAAAGAAAGAGGAGATCAATAAATTGGACATGCAAAAAAAAGCAAGAGAAAGAACAAATTAAAGATCTTCAATTAAATATCAAATTAGAAATTCTGAAAATCAAAACAGATACTAATAAATTGAAATTAAGAAAACTATTGAACTAAAAATAAAACTACGAGCTGTTTTATAAAAAAAAAACAATAAAATAGATTAACTTTTAGTTAATTTGATTTAAAAAAATTAAGAATACCAAATTATCGCTTTCATGAAAAGGGTCAATTGATCACTAATGAAGATTAAATTAAAGCAATAATTAGTAAAAATTTTGCCCAACTGTAGGCCCATAAATTTTACAATCTTACCTAAATGGATGAATATTCACAAAATTACAAATTGCCCAGAGTAATTGAAGAGGAAGTAAAATATTTAAATAATCCCATTTCAGAAAAAAAAAATTGAACAAGCCATCAATGAATTACAAAGGAAAAAAATCTCCAGGGCCAGATTAATTTACAAGTGAATTCCATCAAACATTTAAAAGACAACTTATTCCAATGTTATATAGACTATTTAGGAAAATAGGTGAAAAAGGAATCCTACCAAATTCTTTTTATGATTCAAATATGGTATTTCTATCTAAACCATGAAGAGTCAAAACAGAGAAAATAATTAAAGGCTAACTCCCCTAAAGAACATAGATTCAAAATTTTAAATAAAACATTAGTAAAAAGATTACAGCAACTTATCATGAGAATAACATAAGATGACCAGGTAGGATTTATTACAGAATTGCCAAGCTGGTTCAGTATTAGGAAAACTATCAGCATAATTGATCATATCAACAACAAAACTTATAGAAACTATATGACTATCTCAATGGACGCCATAAAAGCTTTTGACAAAATACAACACCCATTCCTATGAAAATACAAGAGAACACAGGAATGAATGCAATCTTCCTTAAAATGATAAATAGCATCTACCTAAAACCATCAGCAGGTATTATATGTAATGGGGATAAGCTAGAAGCATTTCCAATAAGATCAGGGTGAAACAAGGATGTCCATTATCACCACTGTTACTCAATGTGGTACTAGCTCTTAGCTTTATCAATAAGTGAAGAAAAAGAAACTAAAAGAATCAGAATAGGCAAAAAAAGAAACTAAGCAATCACTCTTTGCAGATGATATGATGATATACTTAGAGTATCTTAGAGAATAAAGTAAAAAAAACTACTTGAAATAATAAATATCGAAGTTGCAGGATATAAAAGAAACCCACAGAAATCCTCAGCATTCCTATATATTCCTAACAAAGTCCAACTGCAAGAGATAAAGATATTCCATTTAAAGTTACTATAGACACTATAAAATGTTTTAGATTCTACCTGCCAAAACAAACCCAGGAACTTTATGAACACAATTACAAAACACTTTTTACACAAATAAAGTCAAGTCTAAATAATTGGAAAAAAAACATCAGTTGCTCATGGGTAGGCTGAGCTAACATAATAAAAATGACAATTGTACATCAATTAATTTACTTATTTATTGCCATACCAATGAAACTACCAAAAATATTTTATAGAGTTAAAAAAAATAACCAAATTCATCTGGAAGAACAAAAAGGTCCAGAAATTCAGGGCAATTAATAAAAATAAATGCTAGGGAAGGTGGCCTAGGCATACCAGATCTAAAATTATATTATAAAGTAGCAATAATCAAAACTACATGGGACCGGCTAAGAAATAGAGTGGTGGATCAGTGGAATAGGTTAAGTACACAAGACCCAGTAGTCAACAGTATAGTATATTTACATCTACATCTATATCTATGTTTATATCTATATTATTGTATATTATAGTATACAATACACTATACCTATAATAATCTACTGTTTGATAAACTGAAAGACTTCAGGTTCTGGGATAAGAACTCTATTTGACAAAAACTGCTGGGAACACTTGAAAATAGTATGGCAGACACTGGGCATAGAACAATATCTTACACAATATACCAAAATAAACTCAAAATTGGTTCATAACTTAAATATAAAGGCTGATACTATAAGCAATCTGGGTGAATAAGAAATACTTTGCCTGTCAGATTTATGGAGAATGGAAGAATTTGTCAACAAACAAGAGAAAGAGAACATTATGAAAAGTAAAATGGACAATTTTGAGCACATTAAATTTAAAAGTTTTGTACAAATAAAGCCAGTGCAACCAAGATTAGGAGTGAAACAGAAGCCTGGGAAAAGAATTTTTTCAACTAGTTGCTCTGACAACGACCTCATTTCTAAAATTTATAGAGATTATATATAGAGAGATTATATAACATATTTATAGAGAGCTGATGTAAAAATAGAAGTCATTCCCCAATTGATAAATGGTCAAAAGATATAAACAGGCAATTTTCAGAAGAAGAAATTAAAGATACCTATAGTCATATAGAAAAATATTCTAAATCACTATTGATTAGAGAAAAGCAAATAAAATAACTGTTAGGTATGATATAACACTTGTCAGATTGGCTAACATGACAAAACAGGAAAATTATAAATGCTAGAGAAGATGTGGGGAAATTGGAACACTAATGCTTTGTTGTTAGAGTTGTGAACTGATCCAACCAGTTTGAAGAGCAATTTGGAACTATTCCCAATGCCCAAATGTCCTTATCCTTTGACCCAGCAATACCACTTCTAGAGTTATATCCCAAATAGATCACAAAAAAATGGACATGTACAAAAATCTTTATAGCAGTTCTTTTTGTGGAGGCAAAGAATGGGAAATTGAGAGGATGCACATCAGTTGGAGAATGCCTGAACAAGTTCTGGTATATGAACCCAAGGGAATATTATTGTGCTGGAAGAAATGATGAGGAGACAGACTTCAGAAAAACCGGGAAGACGTATATGAACCGATGCTGAGTGAGGGGAGCAGAACCAGGAGAACATTATACACAGTTAAAGCCACGTTGTGCTATGACTAACTTTGATAGACTTTGCTCTTCTGAGCACATTTAGGGTTAGGTTCTAAGACAACTCCAAAAGACTAATGACAGAAAATGCTATCCATATCCAGGAAAAAAATTAGAGTCTGAATGTAGATGGAAGCGCAATATTTGCACTCTTTTTTGTTTCATTAATTTTTTCTTGTAGTTCATTCCATTGGTTATAATTCTTCTTTACAATATGATTACTGTGAAAATATGTTTAATATGAATGTATAGATAAAGTCTATATCAAATTGCATGCCTTCTTGGGGAGGGGAGGAGGGGAGAGAAAATTTGGAACTCAAAAGCTTGTGGAACTGAATACTATAAATTAAACTAAATAAATATTTTTTTTTTAAAAATTGCACTAGATGACCCAAGAAAATTACACAGGATCCATTGAAGATGAAAAAAGCCATCTACTCCAAGACAGAGAATTGATGAAGCATACATTTTTTAAAAAATTTTAAATTTTTCTTGGGTATTTTTTGGAAGGTGCTAATATGGAAATTGTTTTGCATGACCTCACATACATAACTGATGCCATATTACTTACCTTCTCCATGAGTTATGGAGGGACTGGAGAGAGGGCAATTATTACAAACTCAAAAATTTTTAGAGGGATGTAAAAAAAAGCAGTTTTGAAAAATAAATAAAATTTTAAATGTACTAAATAGAAGGAAAAGTGGCAGTAAGAAGAATTTTGTCAGGAGGCCACAATAATATTCTAGATGACTGATAATAACAACTTGTACTAAAGTCGGTAGTGGTGGCAGTAGGATTAGAAAAGGGATTTGAAAGATGTCGCAGAGATAGAATTGAATAGTCCAGGAAACTGAAGGAATCTAAGAGGGAGAAAAAGGAGTTGAATAAAACATGCAAAGTGATGAAAATAGATAGACCAGATGTTTCGAACTCATTGGTGATCTGCAAACAGCTCTAAAACTCTTGGTTACCTAATTTAGATGAAATTGGAAAATGTTTACCAAAGTAAATGAAAATGTAATACAATATTGCTGTTGTTGTTTGATTGTTACAATTATGTGAAACTCTTCATGACTCAATTTGTGTTTTTCTTTTCAAATATACTAGAGTCATTTGACATTTCCTCCCCCAGCCCATTTTATTGATGAAAAAACTGAGGCAAACAGGATTAAGTGACTTGCTCAGGGTCACAAAACTACTACATTATCTGTGGCTTAATTTGAATTCAGGTTTTCCAGATTCTAGGTCTGACACTTAAAGTACTGTGTCACCCTCCAGAGCCATATTTACTGCTAGGAAAAGAAGGGTGTTATGATTCTGTGAGCTTTGTTTATTAATTGCCATATTATATTCTTAGTTTACTTATGAAAATACATGGCAATATGCCTGATTTAGAATCATGGTTATAGGTTAATTGGCTCTATATTTTATAAGTTTGCATCACCATTACCAATAAAGATTTGTTTATATTGTTAAAAAAAAGTACTGTGTCACCTAGGTTCACAGCTAAAGTTATGTACAATGAACTTGACTTGGGTTAGATTGACCCAATTTCTCTATGAATGATATTTTTCCTGTAACAGAAGTAGAAAAATCTGTTATTAGAACTCAGCATGGAGTGAGGATTTGGAAGTTGGGATTGGCGGAAGAGTTTGAGGGATACTAGAATAGGAGGTCAAGAAGAATTAAAGTCACAAACAATAGATTCAAAGCCAAACATTGCAGCAAATAAAACCCAAGGGGAGGAAGCAGAAAAAGAAAATGGCAAAGGACAAGTGTGTACAATAAGACTAAGGACTACTAGATTTAGTGGGAGTGAGTGGGACAGGTGAAACGAAGTAAGTTGGTGTTTGAATTGTGGAATTTCAATTCTAGATTTTGGTATTGGAAAAATTATTAGTTGAAAGATATGAATATGCTACTTGGAGGTGGGAATGGAACTTTTTGGAACTAGAGAAGCTGAAGGCTTAGTCAGAGTATCAACTGAAATACTTTTTGTGGCCAAGAGCAGAGGGTGTGTAGAGGAGACGATGGTGATTCTGGCACTGAGATTATTGAAAAACTTTGGAAATTTATTTGGAGGTGAGCAGATAAAGAGTAAGTATTTAGGGGACAGTAGAAGGAGAATGAGCTGGAAACAACAATGATGACTAAGGACTATGCTTTCTCCATCTTCTAACCCTGTGAATAGGGAGTGAAGGGAGACAGAGCAGCAAGCATTTTAAGGGATATGGTATTTTCAGGGTAGGGTCAGGTTTCTGCTAAAGCAAGGAATTAGAAATCAAGGGGTTTGAAAATTTACCAATGAGTAGGAAAGTCAGTAGATGATAGGATGAGGGCTCTGTGAAGGACAGAAGCAATAGGTGATGGAAAATTGTATTGGAATTGGCCTATGAAATAATCGGAGTGATTAAAATAAGGAAAACTATTCAGGATAAAGCATTATTAGTACTTGCACCTAAAGTGATGAAAATGGATGACCATAATAATGAAGGAAATAATATAAGAAGTTTGCTAACATGGCATGTTTATCCACAACCAATCAATAGATATGTATGTATGTATGTATTATTATTATTATTATGTAGGTATGTATGTTAACAAACACATACATACATATATATGTACATATGTATGTATTGTTCACATATGCTCCCTATATACTTATCCCTTCACACACGTGCTCTTTCCACGTGTGTAGTTGTCCAGGTATAATTCCAACACATATCTCTTCTTCTCATTGAATTTTAGCATCTCTGTGAAAGAGTGAGCTCAAAGTTTATAGAGACCTTATTCTGTTGCTGATTAATTTTCATAGCTTTCATAGCTATTTAGTTATATTTACCATTAGAGAATGTGTCCTATGGGTGATCAGTAAAAGTAAAATTTTTGTGTTAGTGCTCAATAGCCAAGATTTGGAAAGGATTCTGGCCCTCTTCCTAAAACTCTAGAATCTGGGGGAGCTAATAGGAGGGTCCAGACTGACAGGATATCAAGTGCTACAATTATATTAATTAGTATATCAACAGTTACTTATGGAAATTAAAATGAGGTTAGTTCATGTGATATTCTGTAATTTACTGTTACATATATAATTATATATCAAGCAAAATTTGTAAAATTTCTAAAAATGCCACTACTGTTTAACTCCACAAACTCACTAAGAATGATACTAAGTATGAATTATCACAAATTCTGGGTCCAAATTCAAGGGTCAGAATTAATAACATTTTAGACAGTAAATTAAAAAATGTAGAAGAATAGCCTTTTGAATAAAATTAATTCTTAAAGAAGTATTAGTTACCGTGAGTACACTATATGATATTACCTCTCTGATCATCTTTTATCATTACTAATCTCCTTACATGTTGAATTTTACGATAGGATGGAAACTCCTTCAGAACAGGAACTCTTTTTCAATTCTATCTTTATATCTGCATGGCTCAGCAGGTCTTTACATGTTAGGCACTTTATGCAGTTTTTCTTTATTTCTTCAAAATTCATATTATCATAGCCACTGAACTAAAACAAAGGGTTATATAAAGAATCTATGACCCAGAGTAATATCATGCAAGGTGCATCTGTTATAATGCTATGGGTCTGAGCTAGAATTTTATGGTATTAAACAGATCTCCAATACGTCTATCTTCACAAATATATTTGGGTTGAGTGGAGAGCTATGACCATAGCTCAAATGGACTGACCATTTAAATGTATAGCCATAATGGAAAGATTAGTTAGAGTACTCACTCCCAGTTTTTCCCATATTTATTTTAAAACAAGTCATGTCAAAAATCTACAAAAATCTGCAGAAATCATTTCAAAATCAGGTATTGGCATGAATTCTTAATATCGAATAATGCTTTAAAATGCCTTATATTAGGAAGTTGATTATAAAACAATTGCATTTTTTTGTATTATTGTTATGCTTTTCACTTTTCCTGGATATTGTTGCCCATCTTAATCTCTATTTCATGACATCCAACCCTGCTCAAATGTGGTCATTTCCATAAAGTCTTTCCTGATTTCTACAGCAGAAAGAGATTTCTCCAGGATCCTTGTTCTCTTGATTTTAACTCTAATGCCTTTTTTCTGTGCTTTGAAAGCCTCAATTAGGGATTGTTCTATGCACTTATTTGTAACCCAGTGCCTAAAACATCATAGGCATTTAACTGAATGGATCGATAAACTCTACATACTTATGCTCTCACTATATTCTCATTAAATTACAATTATCTCAATATATGTCATTCCCTGTACTGGATGATAGGCTCCTATACATCAACTGTCATGGACTTTTTTATCTTTCTATTTCCCCTAGTGCAGGGGTTCTTAACTGTTTAAGTGTCATGGACCTTTCTAATGGTCTAGGAAAGTCTATGGACCCCTTCTCAAAGTGATGTTTTAAAATGCATATAACATGTATCATTACAAAAGAAACCAGTTTTTTTCTAAAAATAGTTATATGAAAAATTTCTATTTCCCGTGTTAAGAATCCTTGATTTATTGCCTATCATAATGTATTACTCAAAGTACATGATTAATAGATGGTCATTAAAAGATTGTTGTTAGTATAATTATGATGATGAAATCCTTTGACACATCCCTTTTAATCCTTTTATTAGTATCTTGCACTTGGAGAGAATTCTCCAAGCTTCTTAATTCCAAGCTCTCAAGATTTTCCCCCACGAAAGATAAAATAGTACCTTAGGGGGAACAAAAGGTGGGTAAAAATAAATAAGAATAGGGGCAAAAAAGGATCCTCCTGGGGCAAATTGAGAAGATCAGAAGAAAAATCCCAGGACAAGGTTTGGTCCCTGTGAAAAGTAAACACATATAGACTAGGGTCTGCTTCAACCACAAGCAGCAAGCCCTGGGGTTAGTTGGTTTGAGAGTTTGCCTCCACCCCAGCCACAGGAACTTTTACCCCTGGGACAGTGAGGGAGTTGGGTGTCTGAGCTGGGGAAGATTGAGGAAACCTCTGCTGACAAGGAATGCCAGACCCACCTGTGTTGTAGAGAGGAGAGGAAGTGAGAAGGAAAGAGCACATGCCCAGTGAGTGAAGAAGGAGTAAGGCAGAAAGCCCCTGGGCACTTACAGGAGGTTGGAGGTTTGGCTTTGATTCCAGGCTAAAGGGGAAAACTGAAGATCTGGGACAAGAGCCACCATCCTCCATATCCCAGGGCTAGAGATGAGTACAAAAATTAAGTTATTACCACAAAAAAAGCACAGGCAAAGGAGAAAGAGTCCAATCATATAAAGCTGTTATGGGAACAGAGAAGACCAGGGTTCATCTTCAAAAGAGATTGAAATTTAAAAAAAAAACTCCCCAAAATCAATGTAAAATGGTCACCTTCCCCCAAAGAATTCATATAAGATCTTAAAAATGACTTTAAAAATCAAATGAGAGAGAGGAGGAAAAACTAAAAAAAAAAGAAGAAGAATTCAAGAAAAGCAAGAAGATTATTAAAGTCAAACAATTAGAAAAGGAGATACAGAATCGTAAGGAAGAAAATGACACCTTGGAGATTAGAATTGGGCGAGGTGAAGCCAGTGAAATTATAAGAGATCAAGAAAAAAATTAAATAAAATATGAATAATAACAAAAGAAGAGAAAGTGAAATGTAAGAAAAACAACAGATCTGGAGAATAGATCAAGAAGAGAAAACATAAAAATAATGAGACTAACTGAAAGCTATGATCCAAAAAAAGAATCTTGATACAATAATACAAGAAATAATAAAGAAAATTGTCCTGAAGCATTAGAACAAGGGGGGAAAGTAGAAATAGAAAAAAATCCATTGATCACCAACTAAAAGAGATCCTATGAGGAAAATTCATATGAATATTACAGTCACATTCCAATGCCCCCATCTCAAGGATAAAATGTTAAAAGCAACAAGAATAAAATAATTTAAATATGATGGTGCCACAATGAGAATCACACAAGACCTAGCAGCAGAGACATTAAAGGACCACAGGTCTTAGAATACTATATATCGAAGAGCAAAATAACTGGAGTTCTGGCCAAAAATATCATACACAGCAAAGTTAAGCATAATCCTGAATGAAAAAAAATGGACATTTGATCAACTTTCAGACTTTTAAAACTTTGTTAAAAAAAGAAACCTGGGGCAGCTTGGTAGGGAAGTGGATAAAACACTGGCCATGGAGTTAGGAGGACTTAAGTTCAAATTCAGCCTTGGATATTTACTAGCTGCATGACTGTGGGTAAATTGCTTAACTCAAATTGCCTCCTAAAAAAAACTTAATAGAAAATTTGACATACAAGAGCCATGGGAAATATAAGGTACATATGAAAGACTGATTACAAAGAATTTAATAAGAACAGATTGTTTGCTTTTTATATATGTAAAATGCTAAATGTATATCTAAGATTTTTATTAATACTTGGGTAGCTCATAAGAAAGATTTGGGCAAACCTGAATATGATATGAATTTTAAAAGTACAAACATTTAGGAAGAGCTAAAAAGAATAATTATTTTATATAAATGAGGTACAAGAGGAGGAACTGAAACTGCAGAATTAGATGGGGGAGGAGGGCTGGGAGTTCTAATAACCTACTTTCATCAGAAATGGGTGTAAAAGAGAACAATACAAATATATTTAGAAGAGTGTGAAAGTCTTCTAAATTCAGAAGAAATAAAATGGTAAGGCAATACAGAGTGGGGGAAAGGACAAAGGAAGGAGCTTTAGAGGGGAGCATGAGGGAATAGGTTAAAAGGAGGGTATAGAATGGGTGTTTAGATGAATGGGAATGGGAGGATAACTGAGGGATCTCAAGAGAGGAGGGTAAGCATATAGGTTATGGGGGCAACAAGATGCTTTTATTTTTATGGGAATAGGAAGATAGGGGAGGGATCCTTGGTGAAGGTAGGAAAATAATAGGAGGGCAAGGTAGCAGATAGAAGTAAAGCAAAAGAGGTAGGAGGGATAGGAAACAAGAGATATGCACAAACATCAAAGCAAAGATCAGGAGGAGTAGAATTTGTTTGGGAAAGTAGATGTCTATATATGCATATACATATATACATATATATATATACATATATGTGTGTGTGTGTGTATTTGTGTATGTATTTATCTATAGCTATAGAGAAATATATCACCACTTAATTGTAGCCTTCTGGTGGGGAGATGAGAGGCAGAAAAAAGAGCAAAGTAAAAAAATTGCACAGTACAGAACAGAAGAAAATTTACATGGAAGCAAAGAAAAGATGGAAGCTCTCAACACAATGTGTAGTATTTATTATACAGGCTTTCTTGAAATGAAAATTTACTGTTACATGTTTTGAATCCTCTCTTATGTTCTGCTATGCACATTACGTACTTTTTCTCTTTCTTACTTTGTGTTTAAATTCCAATATTAAAGTTTATGATGTTTTTATTTCTTTCCTCTATTCTGTATTTGGGTTCTGGTGTTTGAGTCCAAAATAAAATTTAAAAAAAAAACATAGTGTCTTACACTGTCTAAAGCTGGAGTCAATGTGTCCCACATCATTCTCAAAACCTGATGGGGTAAGTAGTAAGACAAAAGATGCTAAAGGTAAATAGTTGCTGTACCTGAGCCACTGACCCATCATTCCAGTTCTTTGGACTCTAGGTCTTCCCAGTACGTGACACATCTTCAGATCAAATCTTCACATGCATTTTCTCCTATCTATTCATCAATATCTGGAGATACATGCTCTTAGGTAGTCACTGGAAAGGCACAGAGATCTTTCAAAGTTGCCCTCAAGACCAAGAATACCTAGGTTTAAGTTTTACCTTTCACACATGCTGGTTGGGTGTCCACAGGCAAGTTAATTAATCAATGCTGTAGGTAACTCTCTAAGATTAAAGGTTGTGGGAAAAGTCAGGTGGTAGTAGCCTTTACCTTACCTGGAAATTCTTGTGCCAGTTAAATCACAGATCTACTTGTTATCCCCTAGAGCACTGAGGGCACAGAGCTCAAAAGGAAATCCCCTTTAAATCAATGGCTAAACCTGCCGAAGAGTATTAATAACACAGACAACCAGAATTTAGTGTAATACATTCAGTCTTTAAGACTTGTTAATGAAGCCCTTTGTGCAATGAAAAGAGGGCCTGGATATTTCTACACACTCCGTCCTGTTACAGTGAAGGATAAGTGCACTATAATTTTTCTTTGGGAAATCTGAGATCACGCAAAGAACCAGAAAATCCTAGACCTCTCATTTTAGACATGAGTAAACTGAGGCATCAAGAGAATAACTGATTTGCCCAAAGTCAGCTAGGTCGTAAGGATCAGACCTGGCATTTTTACAATTGTCTCTTGAGCCAAGACAAATTGTTCCTTTTGCTGTACAAAGAAAGTAAAGGAGAACTTAGAGAAACTCATTTTGCGATAAGAGAGAGGAGTTCCAAAAAAAAAAAAAAAGGAAGAGGTGCTGGTCTTGGAATTCCCAGGTCCTTAAAGAGTTTGTGTGTTCAGATCCCATATTTGTAAAGTGAAGGAAAAATACAAAGACATTAGACCCAAGACAAAGACCAAAGACATAAATGGGTCAGTCTACTTGTCAGTAATCAGAAGGGGAGGAGCTATAAAGCTAACTCTGAGGTAAGACTTCATTCGCTCAGATCCAGATGCCAAGGTAGCACATCCAGAGATACGTTATGGCTCCCACAAACAACCTGAGATATTATACAACCCAGATGAGTTTCCTTGAAGTCCCACCCAAGAGTCAGTAAGGCCTGAGAACAAAGGTGTAGTCAATTTTGACATGCCTCTAGTAAACCATGGTCAGCATTGCTGCTGGAATATAACTCTCCTTCTTTCTGGACTTATTGCATTATTACTACAGCTGCACCCTATTGTACTGTGATTGGGACCAAATCTCTGTTGCTAGGCTGGACCCAGTCCAGGGTCAATGGATCTTACACACAACAAAGATAGCTGAGGACATGAGCCTCAGATCTGAAGCCCTCCTCTCTAGGGCCCAATGCAGTTCTGGCACCTCAGACACCAGATCACTCATCTTGAGAGCCAGCTAGTGGAGGACTTCCTTGCTCCTTATTAACACTCCCAGACCCTTCCTCTGACATCACTTAGCAACCTGTCCTCCTTTGAGTTTCACTCTTGGAAGATTTCAGCAGACTGTCTTCTTAGACCCCTTGTAGGGATCCTCCTTCTTTGTTAAAAATCTCCTACATAATTGGTCTGAATACAATTTTAAATTACCAATGACTAGGTCAAATCATGAAAATTGTAACCCAACCTTTATGTTTCTATTATTCTAATATAAAATTCGGAACTTTTTAGATGAGAGAACTCATATTTTTAAGTTGACAATTATCACGTTGATATATCTAAAAACTCAAATGAAAATAGAAAAATTAGAACTCAGTTTTTATACTTTGCATTATTCATTC
>CM053622.1:418099943-418120851 GCA_028646595.1 Phalanger gymnotis
CATAGTTACCAGAGTTCAACAAAGTCTCAGCATCAGGGTTTACAAGCTGGAGGGCTCCTTAGCTACAGCTGCCCGGAATCTTAACATCAACACCATCTCAAGAGCCCAACATCTGGGTTTCAAAGCTGGGGGGCAGTTTGCAGCTTGCCCAGAGTCTCAACACTCCTTCCATGAGTGTGCCCCAAAAATCAAATGCCAAGCTCTCCTCAGTTATATCCAGTTTTTGGAGCCCTGAAGGCTTTGACCTCACCCAGGCTGGGTCTGGGAAAGTTCTCCACCCCCAGGATCACATCATATACAAATCAATGACTCCTATTTGTCTCAGTGCTGAGAAATGCTCCAAGACAAAAAGATCCCACTTTATCTGTCCCGGAATCATTAAAGGCACTTAAGAGAAGAAAAGCAAAATGTCCCATCTTAATTACTATTACATAACAATGTTAATGTTACACCTAATAGGGGTTTTGGGCCTGGGGCTTAGCACTTAGCAAGATTCAATGACAAAAGCCAAACTCTTCAAGGGCACTTGTTGAACTAAGTGCTAAGGAGACAATTTTTTGCCTTACCACACACAGGGTTTCTCCCAGGGATGTATTATCTGTGGAGGAAGGGAGGGATGGACATCATGGCTCCTGGAAGTTAAAGAAAGTGAATTTCAAATTTTTAGACTGTGAGCTGAAAGCCTCAGAGTTAGCTGCTCCTGTGGCCACAGGCTTTCTGTGCTGATGTCTCTCATAACTCCAACAGACTCCTGTCCTGGGCTGAGAGTCCTGGGGATCACCACTGTAGCTCCTACTTCCACTCTGGGCCTGCTCTTGCTCCTGCATTTTGCATGTCCTGCATTATCCTAGCCCAGCTCAAAATACACAGTTTTTTCAAGAGAAAAAGTTTTTGCTCTTGTCCTACTTGTGCTACTAAGTAATCCTAGCTTTTCATTTATCTGGACTTCCTTGTCATAGCTAAAAGCTGTGAATTAGGCCAGATGATCACTCAATTTTCATGGAGCTCTAAATTCTATTGTAATGCTCTATTTCCTGCCTTAGACTAATTTTTTTTTTGTCTTCAGCTAGTTGGGCAGCTAGGTGGCAGTGTGGACAAGTGTGCCAGGCCTCAACACCAGAAGATATGAGTTCATATTTGGCTTCTGGTTTATCTGTGTGACTATGTGAATGTCAGTCAACTCTGTAGTTGGGTGGCTAGGTGGCAGTGTAGACAGTGTACCATGCCTCAGCACCAGAATATGTGAGTTCATATTTGGTTTCTGGTCTATCTGTGTGACTACGTGAATGTCAGTTAACCCTATTTGCCTCAGTTTCCTTATCTTTGAAATGAAGTTGGAAGGAAATGGCAGACCACTCCAAGATCTTTGCCAAGAATATGTCCACCGGGTTCACAAAGGGTTAGACAGAACTGAAAAAACAACTGAGCAGCAACAACGCAGGAAAGAAAAAAGAGATTATTTTGAGATACAAGTTGCTCTAGCAATATAAAATTTGTGAGCAAACTTCTCAAACATAAGTAAGATAGATATAGAATATCCTATGCTGTACCTAAGCATTTTTACAAGAACTCAGCCTGAGCAAGGTAGCATATTTTAAGAAAATTTTCAAATGGAGTTAGGAGTCAGAAGGCCAGATTCTAGGTTCAACTTTAGCTACTTGATAGCTCAATGACTTTGAAACATTCATATTGCTTTTCTGAATCTCAATTGTCTTATCTGAAGAATGGAGACAAACATTCTTGTACTAGCAATTTCACAGTCTTGCTACAGCTACTCTAATGAAGACAATGATCCAAGAGTTTTAAAAGAACCGTTATGAAAAGTGCTGCCACCTTATAAAGTAAGTATTAATGAACCCTGAATGTAGCTTGACACATACTTTTAAAACTTTCATTATGATGCAAGACAAGTCTGAAGGAAATTATGATGAAAAATACATCCATCCCCAAAGAAAGAACTGATGGTGTCTGAAAACAGATTGAAGCATACTTTTTTAAACTTTATTTTTTTGAGGTTTTTTTGGTCTCTGTTTTTGTTTTTGAAACATGACTATTATGGAATGGTTTTGCATTGCTATACTTGGATAACCTATATGAAATTACTTCCCTTATCAAAGATGGAGCTGGAGTAGGAGGAATGGAGAGAATTTGGAACTAATGTTTTAAAAATTAATGTTAAAATTGTTTTACATGTAACTAGAGAAAATAATATACTAAATATTAAACTTACATTATGTTTTATGCTTTCCATTACTTTCTGTTTTCCATGTGGCTAACATTGAAAAATATTTTGGATGACTTCACTTCAATTTACATTAGTAAAGTCTGAGAAGTTGAAGTGAGGAAGCAGAAATTGGAGCTCAAAATTGAAAAGAAAACTAAATGTTAAAATTTTATTAAAAATCTAATTGGGAGGGTGGAGCCAAGATGGTTGAGTCAAAACGGGGACTTACCAGGGCTCTCTTACAAATTCTATGAGAGACCTTTAAAAAAGTGAGTCTGAGAAGACCTGAGAGAGGTAGAAGCCACTGGGAGTCTGTGTGGCAGAATTCTGGTGCAGCAGAGTTCTCAGGATTGACAGAATAGATTTGTATGCTTGGAGAGCACTGGGCATGTAGAACTGCACTTGACCACACCAGAGCAGCAGCAGCAGCAGCAGCAGCAGCAGAACCCAGCCAGTGGACCAGGATGGGAAAGCATTGAGCTTGTGGAACTAAACCACACCAGAGCAGGAGTGGGAGCAGCCAGGGGGCTAAATTGCTGGCTGTGGTTGTGATCTACAGGCCAATCAGCCCAGAAAGGAAGTCTATCAGAGCTAGGTGAGATAGCAGTGCAGAGCCTGTAGCCATGGCAGCAAATACTCCTGAGACTTTTAGCCCCACAGTCTGAAGTTTGAAACTCACCTTCTTGAACTTCTGGGATCCATGATGGCCAGGTAAAATGGCTCTCAACTCTCCCTCACCTTGAATGACCCAGAGATTATCTCCCTGGGGAAAAAAAAACCCTGGAATAGAGGAGCCAGAAGTGGGGGATAAGCACTCTTTTACCGTGGGAGGCTGGGGAGCTGGCCTCTCTTGTGTTGGCAGAAGGAGACCAGTGCAAGAAGGGATGCATCCAAGCAGGCCCCACCTTAGCAGACTAGTGGGAATTCCTGAGTCCCGGGGGGGGGGGGGTAGTTTGAAGCCCACAAGCATCAACACCAGGACACTAGACATGCCTTCATACAGCCGGGGGAAGTGGCAGACACCAGCAAAGACAATGGCTGAGATCACCCATGCTATAGTGCAGCCATAGGGGAATGGTAGACTTCCAGCAGCCAGACCTTTCCCACACATCATATCAGGAACTTCAGGGTAACCCAGAGGAAACTCAGAAAGACATCACCTGGCCTACTTTGGCACACAGCAGCCAGCTCCAGCTCAGCCCCAGGTAAGCAGTAGCATTACATAGTCTCTAGCTGACAAAACCAGAGGCAACAACACACAAAGCCAGCAGTCAGACCCACAGTTCCCAGCACAAGAAGCTTGAAACAGAACCTCCTGTGCCTCAGAAACAGAGATCTCCTTTAAAAGCCAGGCAAAGAAAAAACCATTATGAAGAAGCAATCTAGAAAATCAAGGAACATTGATTCTTATTGTGGAAACAGGGAAGGTCAAAATACCAATTCAGAAGAGAAAGGCATGGACACTATACCCACATGTGAAACCTCAAAAGGAAATGTGAACTGGTCTCAAGCCCAAAAAGCATTCCTGGAAGAGCTCTAGGAGGATTTTAAAAACAAATTAAAGAGATGAAAGAAAAAATGGAAAAAAAATCACTGATGAGGGCAAATCTTTAAAAAGCAAAACTGATGAAATGGTTAAAGAGGTATAAAATCTAATTGGAAAAAATTACTCCTTGAAAAATAAAATTAACCAAATGGAAAAGTCGGTACAAAAGCCAAATGAAGAAAACAATTCATTAAAAATTAGAATTGGGCAAGGATAAGCTAATGACTCCAGAAGGCGTCAAGTATCAGTCAAACAAAATATGAAGAATGAAAAACATAGAAGAAAATGTAAAATATCTCATTGGAAAACAACTAAACTAAAAAGTAGATCCAGGAGAGATAATCCAAGAATTATTGGTCTTCCAGAAAGCCATGATGAATAAAGGAGCCTGGGCAATATCTTCCAAGAAATCATCAAAATCTTCCCTGAGGTCCTAGAACCAGGCCATAAAGCAGTCATCAAAAGAATTCACCAATTACACCCTGAAAAAGTTGAACATTCCAAGGAATATTGTAACCAAATTCCAGAATTATCAGGCCAAGGAGAAAATACTGCAAGCAGCCAGAAAGAAAGAAATAAAATATTGCAAAATTACAGTCCAGATCACACAGGATCTTGCAGCTTCTAGATTGAAAGACTGGAATGATTGGAATATGATATTCCATAAGGCAAAGGAGCTTGGACTACAGCCAAGGATCAACTACCGAAGAAAACTGAGCATAATTTTTTAGGCAAGGTGATGGATATTCAATGAAATAAGGGAATTCCAGACCTCCCTGATGAAAAAGCTAGAGCTCAATGGAAAATTTGATCTTCAAATACAAAAACCAAAGAGACATAAAAAAGTAAACAGGGAGAAAAAACCCTTATTATATATGTCAATATTCAGAATAGCACAGTTATTATGACAATTAAAAGGGATATACATAGACAGAAGCTGCCAGTATAAATTAACTGATGTGAGGATAAAAAACAATTAAGGGGTTCAAAGGGATTGTTCTGGGAGAAGAGGTAAGGAGGAAGCAGAAAACGGTAAATTGCGTCACATGAAGAGGCACAAAAACATATTACAGTAGGGAAAAAAAGGGAGGGAGAAGAGCAGTGTTTGAGCTTTACTCTCATCAAATTTATTTCAAGGAGGGAATAACATACTCTCGTAAGTATAGAAATCAAACTTGTGCTACAGGCAGTAGGAGGGGAAAGGGGAAAGAAAAGTCAGGTGTGGTTAGAAGGGAGGGAAAAAGTAGTAAGTGGAAAAGGGTAAGATAAGTGTGTGAGTTTATAGGGAGGAAAAATTGGGGGAGGCATCTCTTTTGAGGAAGGAAGGGAGAAATAAAAGCATAATCAAGGAGGGAAACAGGATGAAAAAAAAGACACAGATAGTAATCATAACTGTGAAGGTGAATGGGATGAACTCCCCCACAAAACAGAGGCAGATAGGAGAATGGATTAAAAACCATAATCTTACAATCTGTTGTTTACAAGAAACACATTTGAAACAGGGTGATACACACAGTGTAAAAGGCTGGAGTAGTACACGTTATGCTTCAGGTGAAGTAAAAAAAAGCAGGGGTGGCCATCCTAATCTCACACAAAGCAAAAGCAAAGATAGATCTAATTAATAGAAATAAGGAAGGAAACTATATCCTACTAAAAGGCAACATAGACAATGAAGTAATATCATTACTTAACATAAATGCACCAATTGGTATAGCATACAAATTCTTAGAGAAGTTAAGGGAGTTACAGGAAGAGATAGATAGCAAAACTATACTTGTGGGGGACCTCAACCTCCACCTCTCTGAAGCTGATAAATCTAACCTCAAAATAAACAAGAAACAAATTAAGGAAGTGAATAGAATTTTAGAAAAGGTAGATCTGATAGACCTCTGGAGAAAACTGAATGGAGATAAAAAGGAATATATCTGTTTCTCAGTGATGCATGGCACATACACAAAATTTGACCATGTACTAGGGCATAAAGTCCTCACAATCCAGTGTATCCTTTCAAGATCATGATGCAATAAAGATTAGGACAATGGGGATTTTTTTTTCTTCTTTATAGTTCTGGGAAGATAAACCCCAGCCTTCTCTGTTCCCATAGTAACTTTCTATAGTTGAGTTCTTTCTCTCTTGCCTGATCATTATTTTTTTTTATTTGTAGCAGCTTATTATTATGATCATCTCTAGTCCTGGAATATGGTGAATGGTATCTCTGACCTCAGATCCTCCTTCAGTTCTCCCCTCTGGCCTGGAACAAAAACCAAGACCTCTAGCCTACTGTAAGTGCCAACAGCCATCTGTGTTCCTCTGTCACCACTTCTGCACTCACCAGGTGTCTGCTGGTTCCTTTTTATCCAGGGTCATGTCTCAGCAGCACAGCTGGACCTGGTATCCCTTATCAGCAAAAGTTCCTTCAATATTCCCCCACTCAGGTACCTGCCTTCCAACACTGTCTGGAAGGTAAAGTTTTCTGTGGCTGAGGATGAGCCTGCCTCCCAAGCCAGCTAGCCCCATGGATTGCCAATTACTGTTCAACAGAACTAGCCTAGAGGTGTTTAGACTTCAAATAGGCAAAACCTCTATTCTGGGATTCTTCTTTGAATTTTCTCAGGTGTCCCAGGAGGACAACTGTTTGACCAAAACTCTTGGGTTTTTTTTTCTTTTGTAATTTTTTACTCTACTCTATGTTTGCCCTGAGGTGCTGTTTTGTCTTTTTCTCTGGAGGAAAGCTGGAGAGCTTGGAATTTTCTGACCTAAACTGCCATCTTCCCAGAATCCCCACCAAAGGTCTCATTTTTAAGACATGTAGGGAATTTAGTTAAATTTATAAGAACAGAGACAGTTATAAATTGATAAATGTCCACAGGATGTGAATAAGCAGTTTTCAGAAAAAAATTAAACGAGGCCATAAGTAGTCATATGAAAAAATACTCTTGAGTCACTAATAATTAGGGAAATACAAATTACAACAACTCTGAGGTATCGTCTTGTACCCATTAGATATGGTACATTGACAAAAGGGAGAATAGCAAATACCAAAGTGGTTTGGAAATATAGGTACTTTAAAGCACTATTGGTGGAGCAGCAATCTACTCTAAACATTCTCTAAAGCAATTTGGAAGTATGAACAAAAATCTATTAAACTCATCATACAATTATAACTCATCAATACTGGTTGTATATATATAATCCATAGAAATTAAAAAGTGAGTAAAATGACCCATATGTATAGAAATATTTATAGCAGTTCTATTTGTGACAGCAAATAATATGAAGGTGAAGGAGGATCAATCAATGGGGATTGGCTGGAAAAGGTCCGGAATGTCAATGTAATGGAACAATTATCGTGCTGTAAGAAAAGAAGAAAATGTTTTCATCAAAATTTCAAAAGCTGTGTCTAACCTGATACAGAATGAAGTAAACAGAATCAGGAAAACAGTTTATCCAATCACAATACTGTAAAAATAGTCAACTTGATAGTCTATGAAACTCTGATAAGCACTATTGAATAATCATATCCAAAAGATTCATGATGAGATAGGCTATCCAGCTCTAGGGCAGAGAGGTAATGGATGCAGAGAGCAGATTGAAGGAACGTTTTTTTAAATTTCTTTGACATTTTTACAATATAGACATGGCTAATGTGGGAATTTCTTTTACGTCAACTCCATCATTATAATTGGTTTTGTTTTTCTTGTCTTCCCAATGGACAGGGCCAGAATGAAAGGATAGAGGGACAGAATTTGGAACTGAAAATAAAATTGAATCGAGAAATGAAAATGTCCTGCATGAGGAAGATTTCAGTTACACTGCCTTCTCGCATAGATGTATCCAATATGAAATACCATGGCAGTCATGGCCTCCATATTTGAGAATTGTCCCAAGGAAAGAAAACGTGTAAAGAAGGGCAACCAAGATTGGCTGGGAGCTTTGTTCTATGCCATTTGAAGATCAGTTGAAGAAAATGAAGATGCTTTGCTTGGGGCAGAGACAACTGAAAGGTGTACTAGTTGTCTTCAAATGCTTCAAGGTTTGTCGCATTGAAGACAGATCAGTCGATTTACAAGGCAGCAGAGAAAAGAACTAGGACCAACCATGAAAGCTACAGGGAGATAGATACTGGCTTGATTCCTCAGGATTAGAACTGTGCAGAAGTGGAATGGGTTTGCCTTGAAGTAGAAAGTTTGCTTTCTTCAGAAGTCTTCCAAGAAAGACTAGGCCATGAAGTGGATTGAGTGCCAGCCCTGGAGTAAGGAGGACTTAAGTTCAAACCAAATGTTAGACATGTATTAGCTATGTGACCCTGAGCAAATCACTTCACCATATTTACCTTAATTCGTCACCTGTAAAATGAGATGGAGAAGGAAAGAGCAAATGACTCCAGTATCTTTGCCAAGAAAGTGTTAAATGACATCACAAAGGGTCAGACAAGACTGAAATGACTCAACAACTAACAAGAGAAGGTTGGATGAGCACTTTCTTGGCTTGGTGCAGACAAGATTTTGTTTATGTATTTGATGTAGTAAGAGGGCATTTCAGGTCCCTTTCAACTTTGAAATCATATGATTGTGCTATTTAGGGAACTGATTTTATTTTCCTATCAGTTATTGGAAGCTAGCAGTTAATTAGTACCTGAAGCATCTTATTGATCTTTTGATGACATCTCCAACCCTTGCCAGGATTTGGGATTTGGCCACATTGTGATAGCTTCAATAGAGACTTCCCCCAAGTACATTTCTCTGTGGATGACTACAGATCATATGGTGGGCATTTTCCACTCCTCATGGCACTGCCTCTTTAGCAGTGGGCAATTTTAGCTAATATTTTTGTAGCATTTACATTTTGCAAAGCACTTTGTAAACATTAATTCTTTTGAATTTCACGAGAAACCTGTCAGGAGTGTATTATAAATGATATTTTTCAGATGATAAAATTAAGGCACAGAGATGCTTCAACCAGAACTTGGAGAGACCTTAGTGTTCTCTGAGTCTCTCATTATTGAGAAATGTTAAGTCCTGTCATGTAAATCAAATGTTCTGTGGCCATTTGTAGAAGACCTAGCATTCAAACTTATACCTAATGAATCTGAGTTCACCTATTTTTTTCATGGTTCTATGACTCATGACTTTCTTTTACTCATACAGCTATTGATTGTCACAGGCAGAATTTTCATCCTTGCAACCCAAGGACAAATTATACCACCTGGCACATACAGGAACTTAATATATTCTTGTTAACTGCTTAATTTGTACTTTAGACCTCCATAAAACTTTAACTCTGCTCTGGTTTTGAAACCACTATTTCTGATAAGAATTAAAGATTTTGTATCATTAGCAATAAGTATTTAAAATGGGTAAGGTTAATTATTATTTTCTGACTTTAACTGACCATCACAGAACTCCATGAACTTTTTACTCCTACAACAGATCAATAAAGATTAACTCTTTATACTTTAGAGATGAAGATTTGTATAGGATCCAGAAAACTTCCCAGCTGGATCATAGTTTCATTGGCTGTCCCTTTAACTCCACCTCTTGTTTTACACTCTATATATTCTTTTCAGAATTTTTCAGAGACTTAGAACAGCACTCAAATTTGAGATATTAAAAACAAAGGCACAAAAAAGAAACGAGGAAAAGAGACAGAAATAAAAAAGCTGACAAGAGGGCTTGACAATGAACATCATCCCAAGCTTAAGTTCTGAAACCTGGGCACTGCTTGTTCTCTTCCTGACTCTCCTGTTTCTGTAAGTGATAACCTTCTTTTTTCACTTAAAATTTATCAAGGGTTTAGACCCAACCCCTTTGTGATTTTCTCAGGTCATTTCACAATGACTGGTTTCTAATTGATCCTACTCTTTGCACAATACATACATATATATGTGTATACACATATATGGATATAAATATTTATGCATATACATATATATGTATATACACATATGTATATAAATATTTGTGTTTTTACACATATATGTATTTACACATATATACATATATATGGCTATATTTGTTATTTAGTATTTCTGTAACTGAAAATGCTTTCTTTGTTTATATAAATGAACTGACATCCTTTGCTAGAAAGAGTACCAAGAAAATGAAATTCCTTTATCAAAGCCTCTATTCTCTTTTCCCAAAAGAATTGATTTTGAAGTTATTCCTTTTGTATTGGTCAAGTGATTTGAGAGGAAAAAAAAAACTCCTTAAAGAAAGCTTAGTTTAGGTTAATTTTCTATTTTTCTCTTTACCGGTCCAATTTTGCTCCCTGTTGATTTTTTTTTTTAATTTTAAAAGACATTTCCTTATGTCCAAAAAATTATAGTTCATTTGCTAATGCTCATTCCACCAAAAATACTCCAATCTTTTCTATCAGTCAGTTGTTAGGAATTCTGTGTGACATATCTGTGCATCCTCTTTTTTAAAGCCTTTGAATTAGGAGCATCATCAAAAGTTGAGCATTCCTCTTCTGCCCTATCCATCTCTTTTATCTAATCACTGTTCTGGAAAGGTTGGGAAGTAAAAAACTTGTCAATGTAATGGATACATGTCAGAGATAGTAGATTATCTGTACAAAAAAATACAAGTTGATCAATTCTGTACAATGTTACCATGCCCATAAGCTGATGAGACTCAAAGATCATGCTGGTAGGAGAACAGGGAGAGACCCAACCTTAAATCTTAAAACGTCCTGAATCTCAGAATTTGTTGTCTTTATTTTCATAAGGCTTCTGATGCCTTCATGATCTATCATTTAATTATGCTTTATGGAATAAAAACATTTTATTCTTAGCTCTTTATTTATTTCCTGGTTTGTTGGTTAATTTGCCATGAAATGAAGTAGTGGTCACTGCTTAATATTAGAGGAAAATTAGCTGAAGAACTTCCTAAGTTATTCTTTTTGTTTTTTTTTCCTGCATACTCTGAATCATGCTAATTTAGCCAGGTAGTAGAAGTTGATATTCCTATGCCCCTTATGTACAATTATTTTCAAAATTCCCCTGTAAGTGATTAGATGAATTTGGTGGCACTTCTCTACATGGATATAAATAATGAACAGCCTAGAACAAATGAAGCTGTTACAGAACAGGGAGATAGTTTAATATCATAAGCTCAGTATCCAAGTTTCTTTCTTAGAGCTATCAGGAAACATTAGAAGGTCAAAGACCTAGGGAAATGTGAACATTAGATGCCATGAGAACCTTCTGCATTCATGGTAATATCAGTGAAACACTGGTGGCTTAGGGGGCTACTAGCAAACTAGAGTGATAATGCACTCTGAAATCAAAGTACCTAAATTCAGATCCTTCTCTTGATGCTCACTTACCTATGTGACCTTGGTCAAGGATCTTAAATTGCTGAGTCTCAGTTTCCTCCATCACATAATAAGAGGACTCGAGATGGACTTGGAAGCCTTATGAAACTCTAGATTTATGATTCTATCATCCCAAGTCACATAATGAAAGTCAAGAGAATCAAGGTGTGCTGCTTTGTGCTATTGGTGGTTGAAGGTAATGACATACTACAATATTTATAGGAGAATAGCATATGAGAGTTAGGAAGAACCCTGGGGATAATCTACTACAGCTCCCTCCTTTTCTGCTTCATTTAGCAGACAAGGATAATGAGATTAAGATAAGAGAAGGAGCCTGCTTATTAATATAATACAACACAACACATATACAATATAAAGTAATATAATATGATACAGCATATTTATGGAAACTATGACTTTGAGGTTATAATCAACATACAAATATGCTGAGCAAAAAGGAAGGAAAATTATACCCCATATGAGGAAATAATGTCAATATTAAATATGCCAATGATCAATGGTTTGTCAACCAAGTTCTTTTTAAAAATTTTACAGACTCTGTCATGAAGTCAAAACTGAATGAATTGAGCCTTTGAAACAATCATCATAATCTTACCCCACCCTGAAGCCTATATTGAAGTAGAATCAGGTGAAATACAAATAACATGGAAAGAAGACAATGTAGTTCCCATCAAGGCTTGCTAGAAGTAGTTTCGATATTTGAGTCCATATTTCTTTCTTTGCTCCTATTCTTATTCTCTTTTATGGAGGTGAAAATATGTAACCATTCTGGTTTTGTTGATTTTGCTATACCTGATCTCATAATGAACATTTCTTATTTCTTTGTGTACAATAACCATAATGATTGTGGTACATCCTATTATATTTGATTATGATAATGTGCCACAATTAATTTAATGAATTTTGAAAATAATATTTGTGTCTTGTTTTGCTTTGCAAAATAAAGAAATGAATATATTTTAAATGCATGAGTAATTTTAAAATGTTATGTTTATTTCTTTGATATTGCTCTATTAGAAGAATTGCTTGATTAAAAGCCATATTCAGTTTTGTGACTCTTATGATATATTGGGACATTGCTCTCAAAAGTATTTTCTTGATTCTGAAGTCCCATCAACGATATATTAGGATACCTGATTTCTTATAACCCCACCAATAGCAGATAGAACCATTGTGGGTCTAATAGCTAGGACAATGAAAACAAAGGCACTTGCAAATGAAAACATGAGACACTCTACTACCTACCATCCTGATTTGCACTCTGTTGCCAAACATCCTCCCTGTCAAGGTCAAATATCTTCAGCAAGCCTGTCTCCTTGCTCAGCACAAAAATCTTTCAGGAATTAAAGCTGTGAGACTTGCAAAGTATATTGAATAGGTATATGATGATTTTGATTAATCTGCAGCACATAATGAAGGAAGAAAGGAACTTAGGAAGGAAGGAATTTAGGAAGGAAGGAAAATGGATAGGAAATATGGAAGTAAGAAAGACTTTTCCAAGCATGTACTATATTCCAAGTACAATGGCATATACTTTACCAATACATTCAATTGATCCTCAAAACAATCCTGTATGGTAGGTCTCATTATTATCCACATTTTTAAAAAGTCATGAGATGTGATCAGACAAAGCAATTTTAGAATCCTTGATCATAAAAGTGTAATATTTGAGGTGATAATGAGATGAATTTTGTTATTATCCCTGTATGTGACTGATGGGAAATAAAGCAATAGGACATGGGAGTTGAGATTAAGAAATTGGGAGGCCAGGGTGTTTTGGAGACTAAGTTTAACTCAATGTTGATGTCACTTGGCATAAGGGCAGGGTTAGATTGCAGAGGAAGAGTGAACTAGTGTCTGAAGTGCAGAAGAAAAGAGAGCTGTAATTCAATGTCTAATTGCTTCCAGATTTGGATTGGGTAAGATACATCAGGAAAGAGTGAATCTCAAAGGCAGGCAGGTTGCAAAATGATGCCACAGGAAGGGTCTGGAAGTGGTAATAAGGAGCAAGGGAGGAGTGTGCTGAGTTCTATGCCAGGACTAGTATGTCCGAAGGCATGAGAACTCAGGAGAAGGGAAATGTGTTGATAATAGAATGAAGATTCAGAGGACATAATGGAAAAGTTGGGCAGAGCTGGGTGGCTACCTGAGGAGGGTAAGACTATAATGTGCAGGGATAAGAAAATGGGAAATAGAGGCAGGGGACGTGTATAAATTTTGTTTAGTCATTCAGGAACTCTGTATCAAGTGGAAGAGTGAGTTGTAGGAGTATACTAGTCATAGGAAATAGTCATTTCTCTTTCTAGTCTCAAGGAGGGAGAGTTATTAGGACTGGTGTAAATAACTCTTCTTGCATATAAGTTCCTAACAGTAAGAGGTTTGGTATTTAAATCTTTCACATTGGAGTGGGTCATTAAGTTGAGTGAAAAATATTGAGAACTGTGATTATGGTGTCTGGTGTTCTGGTTCTAAAGATGAGTGATCCGGTGTCTGAAGCACCAAGAGATGGGTTGTGTCCTGAAGAGGAGGTCTTCATGCCTGAGGCTCACGTCCTGAGTTGCCTTGGTTGTACATATGGTATACTGACCCTGGACAGTGTCCAATCTAGCAAAAGAAGCTTAGTCTTAGTCACTAAACAACAGAGTTGAGCTACAGAAGAAGAGTGAATAACTCCAGACAAAGGGGGATTATATTTCAGAAGCAATGCTGGTGCTGATTTACTTGAGGTTTGCCAAATCTGAGTATGCTAAGGTCTTGTCTCAGACCTTACTGAGTCTCAGGTGGGACTTCAAGGAATCTCAGCTGGGTTGTGTAATATGTCAAGATGTTTGTGGGAGCCATTAAATATTTCTGGAAGTGACACCTTGGCATCTGGATCTGAGTGAACCAAGCCATACCTCAGAGTTACCTTTATAGCTTCTCCCCTTCCAATTACTGATAAGTAGACTATACCATTTATTTCTTTGGTCTTTGCCTTGATTCTAATGTCTTTGTATTTTTTTCCTTCGCTTTACAGATATGGGACCTGGGCACATAGTCTCTTTAAGGACCTGGGAATTCCAGGACCAACACCTCTTCCTTTCCTTGGATCTGTTCTTTCTTATCGCAAAGTAAGTTTCTATGAGATTTCCTTTACTTTCTTTGAACCATGGAAAGAGAATTTGCTCTTGGATCAGGAGACATTGGTACAAATTCCGGATCTGATACTTATTACCTGTGTAACTGTGGGCAAACCAGTTATTTTCTTTAGGCCTCAGTTTCCTCATCTGTAAAATGAGAGGTGTGGACTTTCAGCTCAAGATATAGGAACTTTTGATTCTTTGTAAGACCTCAGATTTCCCAAAGATACGTTATAGTGCATGTATCCTTTAATGCTATAAGAAGGAGTGTGTAATAGTATTTGTTCCCTCTTTTCATTGCACAAAGGGCTTCATTAACAAGACTTAGGGACTGAATGTTTTACACTTGATTCTGCATGAGTGCTTGTCAGTGTTATCAATTCTGATAGGTTTATACATTGATTCAATGGGTATTTCCTTTTGAACCCTGTGTCCTCAATAATCTCAGGGATAACAAGTAGACCTGTGATTTAACTGGCACAAGAATTTCCAGGTGAGGTAATGACTATTACTACCTGACTTTTTCTGTAATTTTCATAAATGCCAACACCAGTACCCTCCAGATGTGTCCCCATACCCAGGGGAAGCAGCAGACTGCAGCTGTGAAATACCACATTGTTTGGTGTACCCCAGGAAAGCAGGCATTCTCCAGCAGCCAGAGTTTCACTTGCTTCAGCACAGCCCTCAGCAAAGAGGTAGATGCCCACCCTATAGATAACTAAGCAAACATCCAGCAGAGTACCCAGCTCCCATTATGTGTTTCAGCAATAGCCCTAGGCAAACAGGTAGACACCAATCCCACAGTTGCCAAATCAAACAGGTAGCAAAGCACTAGGCCACCACCACCTGCTTTAGCATACCCATGGGGAAACTGGCATCTTCTAGAGGTCAGACTTCCATGTGTTTTCAAACAACCAAAGACAAACAGGCAGCTTCCAGAGATCTGACCTCTTCAGTGTAGCCCCTAGGAAATGCAGAAATACCCCACCAGCCACAGTAAATGCCAGATATTACCACTAGGACCGCAGCTCTGCACTAGGTAAGCTGCCAGACTCCTATAGTCTCCAGCAGCACCAGCCATCCTGTACTTCATTCCATCAGCTCAGCACTAGGCATGAGGGTCCCCTGTGGGCTTCAGGACAACATCAGTGCAGAACAGGTAAACAATCAGAGAAGCCTTAAACAATGCTCCTTCCACTCTGGGAGTAGTGCTCGAATTTAAGAAAAGAAAAAGGCCAAAAAAAAGATGAACCTAAAAAACAAAACGAATAGCTGACATAGAAAGTTTTTGTGCTGACAGGAAAGACCAAGACATGAACTCGGAAGAGGACAAAAATGTTAAAAACACCTACAGGCAAGAAGCAAAGGAAAAAATGCATAGTGGTCTCAAGCCCAGAAAGAGCTCATAGAAGAGCTCAAAGAGGAGTTTAAAAATCATATAGGAGAGGTCAAAGAAAAAAATGGTAAAAGAATTGAGAGTGATGCAAGAGAATTATGAAAAAAATTAAAAGCTTGGATAAAGAAAACAACTGCTCAGAAAGTTGAATTGGCCAAATGAAAAGGAAACACAAGAATCCAGTGAAGAAAACAACTTGCTAAAATGTATGATAGTCTAAATGGGAAAAAAAGAAAAGCAGTAACTAAGGAGAACAACTCCTTAAGAATTAGTATTGGGAAAGTGGAAAGTAATGATTCTGTGAGACATCAAGAATCAATCAAACAAATTCGAAAGAATGAAAAATAATACAGGAGAATGTAAAGTATCTCATTGGAGAAACAACTCACCTGAACAATAGATCGAGTGGAATGATGTCAGAATCATTGGATTACCTGAAAGCCATAATCAAAAATAGGACCTGGACAGCATCTTTCAAGAAATCATCAAGAAAAATTGTCCTGATATCCTAGAACCATAGGGCAAACAAATCATTGAGAGAATTCACCGATCACCTCCTAAAAAAAAAAATACCAAAATGAAAACTCCAAGAAATATTGTAGCCAAATTTAAGTATTATCAAAGTCAAGGAGAAAATACTGCAAGTAGCTAGGAAGAAATATTTCAGCTATCAAAAAGGGTGGTGATGAATATTGTTTGAATCTTATTCTCTTTCGATTTGGCTCAAAGAAGGAATAACATACACACTCACTGGGGCATAGAAATTTATCATTCCCTATAGGGGAGGAGGAGAGGGAAGGGCAAAAAAGGAAGGCAGAGGGATAAAAGGCAGGGTAGAAGTAGGAGGAGAAAGGGGAAAGAGAAGGGAGGGAGGGCTAATAGAGGGGAAGACAAAATGAGGGAGGCAGTGGTCAGAAGCAAAATACTGGTGAAAATGGAAAGGAAAGAGAAAAATGTAAGTTGGGGAAGGATGGAGGGAAGTACACAGTTAGTGATCATAACTGTGAATGTGAATGGCATGAACTTTCCCATAAAATGGAAGCAGACAGCAGAGTGGATTAAAAGCCAAAATTCTACAATATGTTGTTTACAAGAAACACATTTGAAACAGAGAGATACACACAGAGTAAAGGTGATAGGCATGAGCAGACTATATTATGCTTCAGCTGAAGGAAGGGAAAAAAAGCAGGGAAAGTAATCCTGATCTCAGACAAAGCAACAGCAAAAAATAGATCTAATTAAAAGAGATAAGGATGGAAATTGCGTCTTACTAAAGGGTACCACGGACAATGAAGTAATATCAGTACTAAACATATGTGCACCAAATTGCATAGCATCTACTTTCTTAGGGAGTTATTGGAAGAAATAAAAAGTAAAACGCTGCTGGTGATGGACCTCAAAATCCCCCTCTCAGAACTTCAGAACATGAAATAAACAAGAAAAACGTTAAGGAGAATTTTAGAAAATTTAGATATGGTAATTCTCTAGAGAAAATTGAATGGGGATAGAAAAGAATATACATCTTTCTTGTTGGAACATGGCACTTATGCAAAAATGGATCATTTAATGTGTCATAATTACCTGACCTCATATTCAAATTCAGAAAGGCAGAAATATTAAATGCATGCACTTCTGATCATGATGCAATAAAAATTACACTGAATAAATAGCCATAGAAAGATAAAGATTAATTGGAAACTAAAAAATCTAATCCTAAAGAATGAGTGGGTCAAACATCAAATCATAAAACAACAATTTCATCAAAGAAAATAACGATAATGAGAAAACATAGCAAAATTTATGGGATACATCCTAAGCAGTAGTTAGGGAAAATTGTATATCTCCAAATATTTACATTAAAAATAGAGAATGAAGGATATGCAATTAATATAGCTAGAAAAAAGAATAAATCAAAAATCCTCATTTAAATGTAAAATGAGAAAATCTGAAATCCAAAGGAGAGATTAATGAAAGTGAAAGAAAACTATTGAACTAATAAAAAAAAAACTAAGAGCTGGTTTTATAAAGAAAAAGCAAATAAAATAAAACTTCAGTTAATTTGATTAGAAAAAAGAAAGGAGAAAACCAAATTACGAGTATCAAAAATGAAAAGGGTGAATTCACAACCAATGAAGAGAAAATTAAAATAATAATTAGAAGCTATTTTTCCTCAACTGTATGGCAATAAAGTTGACAATCTTAGTGAAATAGATGAATATTTACCAAAATGTAAATTGTCCACGTTAACAGAAGAGGAAATAAAATGCTTACATAATACTGTTTTAGAAAAAGAAATTGAACACACCATCCGTGAGCTCCCTGAGAGCAAATCTTCAGGGTCAGATGGATTTACAAGTGAATTCCACCAAATATTTAAAGAAAAATTAACCTCACACCTATCAAATTGGCTAATATGAAAAAAAGGAAAATAAATGTTGGAGAGGTTGTGGAAAATTGGAGCACTAATGCACTGTTGGTGGAGTTATGAACTGATCTAACCATTCTGGACAACATTCAGGGAACTATGCTCAAAAGGCCACCAAATTGTGTGTACCTTTTGATCCAGCAATACCACTACTTGGTCTGTATCCCAAAAAGAAAAGGGCCTACCTGTTCGAAAATATTTATAGCAACCCTTTTTGTAATGGCAAAATTTTGAAAATTGTGAGAATACCCATCGAATGGAGAATGACTGAACAAAGCATGGTATATGAACACTACTGCGCAATAAGAAATGATGAACAGGCAGATTTCAGAAAAATCTGGAAAGACTTGTTTGAACTGATGCACAATGAAATGAGCAGAACCAGGAAAATATTGTGTACAGTATCAGCAATATGTTGTAGTGATCAGCTATGAATGACTCAACTCTTCTCAGCAACAATGTTCTAAGACAAGTACAAAAGATTCATGAAAGAAAATACTATCCATATCCAGATAAAGAACTGATGGCCTCTGAATGTAGATTGAAGCATATTTTTTTCACTTATTCTATCTCATGTTTTCCCCTTTTTGTCTGTTTCTTCTTTCATAACTGTGACTAATATGGAAATATTTTTGCATGATAGTACATGTATAAAATATACCAAACTGCCTATGGTTTTCAGAACAGGGGAAGGAACCGTTAAAATTTTGCAACCCAAATTTTTATAAAAATGAATGATATGATTTTTACTGATTTGTAACAAAGGAAAACAATAGCATACTACTAAGCTTAAAAAGCAAAGCAAAAAAAGAACAATTAATTCCAATACTATATAAATGACTTGAAAAAATAAGCAAAGAAGGATTTGTTTTATTGCACAAATTTCATGCTGGTGCTTAAACTAGGAACAGCATAAATAGAAAGAAAATTATAGACCAATTTCCCTGAGTAATATTGATTCAAAAATTTTAAACAAAATATTAAGAAAGAGATTAGAGCAATTTATCATGAGGATAATACACTGTGGACAGGTGAGATTTATAATAGGAATGCAGAACTGCATTAGGAAGACTTTCAGCATAGTTGACCACATCAGTAACAAAACTAACAAAAATCACGTGATTATATTAATTGATGCAGAAAATGCTTTTGACGAAATACAGCACTCATTCCTATTAAAAAAAACAAACAAACAAACTGGAGAGCATGGGAAAAAAGAGAGTGTTCCTCAAAATAATAAGTAGTCTGTATCTGAAAAAAAAAACCAGTAAGCACTTTATGTAATGGGGATAAACTAGAAGCTTTTCAAATAAGATAAGAGATGACACAAAGATGCCCATTATCAACACTATCATTCAATTTGTACTAGAAATATTAGCTTTAGTAATTAGAGAAGAAAGGAAATTGAAAGAATTAGAGTAGGCAATGAGGAAATAAAACAATGCCTCTGCTAATGACATGATGGTAAAAGAGAATTCTAGAGAATCAACTAAAAATTACTTAAATGATTAAGGACTTAAGAAAAGTTGGAGGATTATAAAATAAACCCACATAAATTATCAGCATTTCTATATATTACCAAAAAATCCCAGCAGCAAAAGAGAGGAACAGAAATTCCATTTAAAAGAAATATAGAAAATATAAAATATTTGGGAGTCTACTAGCCAAAACTAGCCAGGAACCATATGAAAAAAGTTACAAAACACTTTTTGCAAAAATAAAATCAAGTGGATTTCAGAAAAACATGGAAAGACTTATATGAATTGTTGCTGAGTGAAGTGAGTAGAACCAGTAGAACATTGTCTTGTCCACAATAGCAGCAACATTGCATGATAATCAACTATGATAGACTTAGTTCTTTCCAAAAATATAATGATCCAAGACAATTCCAAAAGACTTGTGATGGAAAATGCTATCCACATTTAGAGAAAGAAGTGCAGAGTCAGGACGAAGGCGGAAGCATACAATTTTCATTTTTTTCTTTCTTGTAGTTTCTCCCTTTTTTCTGATTCTTCTTTCATAACATGATTAACATGGAATTAATATGATTGTACATGTATAACTTATATCAGATTTTTTGCTCTCTTGTGGTGGATGTGCAGGGGGAGGGAGAAAAATTTGGAAATCAAAATCTTATAAAAGTGAATGTTGAAAATTATCTTTACATGTGATTAGCAAAAAAGGAAATGCTATCAAATGAAAAAAACAATAATATTAATGAATATTTATTAATCATTTTCTTTCAATGTTATACTGTGTTAGGCATTAAATCACAGATTCTGAACATAGGAAATATAAAATTGGAGGATAACTATTTATTTAGAAAAAATTGGTTTCTTTTGTAATGGTCCATAGGCTTTTTTAAAAGGCTGTTATCACACTTGACTCATTAAGAACCCCTGAAGTAGCAGAAATGTAAAGGTAAAAAATCCATCATAGGTGACCTCAAGGGGTCTATTATCCAGTACAGAGGATGACATATGTTGAGATAATTGTAATTTAAATGAGAATATAATGAGAGCCTTAGTTTATAGGTTGTAATAATCCATCAATCAAAAAGTTTTTTTTAAGTGCCTACAATGTCCTAGGCACTTGGTTATAAATACGGTGAATACAACCATCCCTACTTTAAACATTCTATAATAGCATAGGAAAAAAGCGTTAGAGTTAAAATCAAGAGAACAAGCATCCTGGAGAAATTTCTCTCTAGTCAGAGATCAGGAAAGACCCCATGGAAGTGATCACAATTGAGCTGGGTCAGATGTCAACAAGTAGAGAGAAGGGTGGTCAACAACCTCCAGGAAAAATGAAAAGCATTACAACAATAGCAAAAGATACAATTATGTTATATTTAAGCTCGTAA
>CM053622.1:418121351-418153169 GCA_028646595.1 Phalanger gymnotis
TGAAGATTTACACAATAGTGGCATTGTTAGACCTTTTTGAAATATTATGTGATTACATGATTATTTATGCAACTACAAATTACATAATTTCACATGAACTAATCTCACTGTAATTTCCATGAGTAACCAATGACACACTGGTTAACATTAGTGTAGCACCTGATGCCCTGTTAGTCTGGACCCTTTTATTAGCTACACCAGATTCTATAGATTTGGGAAGAGAGCCAGAATCCTCTCCAAATCTTAGATCTTGAGCACTAACACTAATGTTTTGTTTTTATTCATCATACACAAGGCCTATTAACAGGGAACATAACTAAATAGCAGTGAAAATTAATCAGCAACAGGACATGGCTTTTTATCAGCTCTGAGTTCATTTTCCACAAGCACATTAAAATTCAATGAGAAGAGATGTTCATTGGAATTACACCTGGACAACTGCATACTGGAACACATGTGGGTAGAGCACATGTGTGAAGGGATAAGCATATTAGGAGCACACATGAACAAGACATCTAGGTATAGGGACACTTCATGTCAGCAAAGCTAGATAGCTTCTAATGTCCTTTGGTGATTTGACTGTGCTAATATATTAAACTTATTCCCCACCAATCATCTTCTACCAGATCTTTCCTTATTATGTTTCATCCTAGTTGCTTTGGAACACCAAGATTCTAATTTATACCTTAAACTATTAGGCAGGTAATCTATTGATTGGTTCTGTGTAAGCTGCCATGAAAGCACACTTCTTATATTGGCTTTATAATCTTGGTCATCCATTCTCATCACTTTAGGTGCAAGTACCCACAGGGCTTCATCCTGAATACTTTTCCTTATTCTAATCACTCCAATTATTCCCTAGGCCCACTAGAACCCAATTTTTCTTCACCTATTGTTGCTGTTCTTCAAAGAAGCCTCATCCTATCATCTACTAATTTTCCTACACATCACTAAACTTTTCAACCAGCTTATTTCTTATTCTTTGCTTTAATAGAAAACTGACTCTCTCTTGAAAATACCATATGTTTTAAAATGCTTTCTGCTATGTCTCCTCCTCCTTTCATGCCTTACTCATATGGTTAGAAGATGGAGAAGGCATATTCCTTAATCATCACTGCTGTTTCCAGATAATTCTTCTTCCACTATCCCCCAAATACTTTCCCCTTTATCTGCACACCTCCTATTAACTTGTCCAACTTTTTAATGACCTTGGTGCGAGGCTCACTGTCTTCTCCTCCACACACTCTCTGCTCTTGGCTAATAGAGGATATTTCAGTTGATAGCATCTTGTACAATGTAACTTCTCAATGTTTACAATTCCAAAGGGCACCTTTTCCCACCTCTAGTCAGTATGTTCACACCTTTGAACCAATAATTTCACCAATACCAAAATCTAGAATTGAAATTCCACACTTCAACCACCAACTTATTTCCTTTTGTCTGATCCATTCACTCCTGCAAACCTTGTAATCCTCACTCTTATTATACATGGTAGTCTTTGATAATTTTCCCTTTCTGCTTCTTCACCTTGGTTTTTATTTGCCTCATGCTTGGCTTTGCTCCTATTTTTTTTTTTTGCTACATTAATGCTTTCCTACCTCCTCTTCTAATATCGCTCAGACTCATTTCTTCCACTAATCCCAATTCTCAAACCCTCCTTCTAGGTTGAATGCCAGAAACAGATTTCTCTTCTTCTGTTATTGGACAAAAGCATAATGATAGAGAAATTGGGTCAGTTTTACCCAATTCAAATTTATGGTACATAACCTTAGCTTGTAACCTAGGTGACACAGTAGATTGAGTGAAACACTTGATTCAGGATGATGTGAGTACAAATTTGGCCTCAGATATTTACTAGTTGTGTGACCCTGAGCAAGTCATTTAACCCTGTTTGCCTCAGTTTGGTCACTTGTAAAATGAGCTGGAGAAGGAAATGGCAAACCACTCCATTGTATTCACCAAGAAAACCCCAAATGTGTCGTGAAGATTTTCACATCACTGAAAGGATAAACAATAACAATAGTATTGAATTATATTTTTGTTTATTTTGTTAATCAATTTCCAATTTCATTTTAATCTGATAACCAAGACTTTTAAAATTTCTTGTAGGTCTACTATGAGTTTGAAAACACTGATATTCATGGTTTTCTGTTTTCATAACTTTGAGGATTATATTCAACTCTTTTTTCTGTCTTTTTTTCAGATTCCTTCAGTTTCCTGGAATTTTCTATTCCATCTCTGCAACATCTCTCAAATCCTTTTTATATTCCTACTACCACCACCAATATCAATGCTAGTACAAGTTGTTATTACCACTCATCTAGATTATTATTATGTCCTCCTGACAGAATTTGTCCTGCCTATAACTCTCCCCCCTACTTGGCCCATTAACATTATTTATTTAAAAAACTTTATTATTTTTAACATTCATTTAATTTTTTTTGAGTTCTAAACACTCTCTTTTTTCCAGTCCCTCCCTAACCCGTTGAGAAGGCAAGTAACATGACGTCAATTATATATGTGAAGTTATATAAAACTTATATCCTTATTAGCATGTTCAAAAAAAAACAAAAGAAAAATAAAGTAAAAAAAATAATATCTTTCATCACTTCTTCCTCTAGTTTAGAAGGCAGTTTTCATCATGAATGGGTCCTTTGGAGTTTTCTTGGGTCACCTGTTCCATTCTTAGTACAATGATGAAAAGATCTTTCTTGTGTGTAAATCTGTTAACATTTACATGTCTGCACAAAAGTCCACCCTGGCTCCCTATTGCAACCTAAGAAAATTTTAAAAACTACTGCTCGATGTTCAAGACTATCCCTTGTATGTTGCCACCTCACCTTCCTAGGCTTATTCCCTGTTAGTCCCCTCTATACACTTTGTTAATCCAAACTGGATGACTCTTTGTCTCCCAAACACCCTTGCCACTCTCATACTACTGTGAGTGCTCAGGCTGCTTACTGTCATTGAAATGCCCTCCTCCCTTCCTTTTCCTACTGAGTGCCTGACCATTCTTTAAAGCTCAATTCCAATGTTACCTCCTCAATGAAACTATTCCCTTTCCCAATCATACCTAACAAAAAGAAGAATAAAAACAAGGATAAAATCTACTCTTTAAGATTTTCAAAGTATTTGAAACATATTATCTTACAGTTCTGTACAATAGCCATCTATGGTTGATGCTATTCTTTTCCTAATTTTGCCAGTGAGGAAACTTAATTTGAAAGAAGTTACTGACTCGCATGGGGTCACAGAGCTAAGAAGTATCTGAGGCAGGATCCCAACTTAAGCAAGCAGCAAGTATTTCGTAAATATTCTCTGATGAGTTTTGTTTAGGTTATTGGTTCATTCCCACATCTGTGATTAGAGCAAACATGAGGTAGCAGTGAGCTCATGGCCACCAATTTGTAGTTTCTACTTGCAATATCTGTCAACAACGGTGTAACTGGGGGAGTAATGCAATTTGTTCCATTTGGGGGTATAGGTTTTTTGATGGCAGACAACCGGTACTGGCCATCATGGACCCAGAGACTATCAAATCAGTGCTGGTAAAAGAGTGCTATTCCAACTTCACCAATCGTCGGGTAAGTAACAGTGGAAGAGTAATGCTGATAGCAATGGGGAAAGCATGCTAAGCATGTTAAGGATTACACAGATTTTACATCATCTACTGACACTAATTTCACTAGTGATATTCTGACAGAAGACAGGACAGGAAAGATGGCCTAGGTAAGGCCAATGTAGTTTGAAATGGAAACAGAAGGCAGTTTTTGCTGGGTGAATTGAACCTCCATCAACATCTCTTGGGCCCCCAAATACTTGGGAGTGGCAACGCCTCCCCAACAAAAAGACTTGCTTATAATGCAACCCACAGGGACACTACTAAAGGAAAAGTTCACTGTGGAAAATGGAACTGCTTACTTCATCTCCACAGGCAATAAATGTTGACTAGCTGCCTCCAACAGAGGGATGCTTGCAGGAGACATAGTCTGCAAAGTACACCTAATCCTTTTATTGTACTTTTGACCTGGACCCCCCAGTCACATTCCTGGGGAGGATCCTGTGGAAGAACTGGTGACCATCCCCACCTATTGTCAAAGAATGATGTCACATGTGACAGGCTAGCCAGAATAACTAAAATAATTGATGCCATGAGGAAGAGATAGGAAGTAATGTGTGCCAGGTAGGTCAAATTGCCACTACCGCCATCGTCACCATCTTCACCACCACTTCACATCAGACACTATGAGGGATAGCCAAGGATATGGCACACAGGACACCAGGCATTAGCATTGCCTTTAGCCTAGTACACCCAGCCATCATTCTGGAAAGCAAACTTTATAGTAGTGCATCCTGGAAACTGCTCCTGTAGGTACAACTGTCACAGCATTTAGTGATTCAGAAAAGAAATTTTTTGCCACCAAAGTTCAAGGGCTACAAATAGTTAGGTAACAAACTATAAATATATAGAAAGAATTAGTTTTTGACTGGAATTCTTGTTCTGGTTCCACCAATTAATACCTGGATGCTCATCTTTTACCTGTTTCTCCTAGAGTGTAGGTCCGGCAGGGATTTTAAAGACAGCTCTCTCAATTGCTGAAGATGACCATTGGAAGAGGATTCGAACAGTGTTGTCTCCAACATTTACAAGTGGAAAACTCAAGGAGGTAAAGCAATGAGCATTGATCAGATTCTAGAAAACGGTCTGGTGAGAGCGAAAAATAAAACATTCTCCAATGATTTTCTCTAATTAAAGCCTAATAGGCCCACAAGTTTGAGCTGCATCTAAGGGAATATTGCGTTTCCTACTTTTGTGATAAAATGGAATGAGCAATTTCTCTGGAGTTAGAGAACTTGATTTCTAGTCTCACCATTGATGCCTGTTACTTGAGGGACTATTGGTAGGGCATTTAACCACCTTGGCTGCAGTTTCCTCATTTTTAAAATGTAGTAGTTTGACAACATGTCCTAGAATGGTGATTCTTTCCATAAATGTATGATTCTTTACATTTTAAAGAGAGAAATGAATTTATGAAATATTATTGTGCTTCTTCAGGCTTGAGAAATCTAGGGTTTTTTTGGAATTAGGTTTTCCAACATAACTATACTCATTTGGCCTTTAGATGTTTCCCATCATAAACCAATATGGTGATGTGTTGGTGAAGAACATGCGGAAGGAAGCAGAGAAAAGCAAGCCTGTAACTCTGAGAGAGTAAGTATGGGGAGACAGCTGTTGGAATCTAAGGAGCAACAAGACACATTGCTTGCCTAAACTTCTCTCCTATCTTTCTTCAGAAAATGAAGCACCCGTATTTAGAGTTATTCTCTTGACTTTTTAATTAACAAAGCAAGTTAAAGGATAACATAGTCAGACTTTCCTCCCTTAGGCTAAACACCTTAATTAATCCATTGATAACTGATGATTCTACTTTTGCTCTTTTTCTCTTTGTCTTTTTGTATTCCTGAATTCTCCATATTCTGGCTTCCAAAATTATTATTAAACTAAGCCTTTAAAAAAGTTTTTACAATATGTCTCCAAAATTACTAAAAAATCTTTTTTACAGCAATGAAAACATTTTGAATTCTTTCCTTAAGCTCTTGCTTTGTCTCTTTTGGACACTGCATTTTAATTTGTACTCAAGTTGTGTTTTCCTTTGAGGCTTGTCTTGTAGAATTTTTGGAGCCATTTTCTTGTGGGTTTGTGTTTCAAGTGTCTCTGTCACCACAACAGCTTTTTATAATGGGACACTTTTTGTTCATTTTTTTTCAACTTCTTGACATTATATTTTATGTTAGGTCTAGGTTCTGCATACTTCTGGAGGAAGTTGGTTGGTTCTGTTGTAACTTTCTTGGGTTATTGGTAGTTTGCTATTCCAGGCTCCAAAGGAGATCTCATGCTGGGACTTACAAGCTTTTTACATTCTAATTAGTCTTATTCAGGGCAAAGTCTGATCAGCTCCTTCTCCTTTCTCTTTGACTAAATGAGGTCTGAGCTTTTCAGATTCCTAAACTATATTTGGATGTGAATAGTAATAGACAGCTGCTGGACTGAGACACTATCATCCAGTGGGAAAAATCTCCTGGTTCAGAGTGATGGAACTGTAGTTCCCAGTCTGAAGTTCCTTTAACTGTTATTTCTCAGTGGAATTCAGATTGATGTAAAATCTAGGGCTGAAAACAAACTGTTTTCCTGGAGTCTCAGGCACATTACTGTTTCTTTTTTCTGAACTTCCTCGTTGCTTGACAGGGTCTGTGACTCATCCTCACATCAGGGTCATGGTCCCTTCCATGGTCAAGGCTGCACCCATGACCCAGAAAGGTGTAGGAATTGACAACCTGCCAGTTGGCACCTCTTACTGTAATCTATATGAGTTCCCAGTGTCCCAGTATTTGTTTAAAACATTTTATTTCCCTTGAGCAAAGTCTCCAGTGGCTGGAATGCTGTATAGCTATGTCTCCCTATGCCAACCTTGGCTGGACAAATGACTCATCGGTTTTTTTCTCTTTTTCGGATTTCCCAATCATTATCCAGTCTGGTCCAATTTCTAGACCAACCTTGGGGTGGATGGAGCTCTCTATATTTCTTTTGCATGTTATCTCCATTTCTATTACTGCTCTCTTCATTTTCAAATCAATGACTTCTTGTGGATTTTAATCCTTGTTGACCCCATAGCAGCAACTGACACTGTTGACCACCTCCTCTTTCTGGATGCTCTCTACTCTCTGTGTTTTGTTATTCTGCTCTGTTTTGGTCCTCCTCCTGTCGCTCTGACCATTCCTTCTCAACTTCTTTTGCCGAATGCCCATTCATGGAAGTTCATCAACTAATTGTGGCTTAGTCAGTCAAGAATAATTTATTTTTATTCAATTTATTAAGAAAATTCATGAAAAAGATAGCCTATTCAAAATAACTCTATACAGTGTAAAATACCTGGGAATATAACTGCCACACCCAACCGGGGAACTATATAAACAAAATCATAAAAATATATTTTATGCAAATGAAATCAAATTTAAGTAATTGCAAAAATATTAATTGTTTAGGAGTTGCAGGGACAATAAAACAAAAGTAATTTATATATCCTATCCCATCCCATTCAAACTTCTAAAAACAATTTACTGAATTAGAAAGAAAAAACAACAAAATTCTTTTGGAAGCACCAAAATTCTAGAGCATCAAAGGAAATAATAAAAAATGTAAAGGAAGAAGGTTTAACAGGTCTTAAGCAATAATAGAAGGTAGTAATTTTCAAAATTATCACTTACTGCTTCTGAAAGAGAAAGTAGTTCAGTGAAACAAAGCAGACATACAGTTTACAGCCACAAATAAAGTACCATTATATTTGACAAATTTAAAGACTCGTGATTTCAGGACAGGAAGTCTTTTGGTAAAAATTGTAGGGAAAACTAGAAAGCAGTATGACAGAAGCTGGGCATAGACCAATATCTTACAGCATTTGCCAAGATAAGATCAAAATGGATATATGATCCAAATATAAAGAGAGAGACTACAAGAAGATTTGAAGAACTTAGAACATATTTCTTATCAGATTTTGGAGAGAATAACAATTAATGAATAAACAAGAAATAGAGAGCAGAATGAAGTGTAAAAAGAATAATTTTGATTACATTAAATTTAAATGGTTTTGCACAAATGGAACAAATGTAGCTAAGATACATGGGAAAAATTATATAGATAGTTTCTCAGATAAAGGTCTCATATCTCAAATATGTAAAGAATTTTGTCAAATCTATAAAATTTAGTCATTCCTCACTAAACAACAGTTAAAGGAAATGAATAAGTAGTTTTCTGATGAAAATATTAAAACAATTTTAGTCAAATAAAATCCTCTAAATTATTATTTTTTCACTCTCTTCCTTAAATTCTTTTGTTTTAATTATCTGCATCCTCACTTCCTTCTACAGACCTTTAGTTAACATCACCTCACCATACTCGTCATTGTACACCATTTATCTCCAGCTTATCAATGTCCATCTCCAAATATGATGCCCAGAACTTTGGAAACAATACAATAGATATAGATTCATCAGGGCAGGGTACATCAGAACCATCACCTCTTTAATTCTGAAAAATATGCCATTATTCCTGCATTCTATGGGACCATTAAGTTTCTAAATTATTATTTATTAAAATGCAAATTAAAACAAATTTGACATATCATTTTACAATTATCAGATTGGCAAAAATGATTGAAAAGGATAGTGGCACATGTTGGAGGGGATTTGTAAAAACTGGGACAGTAATTCACGGTTGGTGGACTTGCAAACTGATCTAAATATTTTGAAGAACAAACTGGAATTATATCCACACATTCATTAAATTGCCTATGCCTTTTGACCCAGCAATACTGTTACTATGTCTATTTCCAAAGATGATTAGAGAAAAAGGTAAAGAATCCATATTTCTAAAATGTTTATAGAAGCACTCTTTGTTGGTGTAAAGAACTGGAGATTAAGGAGATGTCCCTCAATTGGGGAATAGCTGAATAAGTTGTGGTATATGATTGTTATAGAATACTTCTGTGCTCTGAGAAATGATGAACTCAATATATTAGAAAAACATGGATAGACTTGCACAAAATAACAAACAGGGAAATGAGCTGAATGAAAAAAGTTGTATACAGTAAAAGCAATATTGTTTGAAGAACAAGTATGAGTACCTAAATAATTTGGACTATCATAAATATCAAAATTAGTTATAAAGGATATATGAAGGAATATGCCATCTACATCCAGAGAAAGAAATGATAAATAGAATTATGTATAGAATGATTTTACACACACACACACACACACACACACACACACACGATTATGTCTAACAGTAGCCATTTCTAGCTTGTGGTGGGGGGGAGATGTAAAACATAGGAAAAACTTACATGATAACTTAATTACATATTTAAAAGTAATATCAAGTTGAATATAATAGATTTGCACTTTCATGTGCACCTATTTATTTTTCTTTTAACATGTTATAAAAATGCTTGTTTTGACATGCACAAACACACACACATACATGTATATGTTTGTGTTTAATAGTAGCCATCACTAGGCTGGGGAGGGGAAACAAAACACAGGAACCAAATAAATTTATATGATAACTTTACTATTTTTAGTTTTTTTCTTTTAAATTTACTTATTTTTAGTTTAAAACACTGAGTTCCACAAGTTTTTGAGTTCCAAATTTTCTCAGTCCTTCTTCTCCTTCTTCCTCCCTGCCCAAGATGGAATGTGATCTGATATATGTTCCACATATACCTTCACATTAAACATATTTTCACAATAGCTGAGTTATGCAGAAGAATTATAACCAATGGAATGAACCACAAGAAGGAAGAAACAAAAAAACAAATGAATGAATAAAAAAATAAGAGAACAAATAGTTTGCTTCAGTGTCCATTCAGACTCCATAATTCTTTCTCTGGATGTGAATTGCTTTTTTTCCATCATGAGTTTTCTTAGAACCTTCCATTGCTGATAGGAGCCAAATTTATAAAAATTAGTCATCATAGATACACTGTGTCTGTAATTATATATAATGTTCTCCTGCTGTTCCCCTAACTCGGCATTACATCATATAAGTCTTTCCAGGTTATTATGAATTCTGCCTACTCCTCATTTTTTATAGCACAATAATATTCCATTACATTCATACACCACGATCTATTCAGCCATTCCACAACTGATAGGCATCCCCCTTGATTTGCAATTCCTTGCCACAATAAAAAGAGCTGCTAAAAATATTTGTGTACATATTGGTCCTTTTACCACTTGTATTATCACTTTGGAATATAGCCCTAGAACTAGTATTACTGGGCCAAAGGGTATTCACATTTTATAGCTCTTTAGGCATAGTTCCAAATTGCTCTCCAGAATGGTTGGATCAGTTCACAACTCCACCAAAAATGCAACAGTGTTCCAATTTTCCCACATTTCCTCCAGCATTTATCATTTTCCTGTTTTGTAATGTTAGCCAATATGACAACTGAGATGTGGTACCTAAGAGCTGTGTAGTGATTTAGAACATTTTTTCATACAACTATAGATAGCTTTCACTTCTTCCTCTGAAAACTGACTGTTCATGTCCTTTTACCATTTATCAATTGGCAAATGACTTGTACTCTTATAAATTTGACTCACTTCTCTGTATATGTTAGAAATGAGACCCTTATCAAAGACACTGGTTGTAAACATTATTTATCAGTTTTCTCCTTCCCTCCTAATCTTGATTGCACTGGCTTGATTTGTACAAAAATTTTTCAGTCTAATGTAATAACAATTATCCATTTTGTATTTCGTAATGTGGTCTATCTCTTTGTTTGGTCATAAATTCTTCCCTTCTCCATAACTCTGACAGGCAAACTAACTATTCCTTGCCCTCCCAAATTGCTTATAGCATCATCCTTTATACCTAAATTGTGAACCCATTTTGAGTTTATTTTGGTATATGGTATGAGGTATTGGTCTATGCCCAGTTTCTGCCATACTATATTCCAAGTTTCCCAGAAGTTTTTGTCAAATAGCAAGTTCTTATCCCAAAAGTTGAAATCTTTGTGTTTATCAAACAGTAGAATACTACAGTCATTGACTACTGTGTCTTGCCTTGCATTCCTAGAATCAATCTTACCTAGGCATTGTGTATTATTCTCATGATAAGTTGCTGTAATCTTTTGCTAACATTTTATTTAAAATTTTTGCATCTATATTCATTAGGGAAATTGATCCATAATTTTCTTTCTCTATTTTAGCTCTTCCTGGTTTAGGAATTAGCACCATATTTGTTTCATAAAATGAATTTGTTTGGACACCTTCTTCCCCTATTTTGCCAAATAGTCTACAAATGATTGGAATTAGTTGTTTTTGTTTTTAAGAGACTTGGATAAACAGCTTTATTGGGAAGCACAGTGATAAAAACAGAGTAAGACCCAAGAATGATTGGGATTGAAAGAGCTCACCAAGAAATGAGGTTCCAAAATGGGACCCATGTTATCCTATTCAAAAGCACTCTCTTTCCCAGAAGGCAATGGGCTGAGTAGACTACACAGTCTGCTGGGAAATGTAGTTCCCACATCCCATTATCATAGGACTACCATACCCAGACCATCTTCCATGGTAATGTCACACATCCCTTCTTCCCCTTCTCCCACACACTTTACAAAATGATTTTTTTTAAAAAAAATTCACATTTTTCCAGATCCTAAAATGTTTTTCAGCATTTAGCTCAAAGGACATACATCTTTAGAAAGGAGTGTCCCCTCCCAATGATTCAATCTAGTAGGTAAGAAAATGGATTTCCTCAGGCCAATAGGGATCCTTTCCTCACCTTCACCAGCCAATTTGGGCAAAGATGTTAATGAGGTTGGGCTGAGGTGAGGCTGCAAGGCTACATTTCCCCAGCACAATATGGTATCCAAGGCTTGATGGGAGAGCTGGGGTGGTGTGACTTGGGGTAGGAGGGCCCAGGATTCAGTCAGAGTCACTGATGGAAGAGGAGGAGAAAGAAGAATGCTTGCCATGTTTGTGATGTTTATGCATTTTCTTATGCACCTTCTTCACCTTCTTCCTCATCTTCTTATCTATCACCATACCTGGCCCCACTACCCCAGGAGGCACACAAGGGCCAGGAGGTAGGTAGTGACCTGGAGGTGGGCAGGGACCTGGGGGTGGTCAAGGACCTGGGGATGGGCAGCCTGGGTATCCTGGCTCCGGCCCAGTGCCAAAAGCATTACCAGGAGGATAAGCTAGATTCCCTGGGAAACACTGAGGGGGGGGGCAGTAAAGGTACCTGGAGGGTATGTAGGATTGATTGATGGTGGGTTGATGGGATTGGTAACCCCAGGGCACCCAGAAGTTGAAGGGATCATCAGACCACCAGGAGGGTACATCCCTGACTGCCTTGCTTTGGGGTTCCACATGGTCCACTGTTGTGTTCCCTCTTCACCTCTGCAGGAGCCAGAGTCCAAATTAGTTGCTCTTTAAATGTTTGATGGAATTCACTTGTAAATCCATCTGGCCCTGGAGACTTTTTCCTATGCAGTTCATTTACGGCTTGCTCAATTTCTTTTTCTGAGATGGTGTTGCTTAAGTATTTTACTTCCTCTTTTGTTAATCTGGGCAATTTATATTTTTTGTAAATACCCTTCCATTTCCCTAAGATTTTCAAATTTATGGGCATACAATTGGACAAAATAATCACTAATTATTGTTTTAATTTCCTCTTCATTGGAGGAGAATTCACTCTTCATTTTTGATACATGTAATTCAGTTTTTTTCTTTTTTTAATCGAATTGTACTAAGGCTTATGAATTTTATTTTTTTTTCATAAAACCAGCTCTTAAGTTTTATTTATTAGCTCAATGACTTTCTTAATTTCAATTTTATTAATCTCTCCTTTTGTTTTTTTTCTAATTTGGTATTTAATAGAGGATTTTCAATTTGTCCTTTTTCTAGCTTTTTAGTTGCTTGTCCAATTCACTGAGCTCCTTTTTCCTCTATTTTTTCATGTAACCATTCAGAGATATAAAACTTCTGCTAAGAACCATTTTTGCTGCATCCCATAAGTTTTGATATGTTGTCTCATTATTGTCATTCTCTTCAATGAAGTTATTGATTGTTTCTATGATTTGTTACTTGACCCATTCATTGTTTAAGATTAGATTGTTTAGTTTCCAATTACTTTTTAGTCTGTCTTTCCATGCTCCTTTATTATAAATAATTTATTTTTTGCAACATGATCTAAAAAGGATCCATTGACTATTTCTGCCTTCCTGCAATGGATTGTGAGATTTTATGCTCTAATACATGGTCAATTTCTGTGTAGTGCCATGTACTGCTGAGAAAAAGAAATATTCCTTTCTATCCCCATCCAGTTTTCTCCAGAAGTCTATCATATTCACCTTTTCTAAAATTACTTCTTCCTTGTTCATTTTGAGCTTAGATTTATCAAATTCAGAGAGGGGGAGGTTGAGGTCACCCATTAGTATAGTTTTGCTGTCTATTTCTTCCTTTAATTCCTTTAACTTTTTCTCTAAGAATTTGGATGCTATAACATTGGGTGCATATATGTTTAGTAATGGTATTACTTCAATGTTTATGGCGCCTTTTAGCAGGAAATAATTTCCTTCTTTATCTCTTTTGATTAGATCTATCTTTGCTTTTGTTTTGTCTGAGATTAGGATTGTTACCCCTGATTTTTTTTTCACTTCAGCTGAAGCATAATATATTCTCTCCAGCCTTTTATATTTACCCGTTGTGTATCCCCCTGTTTCAAATGTGTTTCTTGTAAACAACATGTTGTAGGATTATTATTTTTAATCTATTCTGCTATCCACCTCTGTTTTATGGGAGATTTCATCCCATTAACATTCACAGCTATAATTACTCTCTGTGTCTTTCTCTCCATCCTATTTCTTCCCCATTTATGTTTTTATTTCTCACTTTTCCCTTCCCCCCTCAAAAGAGTTTTGCTTTTGACCATGCCCTCCCTCAATTTTCCCTCCCTATCAGCCCCCCTCCCTTATGTTACTGTTTTTCCCTAACTCCTCCTTCCCTCCCTTCTGACTACACTCCCCCCTTTATTTTCCCCTTTTCCCTCCTACTTCTTGCAGGGCAGGTTAGATTTCAATCCTTAACAGAGCATGTTATTCCCTCTTTGAAGCAAATCCAATGTGAGTAAAGATCAAATACTGCTCTTCTCCCTCCCTTCTTTACATCTACTATAATATGTTTTTGTGTTTCTTCATGTGATGTAATTTACCCTTTTCTGCCTCCTCCTTATCTCTTCTCCCATTACAATCCTTTTGCACCCCTTAGTTAGATTTTTTCATCACATCGGTTAATTTATACCCACACCTTCTTTTTACATATATCTCTTTTAAATGTCATAATAAAAATACCACTCTCATGATTAAAAAGGATTATCCTCCCATATAAGGATGTAAACCATTCGTCCTTATTGAATAACAATATTTTTTCTTTTCCTTTCCCTTTTTACCTTTTAATTCTTCTCTTGAGTCCTGTATTTGAAGATCAAAGCTTCGTTTGAGCTCAGACCTTTGCATCAGGAAGTTCTGGACATCCCTTATTTCATTGAATATCCATCTCCTTGCCTGAAAGGTTATGCTAAATTGTGCTGGGTACTTGATCCTTGGTTGTAGTGTAAGTTCTTTTGCCTGATGGAATATCTTATTCTAATCCCTCCAATCTTTTCATGTAGATGCTGCAAGGTCCTTCTGTGATCTTGACTGTACTTCCACGATATTTGAATTCTTTGTTTCTGGCTGCTTGCAGTATTTTCTCCTTGACCTGCTAGTTCTGGAATTTGGCTACAATATTCTTTGAAGTTTTCAATTTGAGATCTGTTTCAGGAGGTGATCAGTGGATTCTTCAGATAACCATTTTACCCTCTGGTTCTAGGACCTCAGGGCAATTTTCCTTGGAAATCTTGAAAGGTACTCTCTAGATTCTTTTTCTCTTTGTGGCTTTCTGGTAGGCAAATAACCCTTAGAGCATCTCTCCTGGAGCTATTTTCCAAGTCATTTGTTTTTTCAACATAATATTTTATGGTTTCTTCTATTTTTTTTCATTCTTTACATTTTGTTTGACTGGTTCTTGATACCTCATAGAGTCATTAGTTACTTCTCACTCAATTCTGATTTTTAAAGCATTATTTTCTTCACTTAGCTTCTGTACCTCCTTTTCCATTTGGCCAATTTTACTTTTTAAAGAGTTGTATTCATCAGTGATTTTTTTTTCCATTTTGTCCATTGTATTTTTAAAAGAATTGATCTATTTTTCTTTTTCCTATAATTTGCCTTTTAAAATCCTCCTTGAGTTCTTCCAGGAATTCTTCTTGTGTTTGAGACCAGTTCATATTCCCCTTTGAGGATTCAGATCTTATTATAGTGTCAATGGTGTCCTCATGTGAATGTTCATTTTTATCTTCCTTGTACCCATAGTAAGATTCTATGGTCTTTGCTTTTCTCATTTGCTTCTTCATTGTGATTGACTTTTTCCTAGCTTTTAAAGTGGATCTCTGCTTCTGGGGCACAGGAAGCTCTGTCCCAAGCTTCTTCTGTTGAGATCTAGGGTCCTGGTTACTGGCTTTGAGTGCGGTAGCCTCTGGTTCTGTCAGCAAGAAGCTCTACAATGCTGCAGCTCACCTGGTGCTGAGCTGGAGCTTTGCTGGTCTATGCCAAAGAGTGAGGCCAGGTGAAGTCTTTCTGAGTTTTCCCAGGGTTACATTGAAGCTTGCAGTGTGAGGTGTGGGCAAGCTGTGGTCTGGCTTCTGGAATTCTCCTCTTCCCCTAGAACTGAGCTATAGCATGGGTAGCCTCAGCTGTCTTCTTGTACTGGTATCTGCCAATTCCCTTGTGTGCCAAGGCATACCTGGAGTCCTGGGGTTTGTGCTTGCAGGCTCCACCCTCTGGGGCTTAGGAACTCCTTCTGGTCTACTGAAGTGGGCCTTGCTCAGATACCTCCCTTCCTGCACTTGTCTCCAGCCACCCCAAGAGGGGCCCATCTCCCTAGCTTCTTGAGCTAAAAGACTGCTGTACCCCTACTTCTGGCTCCCTTATTTTGGGATTTTTCCTGGGGCAATGTTCTCTGGGTTTTTCAAGGTGAAGAAAGGGGAGGCAGTGAGAGAACTTATGGTTTCACCATCACTGCTCCCTGAAGTTCCACAGGTGGCTTTCAAGCATTTAGTATGTGGGTTGATAGCCCCAGGAGTAGCTGCTGTCACTGCCACAAGACGTGTGCTTCTCTCACCCAGCTCTATAAGAGTCCTGAGCTGAGAAGTTTAGTAATCACCCTTGCTGTGAGTGATTGAGACCACTGGGCTTGCTCTTGGTTTGCTATCAATGGATGTGGAGCAGTGAGCTTTGTCCTCTCCCAGCCTGGTGCAACGGATCCTTGCTGTCAACCTCCCAGACTCTCCTGGGCTGGAAATCTGCTATACTCTGTCTCCTAGTGGATTCTACCACTCTCAAATTTGTTCAGATTCACTTTTGTAGAGGTATCTGAAAGAATTGGTGAGAGAGTTCAGCCGTATCCCTGCTTTCACTCTGTCATCTTGGCTCCGCCATTAACTTTACTATTTTTTAAAGGAAATAGTAAGTTGTAAATGATAGATTTGTACTTTCATGTGCAAATATCTCTTTTTCTTATATCATGTTATGGAAATGCTTGTTTTATTTAATAAATTAAAAAATAAATAAAAATGAATTAAAAAATCATGATATTAAGAGTAGGAGTGATAGTGCAGCTAATCTCAAGAAGACAGAACAATATATGGTCAAAGGTGTAACTGTTAGTACATTCTCTTATGTGGCCACTTTCCATTTCTGTATTTATCTTCCAGGCTTTGATTTATATATATATATATATAGTATGTATTTGTGTATGCATACCCTCCCTATTTGATTATAAGCTTCTTGAGGCCAGAATATGTTTTTGCATTTTTCTCTTACTTCTGATGCCTAGAATGCTGCCTGGTACATAGTGAGAGTTTAGTAAACGATAGCTTATTAATTGGAAATAGGGAATATTCACACTGTGGGGAGGAAAATGTACCCCTGGTTAAATGAGGGAAACCAAACCTTCTCTAATAGCTTTGGAAAATTAAGTGATAATACCAATCACCACTGCTGTGCATTTTGTCCCATGATTGTTGAAGTTATCATTCATTCATTCATTCATTCATTCATTTATAAAATGCTTTTTGGACTTCTAGGTAGTTGATGAAAAGAATCAACAGTTTTCTGAAAAAAATCTCACCTAATAGCTGCTACTGACCATTTTCACTTCACCTATGGCCCATATGCCCCGCTGGCATGAACATAGAGCACTGGTGGAAAACATGGCCAGATAATATTAAAATGTAATTGGGAAATAGGTAAAAAAAATTTAAAAATACCATGGAGCATAGGTAATATTAATATGTGTTTTTCTAATTTCAATATATGACCCACAGATATCATTTAGGATGGTTTAGTGACCCCCAGTTACCATTGAGTTTCACACTATCAGTTTAGAGGCTCACTTCATGTATTTACTTGGTGGTTAAAGATGTTGTGCCTGTTTTGAGTTACTTTTTGCTTTCTCTCCTTAGCATTTTGGGGGCCTATAGCATGGATGTGATCACCAGCACTTCATTTGGTGTCAATGTTGATTCCTTGAATAACAAGAATGATCCTTTTATCAGAGAAATCAGGAAGTTAATAAGTGCATTTAGTGATCGGGACCCTCTCAAATTTATAATAGGTAAGTTAGTTCTTTACAGAAATGGATAATTAAAAATTCTGTGGTATGAAGAGGTCTGAAGATTCCTGAAGAGAAAGTAGTTTTAGAGATGGACATAAATTTAGAGGCCACCAAGTCTAACTCCTTGAGACAGAGGATAAAACTGGTCCATAGAGAAATTACAACACAATCCCAGGAATTCTGGAGATTAAGTCTTTAATTGCTGTATGTTAGAGAGAGGGCTTTCAGAAAGCAACTAACAAAAAGCCTCAAGGGAATAATTTGCTGATTGGTCAGTCATAGATAGCTTTGAAATTAATCTAGAAGACTAAAGATGGGCACAGGACACATAATTTTTCAGAGAGATTCCCTTTCATTATTGAACATTTTGTTGACCCCCACCAATTCAGATTATATTGGTGATGTCACAAAGGAAATGAGTAGACCATCTTGTAATTTGTACCTCTGGTACCATTTCCCCATCTACACTGCAAATAAAGGTGTTAGGATCTTTAATGAAATTCTAACATTTCATAAGTTTTTTTTCTTTTCCTCAGAACTCTTTCCATTCCTTGTTCCTTTGTTTAAAAAATTGGATGTAACTTTATTTCCAAAAGAATCCACAGATTTCTTAGCACAATCAGTTAAAAAAATAAAGGAAGAACGAAAGAAAAATTCACAGAAGGTAAGTCTCTCCAGTGTTCACTATAAGAATATGGGTACATTAGAAAGTGCTGTATTCTTTATCTTCAGAGTAGAGCAAACAAAACTTGTGTTCCATTTTACTGGATGTACATTTTTGTTCATTATAAATTTTATTCAATTCCAATTATCAGATTTTTTGAGGACTTACTGTTACATGAACAAATGTCACATTGTGGCCTCTAAGCTCATTTCCACCTCTAAGTTTATGTGCCTTTATTTAATATTTGCTGAACTTAGTGATCTGTGTGTTCAGGAATACAAAGAGAAAAAAGACATTATTCCAGCTCTCAGATATTTTACAACCACATGGGTGGGCTAAAACACATACCCAATATTATTTTGCAAATTTATATATAATGTCATCCCAAGAAGAAGAAATTGCCTTTCTTACTTATTTATACACTCTCAAAAGAGGCCTTGCAAGAATACCAAAGGTTATACAAGAATGGGCACAAAAACTAATTGTACCATTAATGTTGTATTCAATTTCTCCATGTGGGCTCTTGGCCCAAATTTGGGAACATTTTTCATTTTCCCACTAATCTGCTACTCAGAGTCCATTTTGGCTATGATGCTTAATTCTTGAAGGCCAGGCCAGAAAAGTACAACCTATCATTGATGCTTGCAGGCTACAAAGAGTTTAAGCGTGGGCATGTTGGTTCATTGCATGTTTGCTGACCTAGGAACAATCTAGCTGAGTTTGAAGAGGCATGTACATTAGTTGACCACAGTGAGTTCAATTTCCTTGCCTGTAGTGATACTGGGAAGTCAGCCATATAGTGATTGTAAGATTGTAATCAGAGGTGTCCACATCAAAGATACTATAAAACATTGAAGCATTATCTTTCTATCCTTTATGTCAGATTTAAGAGAATTCATTTCTTGAAATACTTAATATTTTCTTTTAGGTTTTTCAAGGTCAGCTTCCAGAATCTGTTAACATTTTGAAATCTGATTAAAAGCCCTTATTTTACTCACACGAAGCTCAGGCTCTTTGACCATCCAGGGTCCTCGGTGGAAGTGCCCTGGGTAGAATTCAAATGCTGCCACTGAGCTGAAGCCACAATGTCTGTAATCATTTGAATCTTCACTTGTGTATCCTGTAATAGGGATATTAATTTGCTGTGTTCACAGATAATTTCTGTGTTCTCAAGTGTTTTCTAAGCATTAGTGATTTTCATTATTTTTCCAGTACCGGGTAGATTTACTTCAGCTTATGATGGATTCTCAGACTTCTAACAATTCAGAGACCCACACTCACAAAGGTAACTTGGGCATGAGGGTTATCACTAAATAAAATCTTGAAGCCATTACTTGTGGAAGTATGAAAAAAATGTTCAATTTGCTTAGATGATATACCAAATGACAATAACCAGAACGACAATGATGTTACAGGGTTTCAAGGTTTGCAGAGCACTTTATATGTATTTCTTCATTTGATCTTCATAACAATTCTGTGTGCTTCGTGTCATTCTTATATTTATTTTTAGAGATGGGCAATCGAAGCCTGAGGGAATTTAAGCAATTTCCCCAGGGGCATAATTAGTAAAACTTTGATGTAGGATTTGAACTCAGATCTGACTTATGGTCAAGTTAGTCTGAAACTTGGATGGTGACACAAGAGTTCCCTTTTCATCTGTAACATGGACAACAATGAGGCTTAGTGGAGTGAAAAAACACATTTTTTAAAGAAAGATAATCAGTTCCCTTGCTCTAACAGTGATACTAAGTACTTGTGTGACTCTGTGTACATCATATCACTAGTCAGGACTTGCTTGTCATAGGGAAAAGCAGGCCTTAGCCCAAATTATCATTCAATTATCTTCTAGCTCCAAATACTATAATTTTACTCTCTTCTCTGTCCTAGACCATGTTTCTTCATGCTCAGCTGGTTGGACAACTAGATGGCCCATAGGATAGAGTGCCAGGCCTGAAGTCAGGAAGATTCATCTTCCTGAGTTCAAATCTGGCCAGACACTAGATGTATGATACTTGGGAAAGTCACTTGTTTGCCTCAATTTCATTATCTGTAAAATTACCTGGGGAAGAAAATCCCAAGAATACCCCAACTGGGGGCACAAAGTGTCAGGCATGATGGAAAAAAAATTGAACAACAGCAACACAGGAAAGGAAAAAAGAGAGTAAAAGTATCTCTTGATATATAAAACTTGTGAACTTCTCAAATTGTGTTTTAATTATCATTATTCTCATTTACCTATAAATAGGATATTGACTGTCCTATGCTGTGCCTAAGCATCCTTACCAGAACTCACCATGAGGGAGGCAGCATATTTTAAAGGAAGGGGCAACTGGAGTTGAGAGTCAGAAGGCCAGATTGTAGTCTCAGCTTCAGCCACTGTCTCACTGACTTCAGTACAGACATATTACTCATCTGAACCTCAATTACCTTATCTGAAGAATGGAGAGAAGTACTTTTGCATTAGCAATTTAACAGGCTTGTTATGTTGGTCAAATGAAATAACCTAGATGAAATCTAAACACTAGTACCACGTATAGAAATGTAATCAATGTTTATTGCTCCCTTCTGGATGCCTATCCTTCATTTACACAATGTAGTGGGGTACAGTGGGAAGATTGTGGTCTCTCAAGTCTGAGGACCTAGGTTCAAATCTTCACTCTCTCACCTTCGAGACTTTGGGAAAGTCACTTAGCTTCTCCATGCCTTAGTTTACTAACCTGAAAAGTCAGGATGCTGGACTACATGGCTCCTACAGTCCCTTCCAACTGTAGATACTTGATTTCTCTTTAAATATCTCTCCTTGCTATTTGCTTCACTCTATACACAACCACCCTACCACAGGCATTTGTCCCCTCTCCTCCAGACTATTGCTAGAACCTTCTAATGTGTCTGTCCTTTTACACAACGAGCTAGAAAGAAGAGAGAATTCCGTGAAATCAAAGGTCGCTTTTTTCACAACCAGAAAAAAAAACAACTGAGGACAAGGCAGATGTGTGGAAAGAACAGAACAGATATAGGAGAAAAAGATTTAGCAACCCTGGTTACACTTAACCTCTATCTTTGTGATGGTACATTTTGGTGGAAAATTATATCACATTATTGTATGCATTTCCAATCTTTTCTAGGTATTCTGGAGAGTCAGGTAGATGCCTCTCCTAAATTCTTATAATATTACTGAATGATATAAAAAAGGAATGATAACTGAATATTTCTCTTGTCTCTATTTTAGATCTGAGTGATGAGGAAATCTTGGCCCAATCCATTATTTTCATTCTTGGTGGCTATGGAACCACCAGTTCTGTCCTTTCTTTCCTTTTATACAACTTGGCCATCCGCCCTGAGATCCAGCAGAAACTTCAGGAGGAGATAGAGGCAGTTTTACCCAACAAGGTGAGAGAATGAGAAGAGAGCTATTCACACCACCCTCCCAACTTACTTCCTATTCACCCATTTGTCTCGTCTCCTAGTAGAAGCTTTGTTCAAATCACCTGTGCTGAGTGTTTGCCCATTATTGAGGCCTGGCCAGAATTTGATAAGGCAAAGATATGTTAATACACCATAAACTTACAGGGGGTTCTGCTTGTGGAGAAGGAAACATCTCCGGAAATAGTGCCAAACCTTGGAAACATGCTAAAACAACCCACTAGTCTACTGTTCATCCAGTCATTCATTGCTGTTTCTCAATTTACTGGCAATCATTTTTCATCTCTTCAGACTTGGGTTTCCTTTCTACTCCTCACTTACTCTCTTTCCACTTTCCTCCTTTCATGTTCTGTTTTCTTATCCCTTACTATTCCTCCCCTTCCCTACTCTCCTCTCATCTCCTCTTCTCAAATTCTTATTCAGTCTCTGATGTGACTAATAACAAGGATTAGACATCATTCATGGTGTCAGAAGATAAGAAGTCTTATGAATGGATAATGGAGTTTTTCCCTACAAAAGAATCTCTTTTTTAAATGCACTGGGATCACCTGTCTCCATCCCTCTTGGACCAAGTAGGATAATCCCCATTATGGAACACTTAAATAACCATTTCCCTATGAAGTTAAGAGATATCCTTAAGAATGTATTGGAATAATACACTTAAACACTAATGAGTTACCAAGCTAGAGCAGTGGCAGTAGGAAGGAATAGGAGATAAATTGATAAAAGTGTGTCTTTAGATCTCATTGACCAACTAGCAATCCAAACTGAAGCCCTTAAAATGGTTCCGTGAATCCCCAAATACACTCCAAGTCCTTTAATATTCTCTAACCTATGCAGAATTGTCAGAATATGATGATATGATCAGGGTTGTTCTTGTAAGTAGCTAATTGTCAGTGTTATCTGTTGTGAGGGATGCTGAGAAAGCCCCTCTGCCCCCACTCCAAGTATCTCTTCTAAATTCTACCAATATAGATGCATCTCTTTGAATCTTTTCTGTTGTAAAAGACCTTGGAGGTATAAAATACCAAACTGTTATGAAATAAGACCAGAGCATCCTAACATTGATGGTGAGCTAGGAGTGAGGACTTCTACAGTCTAGGTAGAAGTTAGTCATATTTGGAAGGAAAAGCAGAGATTACAAGAAGTGGAAACTGGGGATCAATGAAGACACAGACAGGCCTTTCTCAGTTTTCAAGTATACGTAAAGTAAATTTGACTGAGGTAAATTTGGTCTACTACGACACTCTAGATTTCATAGTTGGCCTGGTTTTTTCCACGAGACAACCCAGAATGATGGGAGAAACATATTCATCTTAGCATAACATTCATCTACTGAGGTTCAAGAATTTTGTCATAGGCACAAAGGGCTTATTTTATGAAAACTTTCATATAGATGCAAATCTCATGTTCACATATCTCAGAATTTTTAGTAATTTCTTTTGCATGTTCACATAATAATAAATAAATAATAATAATTCATTTGTAGCTTTCCTCCAGAAGGTAATACTGTAACATCTGGTGACCAGGTGTACAATGGAGTTAGTATAGACTCATTCTGAGACCACGAGAGTAAAGGTAGATGTGATGTGTCATCTTTGTACTTAGAACTTAGTACTTAGAACTGTGTGTTTTCTTCCCAGAAAACAGTCACATATGATGCCATTGGGCAGATGGAGTATCTAGACATGGTGATACATGAAAATCTCAGGCTGTTTCCCATAGCTCTCAGGATTGAAAGGGTTGCTAAGAAAACTGTTGAGATCAATGGACTGACGATTCCTAAAGGCACAGTGGTGATGACCCCATCCTTTGTCCTTCATCGTGACCCTGAGTATTGGCCAGAACCAGAGGAGTTCCGCCCAGAAAGGTAAACACTTATTTCAACCTTATCAGTTGAGACAGTTTGTAGAATTGATTTGGCAGACAAAAACAGGCTTTGAATCCTGCTTTTGTGTCTTGCTTAGATTGATGACTCTCTCGGGCTGTAATTTAAATTTCCACAACAACCCTGCATAATGCCTACAGTAGCTATTTCTGTAGCTTGGATATAGCCACTTCACGCATTCTTGTCTATTTTATAGATGAAGGAATTGAAGCCTATATACAGAAAGTGACTTGTATTAGCCCTATTGCTAAGAAGTGTTAGAAGTGTATTTTAAATACTGGTGTTTGTTAGTTTCCAAATTGAAAAATGAAGGTTTAAAATGTATGCCAACTGAGATCCCTTCCATCATTAAATTCTCTAAACTTTGACTCTTTTAGTTACTTATTTTATAGGTTTTCTATTACAGAGTCAATGCACATGTGTAATTGTTTTCATGAATCACTTATTTGTAGTTTTTTAAAGCCCTTAGCAGTGACAAGTAAAAGAAAATTTTAGAGCATGTCAAACAAAGGTAATCATGCTACATTCATAGTCAGGAAGACCTGAATTCAAAGGCCACCTCTCACACAATTTACCTATATATCTAAGGGTACTAATGATTCCATTCTACGTAGTGACTCTTCCAAATATTTTCATCTCTCCTCAAACCTCCCATTGCTTAACCTCTTTCCATTTTCTCAGCTGAGATCCTTCCTTTATATTTTATCAGGAAAAAAATGAGGCTATTCACAATGAATTCTATTTCTCTTCTTCCTCACCTTCCACTACTCAAATGACTTCTGCTACTAGCCCCACCTTTATGTCTGTATCATATGATGATGTAACCTTACTCCTCTACTTGTTCAAGTGATTCCATCTCTTCTAATACATCATCCTCAGCCATCTTCACCACTCTTACACTTGTTTCCAATCTCTCCCTGTCCACTGTTTCACTTCCTACTGCCTAATCATACCCTTGTGTCTTCTATCCTGAGTAACCCCTACTTGATTCTTCCCTCCATGCTATTGTCCTATCTTTTCCAGCCTTTGTAGGTAACCTCTTTAAAAAGTTTACAATATAATCACAAGGTACAAAGGTTACCTAAAATAGGTACCTCCACTTTCTCTCCTTTCACTTTCTTCGTCTTTGGATCTTAAAGGTTAATTTAAAGTTTATTGTTGCTGTTTTCTTGTTCAGTCATGTCTGATTCTTCATCACCTCCTTTGTGGTTTTCTTGGCCAAGAAACTGAAGTGTTTTGGCACTTACTTCCCCAGCTCTTTTTACAGATGAGGAAATGGAAGCAAGCATGGTTAAATGACTTGCCCACGTAGTAAGCTAGTAATTTCTGAGGTCATATTTTAATTTAGGCCTTTCTGTCTCCAGGCCTACTACTCAACCTGCTTTGCCACTCATCAGCCCAAAAAGTAAAATGCTATTGAAATAAGAGATCAGCAATCTCACTCCTTACATTACTTAGTAATTGAAAATTTAGGATTTCTAAAATCTAAATAATATTGATGTTAGGATAGTTGATTAAGTGTCTGTTGAAACTTCTCCCCTTCAAGCATAGTTTGGGATTTTTGAAAATAACGAGTAGGGCTTCTGCATCTCCAATAAAATTGGGAGTGAAACAATGATGTCCCTTATCACCACCGTTATTCAATATGATTCTAGAAATGTTAGCTTTAGCAATAAGAGAAGAAAAAGACATTGAAGGAATTAGAATAGGCAAAGAAGAAACTAAGTTATCACTCTTTGCAAATGATATGATGGTATACTTAGAAAATCCTAGAGAATCAAATAAAAAACTACTTAAAATAATAAGTAACTCTAGAAAAATTGCAGGATATAAAATAAACCCATATAAATCCTCAGCATTCCTACATATTACTTATGAAGGCCAACAGGAAGAGATAGAAAGAGAAATTCCATTTAAAGTTACCATAAAAACTATAAAATATTTGGGAGTCTACCTGCCAAAACAAACTCTGGGAACTACATGAACACAATTACAAAACACTTTTCACATGAATAAAGTCAGATCTAAATAATTGGAAAAATATGAGTGGTTCATGGTTGGGCCATGCTACTAAAATAAAACTGACAAATTTACCTAAGTTATTTTACTTATTTAGTGCCATAACAACTAAACTACTAAAATCATCTTATAGAACTAGAAAAAAATAACAAAATTCATCTAGGAGAACAAAAGGTCCAGAATATCAAGAGAATTAATGAAAAGAAATTCTAGGGAAGGTGGCCTAGCCATACCAGATCTTAAACTCTATTATAAAGCAGCAGTCATTAAAACTACTTGGTACTGGCTAAGAAACAGAGTGGTGAATAAGTGGAATAAGTTAGGTACACAAGACACCATAGTCAATGACTATAGTAATTTACTGTTTGATAAACCCAAAGACTCCAGGTTTTGGGATAAGAACTCACTATTTGACAAAACCTTCTGGAACACCTGGAAAATAGTATGGCACAAACTAGGCATAGACCAGTATCTCACACCATATACCATAATAAAGTCAAAATGGGTTCATGATTGAGATATAAAAGCCAATACTATAAGCAATCTGGGAGAACAAGGGATACTTTACCTGTCAGACTTATGGAGAAGGGAAGAATTTATGACCAAACAAGAGATAGAGAGCATTATAAAATGCAAAATGGATAATTTTGATTATATTAAATTGAAACGGTTTTGTACAAACAAAGCCAATGAAAGCAAGATTAGGAGTGAAAGAGAAAATTGAGAAAGAACTTTTCATATTGACTCTTCCATTAAATTGTAAGCTTCTTGAAGGCAAGTGATATCTTTTCCTCTTTATGTGTCCCCAGCACTTAGCATAGTGCCTGGAACATAACAGGCAATAAGAAAATGTTTATTGATAGATTAATTGATACATCTTTTAAAGAGTCAGATTCGTTGTCCTTTTGTTGTTCTTTTTTCATACTTTTTTATTTTCATATTTTATTTTTTAAAATTTTTAATTTTAAACATTGATTTCCACAAGATTTTGAGTTACAAATTTTCACCCCATTTCTATCCTTCACCCCCACTCCAAGACGGCATAATACCTGATGGCCCCATTCCCCAGTCAGCTCTCCCTTCTGTCACCCTACTCCCCTCTCCATTCCCTTTTCCCTTACTTTTTTGTATGGCAAGATAGATTTCTATACCTCATCACCTGTATATCTGGTTTCCCAGTTGCATGCAAAACCAACTTTTTTTTGAGCATCTGCTTTAGCACTTTGAGATCTAAATTCTCTCCCTTCTTCCCTCCCTACCCACCATCCCTAAGAAGGCAAGCAATTCAACATAGGGCACATATGTATCATTATGCAAAACATTCACACAATAATCATGCTGTGAAAAACTAACTGTATTTGTCTCCATCCTATCCTGTCCCCCTTTATTCAGTTTTGTCCCCTGACCATGTCCCTTTTCAAAAGGGTTTGTTTTTGATTAGCTCCTCCCCCGATCTGCCCTCTTTTCTATCATGCCCCCATTCTTACCCCCCTCCCCCTACTTTTCTGTAGGGTAAGATACCTAATTGAGTGTGCATGTTATTCCCTCCTCAAGTCAAATCTTATGAGAGCAAGATTCACTCATTCCCCTTCATCTGCCCCTCTTCCCTTCCAACAGAACTGCTTTTTCTTGCCTCTTTTATTGAGATAATTTACTCCCTTCTATCTCTCCCTTTCTCTCTCTCTCAGTATATTTCTTCCTCACCCTTTAATTTTATTTTTTAGATATCATCCTTTCATATTCAACTGACCCTGTGCCGTCTACATATATGTGTGTATATATATATATATATATACATATATACATATATATATACATATATATGTACATACATACATATATATGCATATTCCTTTCAGCTACTCTAATGCTGAGGTCTCACGAATCATACACATCATCTTTCCATGTAGGAATGTAAACAAAACAGCTCCACTTTAGTAAGTCCCTTGTGCTTTCTTTTTCTTGTTTACCTTTTCATACTTCTGTCGATTCTTGTTTTAGAAACTCAAATTTTCTATTCAGCTCTGGTCTTTTCACTGAGAAAGCTTGAAAGTCTTCTGTTTTACTAAAAATCCCTATTTTGCCTTGGAGCATAATACTTAGTTTTGCTGGGTAGTTGATACTTGGTTTTAATCTTAGCTCCATTGACCTCTGGAATATCATATTCCAAGCCCTTTGACCCCTTAATGGAGAAGCTGCTGGATCCTGTGTTATCCTGATTGTGTTTCCACAATACTCAAATTGCTTCTTTCTGGCTGCTTACAGTATTTTCTCCTTGACCTGGGAGCTCTGGAATTTGGCATCAATATTCCTAGGAGTTTTCTTTTTAAGATCTTTTCCAAGAGACGATTGGTAGATTCTTTCAATTTCTATTTTACCCTCTGGTTCTAGAATATCAGGGCAGTTTTCCTTGATAATTTCTTGAAAGATGATATGTAGGCTCTTTTTTGATCATGGCTTTCCGGTAGTTGAATAATTTTTAAATTCTTTCTCTTGGAGATATTTTCTAGCTCAGTGGCTTTTCCAATGAGATGTTTCACATTGTCTTCCATTTTTTCATTCCTTTGGTTTTGTTTAATAATTTCTTGATTTATCATAAAGTCACTATCTTCCACTTGCTCCAATCTAAATTTAAGGTGATATTTTCTTTAGTGGTCTTTTGGACCTCTTTTTCCATTTGGCTAATTCTGCCTTTCAAGGCATTCTTCTTCTCGTTGGCTTTTTGGAGCTCTTTTGACATTCGGGTTAGTCTATTTTTTAAGGTGTTATTTTCTTCAATATTTTGGGGTCTCCTTTAGCAAGTTGTTGACTTGTTTTTCATGATTTTCTTGCATCACTCTCTTTTCTCTTCAGAATTTTTCCTCTACTTCTCTAACTTGCTTTTCCCAATCTTTTTTGAGCCCTTCCATGGCCTGAGACTAGGTCATATTTTTCTTGGAAGTCTTTTATGTAGGCACTTTGACTTTGTTGACTTCTTCTGGCTCAATGTTTTGATCTTTTTCACCAAAAAAGATTCAATAGTCTGAATCCTTTTTCACTACCTGTTCATGTTCCCAGCCAACAACTTGACCCTTGAGCTTTTTTTCAAGGTTTGACTGCTTTTAGAGTAGAGATTACTTTGTCCCAAACTTTAGTGGCTATGCTGCTATTTTCAGAGCTACTTCTACTCTGCCATCACCACAAGCTCTGCCACACCAGTGCTCCTCCTACCTCAAGAACTGCCAACCAGGGCAGTGACCCAAATCCCATCAGGGCAAAGCAAGAGAAGCCTGCTTCTGTGCTAGCAAATGTTACCTGTGCTCTTGCTCTGATCTGCCACTTGATTCCTCTCATCGTGTGGGCCAAGGGCTGGAAGAAACAGCAGATGGAACTCTGGAAGCAGCCACAGGATCTTCCTGCTGCTACTGTCACTGAGCCAGCACCACCTCCACCACCTACTGGACTGGGGCTGGACCACGCACTTCTCTCTCCCTGATCCAGTAGTTTTCCCACTAACCTGCTGTCTTGACTTTGGTGTTTGTGGGTTTGAGAAGTTTGGTAACTGCTACTGCTCAGTGACTCATGGCCCTAAGGCCTGCTCTGCCTTACTCTTGGTCTGGTTGGTCCTGGCATGGCCCATGCTGGGCTATGCTCCACTCCCAGCACCATGTGACAGACCCTTCCCAGAAACCATCTAGGCTGTCCTGGACTGGAGACCTGCTTCCCTCTGCTGTTCCATGGGTTTTGCAGCTCTAGAATTTGTTCAGAGTTTTTACAGGTATTTAGAGGGATTTGGGGAAGAGCTTAATTGAGTCCCTGCTTTCCAGCTACCATCTTGGCTTTAGTCCCTGCTACATATTTTAAAGAATCAGATTCATTGTTCTTTTGATTTTTTTTCCACTCATTTCTTTTCTCCTGCCATTTTGAAAAACCAGGTTCAGCAAGGAAAAGAGAGAGAACATGAACCCCTATGTGTACCTGCCCTTTGGTGCTGGTCCCCGAAACTGCATTGGGAAGAGATTTGCACTTATGAATATAAAAGTTGCAATTAGCCGACTCCTACAGGAATTTTCTTTCAGAACTTGTAAAGAGACACAGGTGAGGAGTCACATCATTTGTTTCAATAGCTGGGATTGTATTTTATCATGATGATTTCTTTTTATTTTCAAAGTAGAGAAATGTACTATGCCACATGGAGAAATTTAATTCAACACAATTTGCTTATTTATTAAGTAGGCCATTAAAGTTTTAAAACTTGCATTATTAAGATGGAAATGTACAGAAGGCTGAGAGAGAAGCAATTAATGTGTTGTTGACTACATAATTAATTTGACTTAACTGTAATAACAATAACTTTCATACAAAATTCTTGATTGCAAACAATATATTTTTTGAAGACCAATACATAGCAACCCCTTTTAAATTCCTTTGTTTTATGAGAAAAAAATATGTGGTATTAATGGTGATGGGAGTGAATAAAATCTCTTACTATCAGCAAGAGTCTTAATTTGGTCTTACAAGAGACTAGTATTAATAAACCCTGAGCATACAATTAATACATATTGTATATGTTGTGATGGTCTCTGAGGTCAGAATTATACAGTATTTCTATTACAGCTATATCAATCTAACAGTTCTTTGCATGAACTTCTAGCTAGTTTGTCTAAATTTGTATAATATTCTTTTCTATAAGATATCATAAATGTTTGTAACTAATTCTCTTTCTCTCTGTTGTTTAGTACTGGTTGCTTATTGACCTTTAATTGTTTTTCTTAATTATTACAGATTCCTCTAGAGCTGAGCAAGAGGCCCTTCCTTTCACCATCTGAACCCATTGTCCTGCAGGTTATACCACTGACCAAGAAGGCAAACCAAGAGTAGAAATTCTCTTTCTCATTCTACTCTTCCCTATATACAACCATGCCCCAGATTTCTCTTCTATAATCCAAAGACATTGAATCCTCAAGTTTCAAAAGTAACTTAATTGACTTTACAAATTAAACAAAGAAAAAGAAATTAGTTTTTTTTTAAGCACAGGAGAAGAGTATTTAGATTCTTCAAATCGTCTTTTTGAAATCTCCATGTTTGAAGATTATACTATGATGTTCAATGGTGTCAGGCTATAGTGTTCAAAGGATGAACATAGAGAAAACCATGAACTGAATGTATATTCGTTATTTTTTATTAATAATAGTCCTTCACAAGTACAACAGGAGTGAATATAGTAATATAGTGGGGATCATATTATTTTCAATATTCTGCTTTTGTTTGAAGTATGCTATATTTTACTTTCTGGCTTTTTTTCATTTTTCCCTTTGGGTCTGAATCTTCTTTCATAACACAAATACTATGGAAATATACTTTACATGATTGAACATGTATTATTTATATCAGATTGCTTGCTGTTTTGGGTTTATGGGAGGTGAGGAAAAAAATCAAAGAAATATGGAACTCAATTTTTTTAAAAACAAAAAAAATGTTAAAAATGCCTTTACATGTAACTGGAAAAAAAACATTTTTTTAAATATATTCTGCATTGGACTACTATACTGCTACAAACCACAAAAGACATTTCTGGAAACCTCTTGTTTGTTGTCTAGTATCACTTAAATTCATATGATTATCATTTAGTTGAATGGCCTGAGTGTTGGTTTTTATTAACTTAATTTTATTTTTTGGTAATTAACTTATCAAAAAGTTCAAACAGAAGTCCAGTTTAACCATTCATAGTTTGGTAAGTGGACAAATAGCTGTTATTTCTTTTTTCCTTTTCCTTTCCTTCTACAAGCATTTGAATGTAAACACTGACAAAAACCTTGTGCTTACTTGGATCAGTTCAGTCTTAGAGATTCTTTGTAAGTCACCCTCTTTTGGTTATATCCCCATTGAGGGTTTCACCAAAGAATATCAGCATTTGTCTCCTTTCTTATTCTCTATTCAAATGGTAAAAAGGATCTCCAGTTTCTGCATGAACATTTATGCTAACAAGTTACCAATTTTAGTGTGGCTTTTAAACCTATAAATGAAAGCACTTATATCTAAACTTTTACACAATCAAAACAACTCTCCTTACATATCTAATTGGCCTCTATTTCACACAAGAATACCCTGTGGTTGAGGTACCATCAAAACAGGAAAAATTTGGGGCCATTATAAAGGCAACTCAATCAAAATCTGTTCCTCCTTACACTGTCCTTCTGTCCAAGGCATATTCAATGGGATTCTGTTATTATAAATCTTCATCCTCACCCCCAATCAACTTAAGTCCTTGCCTATTTAATATGGGCTCTTGAATATTTGAAAGAAAAGTCAACGATAGAGTATAAAAAGATGCTGGTAGAAAGAGTAGATGTTCTTCCAGCTGGAACATTGTAAGATGTTTGATTCTTTTTTCACCATCTCTAATCAGTAATCACTTTTTCTTTAATAATGTTTCTTGTATTTGTTTAGCCCTGGACATTTTATTTGGCCACTCTAGTGTAGATCTACATTATCTCAATGCTGCATTGCTGAAGTACTAGAGCACTTTCCTTGTATTTGTGTCCCTCCCTTGAATCTCTCTCTA
>CM053622.1:418153669-418193422 GCA_028646595.1 Phalanger gymnotis
CAATTTTTCTTCTACATCTCTAATTTGACTTCAAAAATTGTTCTTTAACTCTTCCAAGAAGGCTTTTTGGGCTTGAGACCAGTTCTTATTCCCTTTTGAGGTTTCAGTTGTGGGTATAGTGTCAATGCTGTTCTCTTCTGAATTCATATTTTAATCTTCACTGTCCCCATAGTAAGAATCTTTGGTCTTTGCTTTTCTAAATTGCTTTTTGCTCGTTGTGATTGCCTTTCCTCTGGCTTTTAAAGTGAATCTCTGCTTCTGGGGCACAGAGGACTCTGTTCCCACACTCCTTGTGCTGGGGGAGAGGAGCCTGGTTAGTGGCTTAATGTGCCAAATGTGAGAGGAAGATTCACAGCAGAACATCATAAATTTTCCTTTTTATTTTTCTTTCTTGCAGACTCTGAATCATAATAATTTAGCCAGGTAATAGAAGCTGATGTTACTATGCCCCTTCCATACTAGGATTTTTGAAATTCACTGTAAGTGAATAGAGGGTACTTGTTAGTAATTCTCCACATGGATATAAATAAATGACCAGCTTGGAACAAATGAAGTTGTTATTGAACAAGGAGTTAGCTTAATATTCTAATACCAATATCCCAGTTTCTTTCTTAAAGGTATCAGGAAACACCATAAGGTCAAAAAGCTGTGGACATATGAACATTAGATTCCATAGGATCCTCCTACATTCATGCAAAAATCACAGCAACACTGATGGCTTAGGAGGCACCTAGCAAACTAGAATGATAACGCGCTCTAGAATGAAAGGACATAAATTCAGATGATTCTCTTGATATTCACTTACCTATGTGACCTTGGCCAAGTATCTTAAATTGTTGAGCCTCAGTTTCCTCATTTACACAGTGAGAGGATTCTGAAGATGGACATGGAAGCCTCCTAATACTCTAGATTTATGATTTTAAGTCCTGTAATGGAAGTCAGAATAGCCAGTGTATGCTTCTTTGTGCCTTGCTAGCTGATGGAAAAGGTGTACTATGGTATTTATAGGAGTATAGGATATGAGACCTAGGAAGGACCTTGGGGATTATCCTCTACAACTCCCTCATTTTCTCCCTCATTTGACAGATGAGGCACTTGAGGTTAAGGCAAGAGAAGGAGCCTGCCTAAGAATACAATACAACACAACATAACATAGATGTAGTAAAGTAACATAATACAGTATAGTCTATTTATGGAACTTAACTACTTTGAGGTTATAATCAACAAACATATATGCCAAGCAAAAAAGAAGGGAAACTATACCCTAGATGGGGAAATAATATCAATATTAAATGTACAGATGATGAATGGTTCTTTCAAAGAACCAAGGTTCTTTCAAAAAATATTTGAAATTGTATTGTGAGGCAAAAACTTAAAGAGTTGAGCCTTTGCAACTATAGTCATAATCTTACCCCACACTGAAGCCTATGTCATAGTAGAATCACATGAAGTGTCATATAAACAACAAGAAAAGAAAATAATATAGTTCCCAACCAGGCTTTTTTAGAAATTTTTACCATATTTGAGGGCACATATCCCATAGTTGGAGTAGAATTGAAAGGAGAAATTCAAGTAGAATTGAAGTAATAATTAAAACAAATAAGGAAGGATGGAGGAAGAGTATGAAGACTTAAATCTCACTTTGAACTGAATGCAAAGCAAAGTGAGCAATACCAAAAGAAGAATTAATGTTCTGATATTTTTTTAAAAAATGATCAATTTTGAAAATCGTAAGAACCCTGATCCTCATAAGAATTAAGTTTGAATCCAAAGAACTGATAGTTTAGAATGCTGTCCATCTCCTGACAGAGGTAGTGGACTAGCAATGTAGAGGGAAACATGCATTTTTAGATATTGACAATATGGGGATATGTTTTGCATGACTGTTTATTTGGTATAGAGATTTTGTTTCCCTTTTTCTTTTCACAGTGTGTGTGTGGAAAATGAGGATGGAGGGAATGTGAGTCAATGCTTGTTAACATAAAATTATTTTTACCAAAAAATGCGAAGCCAGTATCTAAGAGGCTACTGAATGGTGGTGGTTTGGGGATTAAAATAAGATATGTAGAGAAAAGAAATTATATGATATGGTCAGACAAAGCAATTTTAGAATCCTTGACAATAGAAGTGGAATATTTAAGGTGAGATCAAGGTTTTTTGTTATCCCTGTGTGCAACTGATGGGAGATAAAGGCATAGAACATGGGAGCTGAGATCAAGGAATAGGGAGGCCAGAGTATCTTGGGGACTAACTGAATATTGACCTCACTTGGCATAAGAGCAGTGTTAGATTAGAGGAAAAGAATGAGTCAGCATCTGAACTGCTTGAGAAAAGAGGGCTTTAATCCAGTATATAACTGCTTTCAGAACTGTATGGGGTAAGATACATTTGGAAAGCATAAAACTCAAAGGACAACAAGTTGTTTGGTAATGACAGAGTTAGGGTCTTGGAGTAGTAATAAGGAGCAAGAGAGGAATATACTGAATCCTCCATGAGGACTAGTATGTCTGAGCCATGAGAACCCAGGAGACAAAGGGAAATGTGTTGATAAGAGAATGAAGATCCAGAAGACACAATGGAAGAGGTGGGCAGAGCTAGATTGCTATCTGAGAGGGGTAGGACTATGATGTATAGGAATAAGAGAATGGGAAATGGAGGTAAGAGAAGTGGGTAATTTTTGCTTGGTCATGTGGGAACTCTGCATCAAATGGAAGAGTCAGTAGTGGGAATATGCTAGTCATAGCAAATAGTCGTTTCTCTTTCTAGCATCAAGGATGGAGGGATATTAGGAATGGTGTAAATAGCTCTTCCTGCATATAAGGTCCTAACAATAAGAGGTATGGCATCTAAGTTTCTGGTGTTGGGGTGGGTCATTAAGTTGAGTGGAAGATATTGGAAACTATGATTGTGAAGTCTGGTGTTCTGGTTCTCAAGAGGTGTCTCAGGCATCAGAACTGGGTTGGGTCCTGAAGAGAAGAGATTCATGTCTGAGGCTCATTTCTTGAACTTTCTTAGTTGTGTGTATTGGTGCATTGACCGTGGACTGGGTCCTGTCTAGCAACAGAGGTTTGGTACTAGTCACAGGACAATACAAGGGAGTTATATTCCAGCAGCAATGCTGATAATGGTTTATTCAAGGCTTGCCAAACTTTACTACACCTAATGTGTTGCCTCAAGCCTTACTGAGTCTTACTGAGACTTCAGGGAATCTCAGCTGGTTTGTGTAATATCTCAGGATGTTTGTGGGAGCCAGTAAATATCTCAGGAAGTGCCTGATTGATTCATGGATCTGAGTGAACCCAGCCTTATGTCAGCAATACCTTTATAGTTCCTCTTCTTCTGATTAATGACAAGTGGACTGCACCATTTATGTCTGTGGTCTTGGCCTTAGCTCTAATGTCTTTGTATTTTTTTTTCACTTTACAGATATGGGACCTGGACACACAAGCTTTTTAAGGACCTGGGAATTCCAGGACCAGCACCTCTTCCTTTCTTTGGCACTGTTCTTTCTTACCGCAAAGTAAGTTTCTGTGAATTCTCCTTTACTCACTTTGGGCAGTGGAAAGAGCATTTGCTATTGAGTCAGGAGACTTATATACACATGCTAGTTCTGATGCTTATGCTATGTGATTTTGGGCAAATCAATTATTCTTTGTAGGCCTCAGTTTTCTCATCTGTAAAATGAGAGGCTTGGACTTTCAGCTAGTCTAGGATCTTCTAATTCTTTGTATGATCTCGGATTTCTTTTTTTTTTTAATTTATTTTTTTCATTTTTACTTTATAATATTCAGTTCTACAAACTTTTGAGTTTTAAATTTTCTCCCCCTCCCTCCCCTATCCCTTCACTAAGATGGCATGCAATCTGATATAGGCTCTACGTACACATTAATATTAAACATATTGTCATATTAGTCATATTGTAAAGAAGACTTATAACCAATGGAATGAACCATAAGAAAGAAGAAACAAAAGAAAACAATAAAGAGGAAGAGCAAATAGTATGCTTCAATCTGCATTCAGACTTTGTAATGCTTTCTCTGGATGTGGATAGCATTTTCCAGCATGAGCTTTTTGGAACAGCCTTAGAACCTTGCATTACTGAGAAGAGCCAAATCTAAAACGACAATGCTACTTGCCACTACTGTGGCTGTGTAAAGACCAATAACACCAGCACACAGGAGGGCTTCTAGCATGGGTTCTCTGATCTGCGTTTCTAAGGAAAGCAACTTTAAGGGGGTTGACAATCTTGCTTTAATTAAACATACGTATATTATTCACTTAGTTCAGGGGAAAAGCCAGCATCTTGAACTTCAGAGAAAACAGAAACAGAAATTACAAGCATTCATTATATAAACAGAGCAAATAAACACGAATAAGTAGACAGGCTTCTAACCTGCTAATGATAGCAATACATACTGTTACCAGAGAGAGAGAAACACCAACATCTGGGTTTTCAAAGCTGGAAGACTCTTTAAGAGCTACCCAGAGTCTCCACATGACACTTTTCCAATAAGTGAGCCCCAAGCAAAATGCTAACCTCAGAGTATATATACACTTCTTCAGGGTCAGAGGACATCACAACTATGTTACTTAAATCCATGTGATCTAAGCCTTCTTGTGACTTAAGCATGTCATCAAAGACTCTCTATTCAATAAGAGACTCTTGATTGAAAGAAAGGCAAGACTCAAAGACACTTGATTGCCTTAGTGTTGAGAAGCACTCCAAAACAAAAGACAACAAAATGTCCCACTTTATTTGCCATTACATCATCATGCAATGTGACTGTAACTGCATACAATGTTCTCCTGGTTCTGTTCCCCTCACTCAGCATCAATTCATCTAAATCTTTCCAGGTTTTTCTGAAGTCTGCTTACTCATTATTTCTCATAGCACAATAATAGTCCATTACATTCATACACCACAACTTGTTCAGCCATTCCCCAATTGATGGGCATGCACTCAATTTCCAATTCTTGGCCACCACAAGAAAAAGAACTGCTATAAATATTTTTTTTTACATGTGGTTCCTTTTCCTCTTTGTATGATCTCTTTGGGATACAGCCCTTGAAGTGGTATCACTGGGTCAAAGAGTCAATCAGATTTCTTAAAAAGAATTCCCAGGTCAGGTAATAGCTATTACCTCCTGACTTTCCCCATAACTTAGTCTTAGAGAGTTACCTACTATATGGATTAGTTACCTTGCCCAGGGTCACCCAGCTAGCTTGTGGGAGATGAAGAACTTCAACTCAGGTTTTGAGATCAATTTTGAAGGATCTCTATGACTTTTCTTTAACTACTGTGCACTTTCCACTGAGGATTTATCTCCAGATAGGAGAGATTCCAGGAGAAACTTTAGGTCAGAAGATGTGTCACATATTAGAAAGAATTAGAATCCAAAGACTCAGTTTGATGGGTCAGTAGTTACTAATTGCTTTATCAGGTAATTGTGAGAATCAAATGAGACACATTGACTCATGAAATGGATATGAAATAGCTATAGAAAATTGTAAGATACTATGAAATGTAAAAAGGATTTGCTGAAGGATTTCATCATCATAATTATATTAACAATAACCTTTTAGTGAGCTGGAGCCAAGATGTCATAGAAAAGCCTGGAAGTTGCCTAAGTTCCCCCCGCTATCCTTCAGAAACAGTGTTAAATCAAGCCTCTATAAGGATTCTGGAGAACAGAACCTAGAAAATGACAGAATGAAACAACTTTCTAATTTAAGACAACTTGGAGAGACTTTAGGAATGGTCATTTGGTTAGAAGGGTAGCACAGCCTAGTGCAGACAGTGTTCAGTCAAGCCAATGGGAGGCTCTTAGCACAACATAGATCAACAACTGAGGCCCAGTGTTTTTGGCTCAGCAGGCCAGTGCCACAGCAGGCCAGCTGTGAAGCCTCCAGCCCTAAGGCACAAGGCAAGCTCCCATTACCAGAACCCATGGTACAACAGACATGAATAGACTGGTCACCCTTTGCAGTAGGAGAGCTATTAGTAACTAAGGCCCTGGGGCAGAAATCCAGTGAACAGGCCTCTGGCCACCAGCACAAGAAGTGTGGAACGGTGCCCTCTGTTCTACAGGAGCAGAGCTCAACTTTAAAAACCACAGAATAGTCTAAAAATTAGCAAGAAACAGAAAAGATCTCTGACCATATAAAACCACTATGGTGACTGGGAAGATCAAAACACAAACTTAAAAGAAGACAGCAATGTCAAAATGCCTACCTATGAAACCTCAAAGCAGTATATGAATTTGCCTCAACCCCAAAAGCCTTCTTAAAAGAGCTCAAGAAGGAAAAATTGGGGTAAGATGAGAGGAATGCAAGAAAGAGTCAACAGCTTGGAAAAGGAAGGACAAAAATTGACTCAAGGAAACAATCCCTGAAAAATACAGTTTGCCAAATGGGGGAAAATAAATCCACTGAAGAAAATAAGTCCCTAAAAAGTAAAATTGGCCAAAGGGAAAAGGAGGTACAAAAGCTAACTGAGGAAAATAATTCCTTAAAACTTAGAATTGGGCAAATAGAAGCTAAAGACAGTTTGAGACATCTAGAATCTGTCCAACAAAATCAAAAGAATGAAAAAAATAGAAGAAATTGTAAAATAACTGTTGGAAAAACAACTAACATGGAAAATAGATACAGGAGAGATAATTTATGCTTTATTGGACTACCTGAAAACCATAGTCAAAAAAAGAGCTTGGACAGCATCTTTCAAAAAATTGAAAAGGAAAATTGCCCTGATATCCTAGAATCAAATGGTAATATAGTCTTTGAAAGAATCCACTGATCACCTCAAAGAAACCCCAAAGTGAAAACTTCAAGGAAGAGTATTGTTGAATTCCAGAACTGTCGGGTCAAGGGGAAAATACTGCAAGTGGATTGGGGAAAAAAAAAAACAATTCAAATATCAAAGAGTTACAGTCAGGATTGGGCAGAACTTAGTAGCTTCTACATGAAAAGTTCAGAGAGCTTAGAATATGATATTGTGCAAGGCAAAGGACCTTGAATTAAAACAAAGAATGACAACATGACAAAACTGAGCATAATCTTTCAGGGGAATAGATGGACATTTAGTGAAATAGGGGATTTTCAAACTTTCCTGATGAAAAAAACTGGAGCAGAACAGAAAATTTGATCTTCAAATACAAGAATTAAAAGAAATAAATAAAAAGAAAAAAAATAAAGTAGTAAGAAACATGTTATTCAATATGGTTAAACTGTTTACATCCCTATATGTCGAGATGATACTTGAGAACTCTTGAGAATTGTATCTCTATTACGGCAGTTAGAATGGTATACATAGATAGAGGGTGTGGGTATAAGTTGACTTTCATGTGAAGATATAAAAAAATTAAGAAGTGAAAAAAAATTTTACTGGGAGAAGAGGAAAGGGAATAGGGTAAATTACATCATATGAAGAGGCACAAAAGATCTATTACAGTAGGAGAAGGGACAGCTTTAGCGTTGTTTGAACCTTAATCTCATTAGTTTTAGCTTAAAGGAATAACCTACACATTCAGCTGGGTATTGAAATTTATCTTACCCTATGAGGAAGTAAGAGGGGAAAAGAGAAGGAAAAGAGGTGTTGGATAGAAGGGAGAATAGAAATAGGAGGGGGAAGTGGAAAGAAAAGGAAAAAGGAAGGGCAGATTGAGGGAGGCATTGGTCAGAAGCAAAACACTGTTAAGGAGGGAAAGAGGAAAAGGTACAAGAAAATTGTAAGCAATGGAAAAATAAGATGGCAGGAAATACAAAGTTAGCTATCACATGTGAATGTGAATGAGATGAACACTCCCATAAAATGGAAGTGAATAACAGCAGAATAAAAGCATAATCCTACAAGATGTTGTTTACAAGAAAAACATTTGAATCAGAGAGGTACACACAGAGTACAGGTAAAAGGTAAAAGCCTAAAGCAGAAAATGTTATGTTCTAGCTCAGGGCTGTCCAAAGTGTGGCCCATGGGCCTCATGTGGCCTGCAGTGTGACTTTATGTGGCCCACCTGTGTTTACTATGGGCTTGGAAATTGACATGAATGTTTTAACTAAAGCATTTATGTCAATTGCTGTGCTTGTGCTGGACACAGGTGGGCTGCATGGGGGCACATGGCCTGTGTTTTGGACAGCCCAGTTCTAGGTGAAGTTAAAAAAAGAAAGAAAGAAAAAACAGTGGTAGCAATCCTGATCTCAGACAAAGCAAAAGCAAAATAAATCTAATTAAAAGAGTTAAGGAAGGAAACTTCATCTTGCTGAAAGGTTGCATAGACAATGAAGTAATATCAAAGCTAAACATATATGCACCAAATGCCATAACATCCATTTTCTTAGAAGAGAAAGCAAGTCACAGGAAGAAATAGACAGAAAAATTATACTGCTGGGCCACCTCAGTGTCTTCCTCTCAGATCTAGATAAATCTGACCACAAAATAAACAAAAAAGTTAAGGAGATGAATAGAATTAAAAAAAATTAGATGTGATAGACCTCTGGAGAAAATTGAATGGGGATAGGAAACAATATGATTTTTTTCTCAGTGGTACATAGCACCTGCACAAAAATTGATCACGCATTATGGCACAAAAACTTCACAATCCAATGCAGAAAGGCAGAAAGATTAAATGAATCCTTTTCAGATCATAATGCAATAAAAAATAAATGTAATGAAGGGCCATGGAAAGATAGACTAAAAGTTGATAGTAAACTAAGTAATCTAATCCTAAAGAATGAGAAGTTCAAACAACAAATCATGAAAAAACAATCAATAACTTCATCAAAGAAAATGACAATAATAAGACAACATACCAGAATTTATGGGATAAAGCCAAAGCAGCACTTCAGGGAAATTTTATATCTCTGAATGCTTACATGAATAAAACAGAGAAAGAGGAGATCAATTAATTAGGCATGCAGCTAAAAACATTTTTAAAAAAAATCAAAAATCCCCAATACCAAAAGAGAAATTCTAAAAATTCAAAGGGAGATTAATAAAAATTAAAGTAAGAAAACTATTGAACTAACAAGTAAAACTTAGAGCTGATTTTATATAAAAAACATAAAAAGGTAAACTTTTGCTTAATTTGATTTTTAAAAAAGTAAATAGTAAATCATCTTACCAGCATCAACAATGAAAAGGGTAAATTCACCAAAAAGGAAGAGGAAATTAAAGAAATAATTAGGAGCTATTTTGCCGAACTGTATGCCACTAAATCTGACAATCTAAGTAAAATAGATGAATATTTAGAAAAATTAGTATAAAGTGCCCAAATTAACAGAAGAGAAAATAAAATGCTTGTATAACCCAACTTTAGAAGAAGAAATTGAGAAAGCCATCAATGAACTTCCTAAGGGAAAAAAAAAATCTCCAGAGTCAGATGGATTTACAAGTGAATTCTACCAAACACTTAAAAAATGATTAACTTCACGCCTATCAGATTGGCTAATATTACAAAAAGGAGGAAAATGTTAAATATTGAAGAGGATGTGGAAAGATTGGGACACTAATGTAATATTGCTGGAATTGTGGACTTATCCATCCATTCTGGAAAGCAATTTGGAAATATCCATAAAGTGAAACCAAATTGTGCTTTTCCATTTATCCGGTAATACCACTGCTAGGTCTGTGTCCCCAAGAGATCATAGAAAATGGAAAAGGGCCTATGTGTGCAAAAATACTCATAACAGCCCATTTCATAGTGGTAAAATATTGGAAATTGGAGGGATGCTCATCAATTGGGGAATGGCTGAACAAAGAGTAACATATGAGTATGATGGAATATTATTTTGCAATAAGAAATGAACAGGAAGACCAGGAAAACTAGGAAAGATTTGTACCAATAGATGCAAAGTGTCCACAGTTTCTGCAACATGGTGTGATAAACAACTCAGTTCTTCTCAGAACACAATGTTCCAAGAAAGTACAAAAGACTCGGGAAGGAAAATTCTATCCATATCAAGATGAAAAAACCAAAGGACTCTGAATGCAGATAGAAGCATTTTTTTTTCACTTTATTTTTTTTCTCACGCGTTTGATCTGTTTCTTCTTTTACAACTGTGTCTAATGTAGAATATTTTTACATGATAGCACATGTATAAATTATATCAAACTGCCTAACACTTTCAGAAGAGGGAAAGGGAGAGAGAGAAAAAAATTTGGAACTCAAAATTTTATAAAATGAATGCTAAATTTTTTCTTGACATGTAACTAGGTGTAAAAATACTATCAAACTTTAAAAAACAAAAGAACAATTAATTCCAATACCATGTGGCTAATTTGGAAATATAGGCAAAGAAAGAGTCCAGCCAAATTCTTTTATGGCTGAAATATGGTGCTGATACATAACCCAAGGAGCAGCCAAGATAGAGAAAGAAATTATAGACTAATTTCCCCAATGAATATTGACACAACATTTTAAATGAAAATTTAGCAAAGATTCAGCAATTTAACATGAGGATAATGTGCTATGACCAGTTGGGATTCATATCAGGAATGCAGGACTGGTTCAATATTAGGAAAACAATCATCAAAATTGATCAAATTAATAACACAACTAACAAAAACCATATGATTATCTCAATAGATGTAGAAAAGGCCTTTGACAAAATACAACATCCATTCCTAGTAAAACACTAGAGAGCATAGAAACAAAGACAGCACTCCTTAAAATGATAAATAGTTATCTATCTAAAATCATCAGCAAACATTTTATGTAATGGGGATAAGCTAGAAGTTTTCTTAGTAAGATCAAGGATGAAACAAGGTTGCCCATTATCACCCCTGTTAGGCAAAATTGTGCCAGAAATGTTAGCTTTAGCAATGAGAAGAAAAAGAAATCAAAGGAATAAAAATAGGCAATGAGGAAACAAAACTCTCATTCTTTGCAGATGATATACCTAGAGAATCCTAAAGAAATAACTAAAAAACTAGTTGGAATAATAAACAACTTTAGCAAAGTGGTATGATATAAAATACATCCACAGAAATCATCAGCATTTCTTTATATTACTAACAAATCCCAGCAGTAAGAGACAGAAAGAGAAATGGTAGTTAAAATAACTGTAGAAAACATAAAATATTAGGGAGCCTACCTGCTAAGATCAACCTCGGAACTATATGAACACAATTACAAAACACTTTTCATATGAATAAAGCCAGATCTGAACAACTGGAAAAAAATCAATAGCTCATGGGTAGGCTGACCAAGTATAAGGAAAATAACAATTCTACTGAATTAGTTTACTTATTGAGTGCCATAGCAAAGCACCAAAATTTTTTTTTATAGAGCTAGAAAAAATAACAAAATTCATCTGGAAAAACACAAGGTCTAGAATATCAAGGGAATTAATAAAAAATGCAAAGGAAGGTGGCCTAGCTGCATCAGATCTAAAACTATATAATAATGTGGCAACCTTCAAAAGTATTTAGTATTGGCTAAGAAACAGTGGTGGATCAATGAACAAAAGACACAGTAACAATTGCCTTTAGTAATCTACTGTTTGATAAACCCAAAGAATCCCACTTCAGAGATAATAACTCAATATTTGATAAAAACTATTGGGAAAACTGGAAAATAATATAGCAGAAATGAGGCATAGAGCAACATCTCACAGTGTATGCCAAGATAAGAGATAAATGGGTATATGATTTAGAAATAAAGGGTAATACTCTAAGCAAAGTAGGAATAGTTTACCTGTCAGACCTATGGAGAAGGGAAGAATTTATGACCAAACAATTGATATAGAACATTATGAAATGCAAAATGGATAATTTTGATTACATTAAATTAAAAATGTTTTGCACAAACAAAGCCAATGCAACAAGATTAGAAGGAAAACAGAAACATTAGAAGCAATTTTTAAAGCAAGTATCTCTGATAAAGGCCTCATTCCTCAAATATGTAGAGGATCAAGTCAAATTTATAAGAATACAAGTCATTTCCCAATTGATCAATGGTCAAAGGATATGATAATGAAATTTTCAGATGAAGAAATCAAAGCTGTCTATGGTCATAAGAAAAAATGCTCTAAACTACTATTGACTAGAAAAATGCAAATTAAAGCAACTCTGAGATACCACATCACACTTATCAGATTTACTAACATGACAAAAAAGGAAAATGATAAATGTTGGAGATGTCAGAAAAGTGGAACACTAATGCTTTGTTGGTGGAGTTGTGAATTCATCCAACCTTCTGGAGAGCAATTTGGAAATTCCCAAAGGTCTATAAAAATATGCATGCCCTTTGATCAAGTAATACCACTACTAGGTACATATACCAAAGGGATCATAAAAAAGGAAAAGGTTCCACATATACAAAAATTTATATATAGCAGCTCTTTTTGTGGTGGCAAAGAATTGGAAATTGAAGGGATGCCCATCAATGGGGAATGGCAGTACAAGCTGTGGTATATGAATGTAATGGAATGCTATTATGATATAACAAAACATGAGCAGGCTGATTTCAGAAAAAATCTGGAAAGATTTACATGAACTGATGCTGAATGAAGTGAGCAGATCCAAGAGAATATCGTATACAGTAACAGCAACAGTGTGTGATGAACATCTAAGATGGACTTATCTCTCTTCAGTAATACAATGATATAAGACAATTCCAAAAGACTTGTGTTGGAAAATGTTATCCACATCCAGGGAAAGAATCATGGAGTCTGGATACAGAATAAAGCATAACATCTTCACTTTTTTTTGTTTTTTCCTTCCCTTAGTTTTTCCCTTTAGTTCTGATCCTTCTTTCACTACATGACTAATGAGGAAATATGTTTAATATGATTGTACATATATAACCTATATCAGTTGTTTGCCATTTTGGAAAGGGAGTAGTGAGAATGCGAGGGAGGGAGAAAAATTTCAAAATCAAAATCTTATAAAAGTGAATGTTGAAAACTGTCTTCATTTTGAGTGGTATAATGTGCTAGGCAACAAATCCAGGATTATTAACATGGGAAATATGAAGGTTTGCGTAACTAACTTTAGAAAAATTGGTTTCTTTTGTGATGCTACTTGTTTCATGCTTTTAAAATATCTTTTCAAGAAATGGTCTATAGGATTTTTTAGACCATTATAAATGTCTACGATGCTTAAACAGGTAAGAACCCTTGATGTAGGGGAAATACAAAGATAAAAAAATCTATGGTAGGTGACCTCAAGAAGCCTATTATCCAGTAGAAAATGACATGTATTGAGAAAATTGCAATTCAAATGAGAATATAGTAAGACCATAAGTTTTTAGAGTGTACTAATCTACAGTAAAGTTTTTAAGTGCCTGCAATGTTCTAGGAACCAGGTTACAAATAAAGTCAATAGTAAAAGCCTCATATTGAATAGGTTTTCATGGCACGGGAAAATGCTGTAGGGTTAAAATCAAGACACCAAGGATTCTGGAGAAATCTCTCTCTCCTGGAGACATCAGGAAAAGCTTCATGAAAGAGGCTACATCTGAGCTGGGTCAGAGATCAACAAGTAAAGATGGGGGTGGGCAACAACCTCCAGGCAAAGTGGAGAGCATAAAAACAATAGTAAAAAATGCAATTACTTTATATTTAACTTCCTAATATAATGCATTTTTAATATCATTCATCACTAAGAATTCTTGCCAATACCTGATTTTAAAATGTTTTTTGCAGGGTTTTACACATTTTGACATGACTTGTTTTAAAAAATATGGGAAAACGTGGGGGTAAGTATTCCAAATTATCTTTCCATTATACATACACATTTCCATGGTCAGTCACCCACACCTTCCTACTCAACCCAATTGCATTTGTGAAAATAGAGGTATTAGAGATCTGTTTAATGCCACAGAATTCTAGTTCAGGACAATAGCATCACAACAGATGCCCTAGTATATTACTTCAGGTCATGGATTTTTTATATATCCCCTTGTTTTAGTTCAGTGCTATGAGAATGTGAATGTTGATGAAATAAAGAAACATTTATAAAGTGCCTACCCATATACAGGCTGGCTGAGCAATGTAGATACAATGTCAGAACAAAGTTCCACCCTGAAGAAGCTTCCATTTTCTTGTACAATTCAACATTTAAAAAAAAACTGTAATGAAAAAAAGATGCTCAGAGAGGTAATAACATATTGTGCCATGATGGTAAACAATATTTCTTTGAGAATTAATTATACATCAAAAGACAATCCATTGTCTAAAATCTTATTAATTCTGAGACATGAATTTGGACCCAACGAATTTGTGATAAATCACACCTAATAACTATCATTCTCAGTGAGTGTGAAGAATTAAATGACAGTGGCATTGTTAGAACTGTTAGAAATATTGTGTGATACTTGATTATTTATGGAACTACAAATTACATAATACCAGATGAACCAACCTCACTTTAATTTCCACGAGTAACCAATAACATACTGGTTAACTGGTATAGCACCTGATACCTTGTCAATCTGAACCTTCCTATTAGCTATCCCAGATTCTAGAGATTTTGGAAGAGGGCAGAATCTTCTTCGAATCTTAGTTCTTGAGCACTAACATAGATGTTTTACTCTTACTAGTCAGGCATAGGGCACACACTCCGTAACAGAGAATATAACTAAATAGCAATGAAAATTAATCAACAACAGGACACGGTCTCTATAAACTTTGTGCTCACTCTCCTACAAATACATTATAATTCAATGAGAAGAAGAGGTCTTTGTTGGAATTATGCCTTGACAACTACCCATTGGTACATATGTGGGTAGAGCACGTGTGTGAAGGGATAAGTATATAGGGGCTGCATGTGAACAAGACATCTAGGTATAGGGGCACCTCATTTTGGCAAAACTGCACAGCTGGCAATGGCCTTGGCTGATGTGATTGTGCTTCTCTATTAGACTTATTCCCTGCTAGTCATCTTCCACCACATCTTTCCTCCTTGGGTTACATCTTAGTTGCTTTGGAACACTAAGATTCTAAATTCTGTCTTAATCTCTCAGGGGGGTAATCTATTGACGTTTTCTGGAAAGTATTCCATGCTAACACGTTTCTTAAATTGTCTTCATAATCATGGTCATCCATTCTCATCACTTCCAGTGCAAGTACCCACAATGCTTCATCTTGAATCCTTTTCCTTATTCTAATCACTCCAACTACTTTCCAGGCCCACTCCAACCTAATTTTCTATCACCTATCGCTTCTGTCCTTCACAGAACTCTCATTCTTTCATCTGCCAACTTTTCTACACATCTGTAAACTTTTAAACCAGCTTGATTTCTAATTCCCTGATTTAATAGAAACATGACACTCTCCTGAAAATACCATTATCTCTCAAAATGTTTTCTGCTTTGTCTCCTAATCCCTCCACCACCTACTGACATGGTTAGAAGATGGAGAAGGCATATTCTTTAATCATCACTGTTCACATCATTCTTCTTCTACTACCCCCAAAACTTTTACCTTTATTATCTGCTTACCCCCAAGTAATTTTCCCAGGTTTTTCAATAACCTTGCTGCTAGTTCCCCATCTTCTCCTCTACTCATCCCCTGTATTCAAACAATACAATTCCAAAGAGTTCCTTTCCCACCTTCAGGTAGCATTTCTTCAGTTCGCACCTTCAGTTCACACCTTTGAACTAATAGTCTCTCTTACACCAAAATCTAGAGTTGAAATTCCGCAATTTAACTACCATATTATTTCCATTTACCTGTCTTATTCACTCTCAGTAAACTGAGTAGGCCTCACTCTTATTGTACATGGCAGTCCTTGACCATTTTCCTGTTCTGCTTGCTCCCCTTGGTTTTTATTTGTCTCAATGCATGGCTTTGACCATATTATTTGCAACTTTAATGTTTTCTTAACCTTTTAATATCCCTCAAATTCTTTTATTCCATCAATCTTAACTTCCACTCATCTAGAGTGTTATTGTAGCCTCCTGACAGGATTCTTCCTGCTTCCAATATCCCTTCTAATTGGTCCATTTAAAAAAATACTTATTTTTAGAAAGTGCTTTTTTTACTTCCAACATTATTTTAAAATTTTGAGTTCATAATAATTACCTTCTCTCCAGTGTCTACCTGACCCATTGAGAAGGCAAGTAATATGATATCAATTATATAGGTGAAGTCCAGAAAACATATTTCCATATTAGCCTATCAAAAATAACCAATTAAAATAAAGAAAATGAAAAACAATAGCTTCATCCATTCTCCCTCTGGGGTAGATGGCGTTTTTTATCATGAATTGGTTCTTTGTAATTCTTTTTCTTTTTTTCATTTTTTTGAGAGGGGAAGGCAAGGCAACTGGGGTTAAGTGACTTGCCCAAGGTCACTCAGCTAGTAAGTGTGTCAAGTGTCTGAGGCCAGATTTGAACTCAGGTTCTTCCTGACTCCAGGGCCGGTGCTCTACTCACTGCGCCACCCGGCTGTGCCAGTTCTTTGTAATTCTTAATACAATTACCAGAATAATCTTTCTTGTTTTCATTTTATGTTCACACTTCTGCAAAAAGTCCTTCCTCATTCTCCTATTGCCTCCTAAGTAAAATTCATAAACTGCTTCCCAATGTTCAAGACTCTTCTAGCATGTTACCACCTCACCTTCCCAGGCTCATTTCCTATTAGTCTCCTCTATACAATTTGTTCTCTAGCCAAACTAGACAACTCTTTGGCTCCCAAACACACTTGCCACTGTCATGCCACTGTGACTGTTTGCTGTCATTGAAATGTCCTCCTCCCATCCTTTTCCTACTGAATGCCTGACCATTCTTTAAAGCTCATTTCAAATGTCACCTCCTCAATGAAGCTATTCCCTTCTCCCATCATACCTCACAACATTGTCAACCACAAAAACAATAAAATCTGCTTCTTAGGGTTTTCAGAGTACTTTATACATGTTGTCTTACTGATCCTCACAACAGCCCTCTAAGGTTGATGCTATTTTTTTCCTTGTGTTGTTGATGAGGAAACTGAGACTGAAAGAGGTTACGGACTTTCGTTGAGTCACAGAGCTAGGATGTATCTGAGGCAGGATTCTAATGTAAGCATGCACTAAATATTTCATAAATATTCCCAGATGAGTTTTATTTTAGATTCCTGGCTCACTCCCACATTTCAAATTAGAGCAAACATAAGGCAGCAGCGAGTTCGTGGCCATTAATTTATAGTTTCCACTTGCAACCTCTGTTTCCAACAATGTAAAATTTGTAATTTGTTCCTTTTGGGGCTATAGGTTTTTTGATGGCAGACAACCTGTATTGTCCATCATGGACCCAGAAACTATCAAATCAGTGCTGGTAAAAGAGTGCTATTCTGTCTTCACCAATCGTCGGGTAAGTTACAGGGAAGATGAAAGCTAGCAGCAATCAGGAAAACATGCTGAGCATGTTAAGGATCACACAGTTTTTTGGCCATTTATAAACACTAGCTTCACTATTGACATTCTTGTGGAAGACAGGGCAGGCAAGACAGATGAGGGCAATAAAGCTTGAACTGGAGATAGAAGGCAGCTTCAACTGGGTGATTTAAGCCCCATCCACATCTCTTGGGCCCAAAGATTTGGGAGGGGCAATGTCTCCATAACAATTAGACTTGCTTATAATGCAGTCCCCAGGGCCATTATTAAAGGGAAAGGTCACTGTAAAAAATGGGCCTGCTGTCCTCTTCTCCACAGGAAATAACTGTTGACCAGCTGTCTCCAAAGAGATAGATGGGCAAAGGAGACATCAGCTGGAAAGGTTCCCCCAATCCTCTTTTCCCGCTTTTGGCTAGGCCTTTCTAGTCATGATCCTGAGGGAAAAAAACCTCAGGAGGAGGTGCTGGCCGTATCCACTGATTGTCAAACAGTTATCTCATGTATTACAGGCCAACCAGAATAACTGTGAAGAAGAGATAGAAGGTGATATGTATCAGGCAGGTCAAATTACCACTCCTACCACAACCACCACCACCACCTCAACCATCACTTCACCTCAGACACTTTGGGAGACAGCTTAGGACAGGGCATCCAAGACCCTGGGGAAGAGTAATCCATTTAGCCTAATACAACCAGCTATCATCCTGGAAAACAACCTCTGTAGTGATGCATCCTGGAAACTGCTCCTGCAGGTACAACAGTCACAACATTTAAGTATTCAGAAAAGAAAACTGTTGCCACCAAAGCCCATGGGTTGTAAAGGGTCAGATAACAATCTATAGATAATTAGAAAGAATTCCTTTTTATACTGGAAAGTGTAATCTATCTCTGCTTCTGGTTCTACCACTTCAAACAAGGATGGTCTTGCCTTTTACCTTTTTCTCCTAGAATTTTGGTCCAGCAGGGATTTTGGAGAGTGCTGTCTCAATTGCTGAAGATGACCAATGGAAGAAGATTCGAACAGTGTTGTCTCCAACATTTACAAGTGGAAAACTCAAGGAGGTAAAGCAATGGACATTCATCAGATTCAAGAAAACTGAGTCTAGGGGCAGCTAGGTGGTGCAGTGAGGAAAGCACCAGCCCTGCAATCAGTAGGACCTGAGCTCAAATCCAGCCTCAGACACTTGACACACTTACTAGCTGTGCGACCTTGGGCAAGTCACTTAAGCACAATTGCCTTGCCTCCCCCTTTCCAAAAAAAAATGTAGAAAACTAAGTCTAAGGGAGAGTAAAAAAAAAAGTTCCAATGATTTTTTCTAGTTAAAGCCTAATTTATAGGCCCACAAGTTTGAGCTTCCAAAAAGGGAATATTTTCTATCTTAGTTTGTTGTGGTACAATGGAGAGATAGCACAGTCTCTGGAGTTATAGAATCTGATCAGCAATCTCACCTCCGATGCCTGTTACCTGAATGACCCTTAGCAAGTCATTTAACCATGTTTCCTGCAGGTTTCTCATCTTTAAAATAAAGTAGTTTGACTACATGGCCTAGAAGGACTGTTCTTTCTGTAGATATGTAATTCTTTACATTTTAAAAGATAAATGACTTTTATGAAATACTGTGCTCCTTCAAGTTTAGGTAATTAGGTTTGTTTTGGAACTAGGTTTTCCACATATAACTTTTCATTTGTCATTTAGATGTTTCCCATCATCAACCAGTATGGAGATGTGTTAGTGAAAAACATGTGGAAGGAAGCAGAGAAAGGCAAGCCTGTAACACTGAAAGAGTAAGTTTGGGGCAACAGCTAGAGGAATCTGAAGAACAGCAGGGCCCCCTACTTACTTAAGCCTCATTTCTGCCATCTTGCCACAGAAAATGAAGCACTCATTTATAAAGTTATTCTGTTGACTTTTTAATTAACAAAGTAAGTGTAAAGGACAACATGGTGAAATCTTTCCCTCTGAGGCTAAAACTTGGATTAAGCTGTTTGCTCTACTTTCCTCCTTTTTTCTTTTCATATTCTGAACTCTATGAAATCTGGCTTCCAAATTTGTCATTCCACTAAGGTTTTTATAAAGTTTTTCTTTTAATGTCTCCAAAGTTACCAATAACTTTTTTTAAATTTATGAAAACATTTTAAAGTCTTTTCTTAACCTCTTGCTCTATCTCTTCTGGAAATTTCATTTGAATTTGTGCCCAAGTTGATTTTTTTTTCCTTTGAGGCTTTGCTTGTAGATGTTTTTGGAGTTATTTGGGGGGGGGGTTGTTTTGAGTGTCTCTGTCACTATAGGAACTTTTTTATGGTATTCTTTTTGTTTGTTCTTATTTTTTTCCAATTTCCTGACTTTATGTTAGGTCCAGGTTCTCCACACTTCTGGAGGAAATACCTTGGTTGCTTCTGTTGTAGGTTTTTTGGATTATTAGTTGTTTTGTTATTCTAAGCTCCAAAGTCCAACTAATGCTGCGAACTTAGAAGTTTTTGATGTTCTAAGTATTTTTTTTTTCCATGGCAAAGTCTAATCAGTTCCTCTGTACTTCCCCCTTCACCAGGAATGTCTGAGCTTTGCAGGTTCCTGACATGGAAAAGATACCCCATTTAAAATAACTCTAGACAGTATAAAATATAGAGGAGTACACTTGCTAAAACAAACCCAGGAAATTTATAAACAATATTTTAAAAATATTTTATACATATAAAATCTGACTTAAATAAATGGAGATATATTAATAGTGCATGGATAGGCAGGGACAATATAACCAAAATGACAATTTTACCTAAATTAATTTATATATTCATTGCCATCTCAATTCATTTGCTAAAAATATTTTACTGAATTTAAAAAAATGAGAGCAAAATTCATTTGGAAGAACAAAATCCTCAAGAACATCGAAGGAACTAATGAAAAAATGTAAAGGAAGTCCCAGATCTTAAACTATATTGGAAGGCAGTAATCACCAAAACTTTCTCTTACTGGTTCCAAAATAGAAAGGTAGATCAATGGAACATAGTAGATATACAACATGCAGCCTTGTATTTTAAAACGTTAAAAAAATCAAGATTTTAGGATAAGGATTCATTATTTGGTAAAAAGTGTAGGTAAAACTAGAAAGAAGTATGGAAGAAGCTGGGCATAGAGCAATAACTCACACCATTTACCAAGGTAAGGTCAGAATGGATACTCCACCTAGATATGAAGAGAGATATTACAAGAACATTTGAAGAATTTGGAACATATTATTTATTGGATTTATGGGTAGGTAAACAGTGCATAAATAAATGAGAGATAGCAGAGTGAGCAGTAAAATGGATAATTTTGATTACATTAAATTAAAAATGGTTTGTACAAAAAAATTAATGTTTCCAAGATCAGAAGGAAAGCAGAAAACTGAAAAAAAAAGAAATTTTTATAAAGTTTCTCAGATAAAGTTCTCATATCTCAAGTATATAAAATCCTTTGTCAAATCTATAAGAATATGATTCATTCCCCAATTGATCACTGGCCAAAGGATGTATGCAGGCAGCTTCCTCATAAAGAAATAAAAATATTTATGGTCATATAAATCATTTTTGGTATCTTCCTTAAATTTTCTTTTATTTAAACTATCAGCGTCCTTAGTTCCTTCAACAAAGTTTTGGTTTTTAATCATTTCACCAAACTAGTCATTGTATATCATTTACTTCCAGCTTATTAATGTCCTTCTCCAAATATGATGCCCAGAACTTAGGACATAGTGCTATAGATATGGTCTGACCATGGCCAGAAGCACCAGGACCATTACCTGTTTCATTCTGGACACTATGCATCTCTTCCTGCATTCTAAGGGCTCATTAAGTTCTTAATTTATTATTTATTAGAAAATGCAAATTAAAACACCTTTGAGATGTCATTTTGCACCTATCAGATTGGCTAAAATGATTGAAGAGGAAAGAGACAAATGTTGAAGGGGATTTGGAAAAACTGGACATTCATTGTTGGTGGAATTGTGAAGTGATCCAACAATTTTGGATAACAAACTGGAATTATGCCCAAAGAGTTATTAAACTGCTTGTATCCTTTGACCCAGAAATAACATTATGAGGTCTATTTCCAAAGATGATTAGGGAAAAAGTAAAAGAACCTGTATGTTCTAAATATTTATAACAGCTCTCTTTGTGGTGGCAAAGAGCTGGAAATTTGGGGGATGCCTTTTAATTGAGGAATGGCTGAACAAGTTGTTATATAGGATCATGATAGAAAACTACTGTGCTATAAGAAATGTTGAACTTGATGATGTTGGAAAAAAAAACGTGGATAGACTTGCACAAAGTAATGAAGAGGAAAATGTGCAGAACTAAGAGAAGATTGTATACAGCAACAATAATTCTGTTTTAAGAACAAATTTGAGTGACTAAGTGATTATTACTAATTTAAGTATCCAAATTAACTACAAAGGACATATAAAGAAAGAAGCTATCCCCATCCAGTGAAAGACCTGAAAAATAGAAATAGGTATAGAATGATTTCACACACATGCACACACACACACACGCACACATACACACACACACACACACACACATCCAAATACCCATATGTGTCTAATGGTAGCCAACTCTAGGGTGGTGGGGAGGGAAAACAAAGGAAAAAATAAATTTACATGATAACTTTATTATATATTTAAAAGGAATAGCAAGTTGTACATAATAGGTTAGCACTTTCATGTACAAGCATACTTTATTATTGTTATTATTGTTGTTATTATTAGTGGAAATGCTTAGACTATACCATAAATTAAAATTAAAATAAATAAAATTACAAAAACAAAGAAAAACATGAAACAATGATAGTGTAGCTAATCTAAATAAAACAGTAGAATATGGGGTCAAAGAATATGGGGTTACCTTCTCCAATGTGGCCACCTTCTACTTCTTCTGTATTGATCTTGTAAATATTTATGTATATGCATATATTTGTATGTGTGTACGTGTGTTTCCAATCACTCTTTAAATATAAGCTTCTTGAGGCCAGAGAATGTTTTTGCAATTTTCTTGTATCTTCAGTGCCTAGAATAGTGCCTGACACTAGTAAGCACTTAGTAAATAATAGCTTATTAATTGGAAGTGGAGAGTATTTATATTGTGGGGAGGAAAATGTACCCAGGGTTAAATGAGGGAAATCTAACCTTCTCTAGTAGCTTAGGAAAAGGAAGTGATAATACCAATCAGCACTGCTATGCATTTTGTCCCATGAGTGTCCAAGCTATCATTCATTCATTCACTCATTCATTTACAAAATGCTTTTTGGATTTCTAAGTAGATGATGAAAAGAATCCACATTTTTCTGAAAAATCTCACCTACTAGCTGCTACTGACCATTTTCAACTCTGGACCATATGACCTGCTGGATAGAACATAGAGCCCAATTGGCAAACCTGGTCAGATCTCAATAAATGTAATAGTGAAATATATGATAATTTTAAAAAATACAATAGAGTGCAGGTAACATTAATATGTGTTTTTCTAATTTCAATATATGGCCCACAGGTATCCTTTGGAATGGTTTAGTGACCCCAGCTTCTATTGAGTTTCACACCATGGGCTCACTTCATGTCTTTACTAGAAGAGGAAAGATGCAGTGACTGTTCTGAATCTTTTTTTTTTCTTTCTTTCCTCAGCATTTTTGGGGCCTACAGCATGGATGTGATCACCAGCACTTCATTCGGTGTCAATACTGATTCCTTGAATAACCAAAATGATCCCTTTGTGAGAGAAATCAAGAAGTTAATTAAATTCAGTTTTCTGGATCCACTTTTACTTACAATAAGTAAGTTAATTCTTCTTTATGGAAATAAATAATTAAAATTTCAGTCGTTCTGATATTCCTGAAGATAATTCAATAACTTCAACAAATTAGACCATAGATTTAGAGATGTACAGAAACTTGGAAGCCCTTCAGTCTGTCCTCTTAATTTAATAGAGGATTAAACTAATGCATAGAGAGATTACAACAGAATTTCAGGAATTCTGGAGATTCTGTTGTTTAATTGCTATCTGTTAGGGAATGAGGGCTTTCAGACAGCAAGTGATCTAAATTCTCAGGGAAATTATTTTCTGACTGGGTCAGTCATAGGTAGCTTAGCAGTTAACCTGGAAGATTAGGGATGGGCACAGAACACCTGATTTTGGAGAGAGATTCTCTTCCACTGTTGGACTTTTCATTGACCCTCACCAGTTCACAGATAATTGGTGATAGCAAAAGGAAATGAGTAAGCCATATTACAATTTCTACCTCTTGTGCCATCTCCCCATTTACACTCCAAATAAAGGTGATAACATCACTCATAAAATTCTACAGTTTCATAAGAATATTGTGTTTTTGTTTTCCTCAGCTATTTTTCCATTCCTTATTCCTTTGTTAAAAAAAATGGATGTAACTGTATTTCCAAAAGAAACAATAAATTTCTTATCAAAATCAATTAGAAAAATAAAGGAAGAACGAAAGAAAAATTCACAAAACGTAAGTCTCTCCAATGTTTAAAATAAAATATATGTACATTATAAATAGTATTCTTTATCCTCAGAATAGAACAAACAAAACTTGTGTTTCATTTTACTGATGTTCATCTTTGTTTGCTATAATTTTTATTCAATTCCAATTGTCATATTGTTTTAAGTACTTACTGTTACCTGAAGAAGTGTCACTTGGTGGCCTTTAAATTCATTTCCAGCTCTAACTCTGTGGTCCTATTTGCCAGTCTGAGTGATCTGTGTCTGTGGAAATACAAAGAGAAAAAAGACACTGTCCCAGCCCTCAGATATTTTACAACCACAGAGGTGGGATAAGACACATACCCAATGATACTGCAAATTAGTATATGATGTATAGCAGGAACATAAGAAAGAACAAAGTACCTTTGTTCTTTATTTATATACTCTCAAAACAGGCCTTACTAACAATACCAACGGCTGTATAAGAATGGAAACAAAAGTTACAATTGTGCCAGTAATAATATATTCAAATTCTCCATGTGGGCTCTTGGCCCACATTTGAAAGATTTTTCATGTTCTCACAAAATTTCCACTCTGAGTGGCCTTTTTCTGGAAAAGCTATGACCCTTAATTCTTGAAGGCCAGACCAGAAAACTACAACCTATTGCTGACCCTTAAAAGCTACAAAGTCTTCAAACTTGGGTATGTTGGCTTATTATATCTTTGCTTACCCAGACCAATCTAGATCCTAGTATGTCTACTGGTTGACCACAGTGAGATCAATTTCTTTGCCTGTAGTGATCCTGAAAAACCAGCCATGAAGTTATTGTAAGATTATGATCAGTGGTGTCCACATCAATGAAATTACAAATCATTGAAGCGTTATCTTTCTATTCTTTCTGTCAGGCTTAAGAGAATTCATTTCCTGGAATGTTTAATATTTTCTTTTAGGTTCTTCAGGGTATGCTTCCCATTCCAAAACCCTGGGCTGGTGATTGGGACATCATCTTTCACAAATTGTGAATCTGATTTCAAGCTCTTATATCATTCACTTGAGGCTCTTTGACCATCCAGGGTCCTTGGTGGAAGTGCCTTGGATAGAATTCCAACTCTGTCACTGAGCTGAAGCCACAATGTCTCAAATAATTTAGATCTTCATTTGCCTGTCATACAGTAGGGATATTAATTTCCTGTGTGCATAGCTCATTTCTGTCTTCTCAAGTACTTTCTCAGCACTATCATTTTCCATTATTTTTCCAGCACCGGGTAGATTTCCTTCAGCTTATGATGGATTCTCAGACTTCTAAAAATTCAGAGACACGCTCTCATAAAGGTAATTTATGAATGAGGGTAATCACAAATTGGAATCTTGACGCCATTATCTGTGGAAGTATGAAAAAGTTTCCAATTTGCTTAGATGATATTCTAAATGGCAAAAACAACAACAACGATGATGATGATGATGATGATTGTACAGGGTTTTAAGATTTGCAGAGCACCTTTACATATATTATTTCATTTGATCTTCATAACAATTCTGTGTACTTGTCATTCTTATTTTTGTTTTAGAGATAAGGGATCGAAGGCTGAGAGAGTTAAAGCAACTTCCACAGGATCATAGCAAGTAAAATTTTGAAGTAGGATTTGAATCCAGATCTGACATACCTCCAAGTCTAACACTTGGTGGTATCACCTAGCCACCTCATAAAGATGCTTGACATCTGTAAGATGAGCCAAATGAGGGCAATTTTCAAAATCATATTTGAATTCTTGATGGTCAAGTTAGTCTGAACTATGAATGGTTACACTGAAGTCCCTTTTTCACCTATGCCTAGGACAACAATGTGGCATAGTGAGGTGAGAAAACACAGTTTTTTCAAGAGAGAAAATATGTTTTCTTATCCTAACTGTGCTACTAAGTACTTATGTGACCCTGCATTTATCACTTCATTTGTCTGGACTTACATGTCACAGGTAAAAGAAGGACATTTGCCCAGATGATCATTCACTTATCTTCTAGCTCTGAATCCTATAATCTTACTCTACTCCCTGGCCTAGGCCATGTTTCTTTATGCTCAGCTGTCTAGACAGCTAGATGGCACATAGGATAGAGTGCCAAACCTGGAATCAAGAATACTCATCTTCCTGAGTTCAAATCTGGCCTCAGACATTTACTAGTTGCATGACCCTGGGCAAGTCATTTAACGTGATTTGCCTCAGTTTCCTCATCTGTAAAATAGACTAGAAAAGGAAATGGAAAAAAAGTACTCTGGTATCTTTGCTATGAAAACCCCAACTAGAGATCACAAAGAGTCAGACATGACTGAAACAACTGAACAGCAATACAGGAAAGAAAAAAGAGACTGATCTCATGATACAAGTTTCTCTTGCAATATAAAACTTGTGGGCAAACTTCTCATATTGTGTTTTAATTAGCACTATTCTCATTTAACCATAAGTAGAATGTAGACTCTCCTGTGCTGCATCTAAGCATTATTACAAGAACTCAGCCTGATGAAGGTAGCATAATTATGTGAAGGGGGAACTGGAGTTCGAGTCAGAAGGCCAGATTCTAGTCTCAGCTTCAACCACTTACTAACTCAGTGATGTTGGAACAGTCATCTTACTGCTCTGTACCTTGACTGCCCTATCAGAAGAATGGTGAGAAGCATTCTTGCACTAGCAATTTCACAGTCTGGTAATGGTGGTCAAATGAAAGAATGTATAAAATTAATCTGTAAACACTAGGCACTATGTATAGAAATGAAGCCATTTTTATTGTTGCTTTCTGGACACCTTCCCTTCATGGAGCCCATCAGAGATAGGATGTAGTGGTGTACAGTGGGAAGAACATGGACTCTGAAGTCTGAGGAGTTATGTTTAAATTCTAATTCTCTCTCACCTATGAGACTTTGGGACAGCCACTTAACCTCTTCAGGCCTCAGTTTACTGATTTCATGGCGGTTGAGGTCTACTCCAGCTCTAAATCTGTAATCTCCTTCAAACATCTCTCTTGCATATTTCCTTCAATCTATACACAATCACCTCCCACAAGTGCTTATCCCCTCTCCTCTAGACTATCATTAGAGCCTTCTAATGTGTCTGTCCTATGACAGAGTGCACTGGAAAAAAGAGAGAATTCCCTGAAATGAAAAGTTACTTTTATCACACCCATAAATAACAAATGAGGATGAGGTACGTGTATGGAAAGAACAGAACAGATATAGGAGAAAATTGGTTGAGCAATCCCAGTTAGACTAAATCGCTTTCCTGCCTTGTAATATATTTTGGTGGAAAATTCTTATTATATCAAGGAATCTATTTCAGATCTCTTTTAAATATTCTGGATAGTCAGGTAAAATGTCTTTTTCTAAATTCTTGTGATATGCCTGAATGAAATAACAAAGGTATGATGACTTTGTCTGAATAACTCCCTTGCCTTTATTTCAGATCTGAGTGAGGAGGAAATCCTGGCCCAATCCATTATCTTTCTTTTTGCTGGCTATGAAACCACCAGCTCAGTTCTTTCCTTTCTCTTTTACCATCTGGCCACCCACCCTGAGTTCCAGCAGAAACTTCAGGAGGAGATAGATGCAGTTTTGCCCAACAAGGTGAGAGAATGAGAAGAGAGCTATTCACACCCCCTCCCAATTTACTTCCTATTCACTAATTTGCCTCATCTTCTGGTAGAAGTTTTCTCAAAATCACCTGTGCTGACTGAGTGTTTGCCCATTATTAAGGCATGGCCAGGTTTTGAAAAGTCAAAGATATATTGAGACACCATAGGTTTACATTGAGTTCTGCTTTCAGAGAAGGAAATATTTGAAGAACTAGTGCCAATTATCAGCAAAATACTGAAAAAACCCACTTGTCCTCTGTTCCTACAGCCACTTCATGGCCCTTGCTTCATTTAGTGGCACTCATTTCTCATCTCTTCTGATACTAAATAACTTTGTGACTTTGCATCTCCTCTCTAGTCCTCACTGTCTTTCTCCTTTCATCCTTTCATATTCTGTTTTCTTGTCTCTTGCTTGTTTTCTTCCCTACTTGCCTCTCAGCCCTTCTTCTCAGATTCTCATTCAATCAGGGGTTATGAAATCTTCCTGGCATCACAAGACAAAAGGGCTTATGAATGGACATTGGAGTTCATACCGAGGAAGCTCTTTGCGAGGCACCAGGATCACCTGCTTCTGTCACTCTTGGACCAAGTAGGATAATCGTCATTATGAGAATACTTAAATAGTCATTTTTCTATGAAGTTAAGGGATAGCTTTGAGAATGTATTCAAATAGTCCATTCAAAGAGTAATGAGTGACCAAGCTGGAGTGATGACATTAGGAAGAAGAGGAAATAAATTCATAAAATGGTTTCTTTAGATCTCATTGACTTCCTAGCAAACCAAACCTAGCACATATAATGTTGCTGAGTACAACCTAGGGAACACAAATGAATGTGGACAAATTCTGCTTGGTTTGGGACCAGATCTTTTTGTATATTACTGATTTTCTCTAGTATTTTGCAGATTGCCAGAATATTTTTTTTCCTTGAAGATAGGTGATGATTGCTAAATAGTGATTCTCCCATACTCCCTCCAAGCCACCTAATATCCCCTAAGCTATATACAAATGTCAGAACAAGGTGATATGATCAGAGTTGCCCTTTTAATTTGATAACTATGTAACTTATCTGTTGGGAGGGACCCTGGGAAGCCTCTCTCCCCCAAGTATCTCTTCTAAATTCTACCATTTCAGATGCATCCCTTTAAGTCTTTTCTGTTGTGAAGTCTCTTGGAGGTATAAAATACTAAACTGTTGTGAAATAATATCCCACCATTGATAGTGAACTGAGAATAAGGACTTCTAGTATAAGGATAGTAGTCATTTTGGGGTGAATAAGCAGAGATAACAAGAAGTGGAAGTTGGGGAGCAATGAAGACACAGAAGGGCTCTTCTCAGTTTTCAAGTGTATCTAAAGTAAACTTAACTGAGCAAATTTTGTCTACCATCCCATTCTAGTTTTTATATTGGCTTGATTTGTTCCAAGAGACAAGCCAGAACAGAAGAAAAATACTCTTCTTAGCACAACTTCCTTCTACTGAGGCTCAAGAGTTTTGTCACAGGCTCAAAAAGGCTCATTTTATGAAAATATTTATACAAATGCAAAATCTCACTTTGACAGAGCTCAGAAGTTTTGAATCACTTCATTAGCATGATGACCACTGCAGTGAATCCCAACATTCCATAGGTTCAATAGTAAAGTACTGTTATAGCTTTCCTCCAGAAGGTAATATTGTAACATCTGGTGACCAAATATTGGAGTTGGTATAGACCCATTCTAAGACCAAGTGAGTAAAGGTAGATATAATATGCCACCTTAGTACTTAGAACCTCTTACTTAAAACTGTTTGTTCTCTTTCCAGGAATCAGTCACATATGATGCCCTGGTACAGATGGAGTACCTAGACATGGTGATAAATGAAAATCTCAGGCTGTTTCCCATAGCTGGTAGGATTGAAAGGGTTGCTAAGAAAACTGTTGAGATCAATGGAGTGAGGATTCCTAAAGGCACAGTGGTGATGGCCTCTCCCTTTGTCCTTCATCGTGACCCAGATTACTGGCCAGAGCCTGAGGAGTTCCGCCCTGAAAGGTAAACATTTTTTTTTAATAAGAGAAAAGGTTATTCAGTGTGGCCAGTTGACAGTTTGGCTAGAACATTGAGTTAGGTGACAGGATCACTTATTTGCAGAAGTTTTTAAGCCCTTAGCAGAAAGTAAATTTTTAGGGCATATCAGACAGAAAACATGATAGTCCATTAAGAGTCAGGAAGACCTGAATTCAAAGCCCACCTCTCACACCACTTAGTTATATGGATAATGGTATTAATGATCTCATTCTGTGCAGTGATCCTTCCAAACATTTTATTCCCTACTCAAACCTCCCATTCCTCCTCCACCTTCCACTCTCTCAGCTGAGAACTTTCCCTCATATTTACCAGAAAAAAATGAAGCTATTCACAGTGAACTCCTTTTCGCCACTTCCTCATTTCCCATCACTCCTATGCCTTCCGATACTAGCCCCTCTTTTTTGCCTATATCACATGATAAAATAACTGTATTCCTTACTAAGGCTAATTCCTTTACTTGTTCATGTGATTCTATCTCTTCTAAGAGGTCTATCATCTGTCATCAATGCTCTTATACTTATTTCTAATCTGTCCCTGTCTACAGACTAATTTCCTACTGCTTACAAACATGCCCATGAGTCTTCTATCCTGAAAAAAATCCTCACTTGATCCTTCTCTCCCTGCTATTGTCCTATATCTCTTCTGTCCTTTGTAGCTAACCTCCTCAAAAACTTTACAATAAAAAGGCTCAAAAGTTACCAACAATAGGTATTAACACTTTTGTCTCCTTTTACTCTCTTCTTCATTTTTAGATTTTAAAGAATTATTTAAAGTTTTTTGTTGTTGTCATATATGACACTTCAACACCCCATTTGGGGTTTTCTTGGCAGAGATACTGGAGTCTCGATTTACCATTTACTTTCCCAGCTTATTTTACAGGCAAGGAAACAGTCAAACATGGCTAGATAACTTGCCCAAGGTCACATAGCTAGTAAGTTTCTGAGGTCACATTTGAATTCAGGTCTTTCCAACTCCAGGCCTGGCTCTCTATCTATTCTGCCACCCAACAGCCCCAAATAGCTTTACTCTTAATGAAATGCTATTGTAATAAGAGATCAACAGTTTCATTCATTTCATTTCTTAGGAAGTTAAGGTTTAGCATCTCTACAAAGTATATAAAATTGATACTAGAACACATCGTTAGAGTCTGTTGAAATTTCTTTCTTTCAAGCCTAGTTTGGGATTTCAAAAAAATTACTAATAACATATAGGATATAATAATAGGAAGGAATTGTTCTGAAGATATACAAATGGTGCTTTAAATATTGCCACTCTCTTCTTAAGGCAGATCTTGATGTTTGCTTGTATATCTCCTTTTTTATTTTTTATGTTAATTTTTAAAACTTTGGTTTTAAATTCACTCTTTTCTTCTGGTCTCTTCCCAACCCATTTAGGAATCAAGCAGTATGAATTAATTTAACCTGTGAAGTCATGAAAACATATTTCCATTTTTACCTTGTGCAAAAAAGCAAGAAAAATAAAGTGAAAGAATATGCATCAATCTGTATTCAGAATTCAGAATTTCTGTAGAGGTGGATAGCATTTTTCATCATGGTAACTTTGGAATTAATCTTGGATTCTTGCATCAAGCACAGTAGCTAAGTCTTTAACAGTTCATTATTATCAAAATTTTCCTGTTACTGTGCAAATTGGGCAACTACTTTCAGTTCATATAAGTTTTTTTTTTTCTGAAACCATTATCATTTCTTACAACACAATAATATCCCGTTACAATCATACAATTTGTTCAGCAATTCCCCCTTCGTTAGATATCCATTCCATTTGAAATTTTTTGCCACCACAAAAGTACTGCTATAAATATTTTGTATATATGGGTTTACCTCTGTTCTTTGATCTCTTTGGGATAGAAATATAGTAGTGGCATTGCTGGGTCAAAGAGTTTACAGTTTTATAGCCCTTTAGGTATAGTTCAAAATTGCTTTTCAGAAGGGTTTGCCAGTTCACAACTCCACAAACAATGTTCTAATGAACCTTTTTTTCACATTACCTTTAACATTTGTCATTTTTTCCCTCTCATAATAGTCAATCTGATAGGATTGAGGTGTTACCTGAGAGATGCTGAGGTTTCAATTTCTCTAATCAATGGTGATCTAGGAAATATTTTCATGTTACTATCGATATCAATAGATAGCTTTGGTATCTTTTTTCTGAAAACTGCCTGTTCATATCCTTTGCCCTTTTGTCAATAGGGCATTGCTCATATTTTTTTTATGAATTTGGGCTCAGTTCCATATGTATTTGAGAAATGAGACCGTTATCAGTGGAACTTTCTATAAATTCCCCCACCCCCTGTTTTCTGCATTCTTTCAAATTTTGGCTGAATTGGTTTAGTTTGTGCAAAAACTTTTAAATTTCATGTAACCCAAATCAAACATTTCACTTCCTGGGGTCCTCTTTCTCTCTTGTTTTGTCATAAAACCTTCTTTACCCATACATTTGAAAAGTAATTTTTTCTATGCTTCATTAATTTGCTTATGATATCACCTTCTGTGCCTATGAACCCATCTTTTCTTTATCTGGCTATACAGTATGAGATGCTTATATATGCCTAGTTTCTGCCAGACTGCTTTGCAGTTTTCCCAGAAGTTTTTTTTTAAAAATCAATTTGTTTTGGAAGACATGATTGGCAGGCTGGCATCCCTTCTGGTAGAGATCTTCAAGGGAGCCCTAGCCAGACCCCAGCATGGTCTTTGCTGGAGTAACCTATGGCTGAGGGATGTACCATAGATATTTCTTGCCTGAAGGGAGCTCGTTGGTGAAGATAGGAAAGGGTTTTTAGACCTCCTCTAAAGGAAAAGGATAGGAAAGGAATTAGGAGAGAGTTTTTTAGACCTCCTCTTCTGAGAGTTGCAACAATCATGACAATATTTCCACATTTCCAGTTAACAGGTGTAGCAGCCTTCTCGTATGCCATCAAGCGCAGGGAATCCACCACTCCGAGGATCTCATCAGAGTATAGGATAAACAACTTCAACTTCTTATTGGGGCCAAAACTAAAAACCACACAAGCTTTCAGAGGCATGCCCTGCTCATCCTGTTAATCCCAACTTGATGGCAAGGTCTCTTTTGTGATCATTAATGATGAAAAAGCAGTTTCTCTGTGGGCCTGTCTCCTTTGTATGAATTGATATCCTTACTCCAGGCAAGATGGTCTTTGAAAGGGTCTATAGAAATGGCAATTATCTTAACATCCCCCTTTGCAAATTCTGGGGCCATCTTTGCAGCATGGCCCAGCTCTGTAGTGCACACTGGAGTAAAATCCTGAGGGTGGGAGAAGAGAATGCCCCTTCATTCTTCGAGGAAGTCGTGGAAATGTATGTGGCCAATCATGTTATCCACCTCAAAGTTGGGGGCCTTGTCTCTAAGCAACAGACTTCTGGGCATGGCAGTGGTGGTGAGGGGCAGGAGTATAACTTTAGACTCCTTCTAACTACCTTAAAATTATAATAAATTTCTTGCAAGTTACAGTATTGTCTTTCCATTTGTGAATGTAAATGTATTAACCTTTTTAAGTTCCTCATGATTTCTCACTTATGTTTACCTTTCTATATTTCTCTTGAATCAGATGTTTAAATGTCACATTTTCTATTCAGCTGGTCTTTGTTTCAGGAATGCCTCTATTTTTAAAATTATTTAATTTATTTATTTAGTTTTAGTTTTCAACATTCGCTTTTATAAGATTTTGAGTTCAAAATTTTTCTCCTCCATCTCTACCTCCTCCTCAAGTTGCCATGCAATCTGATACAGGCTATACATGAACAAACACATTTACACATTAGTCATGTGGAATTTTTCTTTCTAACACTTGATGCTGGGTTTTATTAGTAGTATATAGAAATACTGATGGTTTATTTGGCTTTGTTTTATATCCTACAACTTCACTTAAGTTGTTCATTATTTCAAGTAGTTTCTTTAGTTTATTCTGTAGGATTCTCTAAATATTCCATTATATCCAATGCAAAAAGTGATAGTTTATTTTTTTCATTGCCTATCCTAATTCCTTCAATATCTTGTTCTTCTCTTATTGCTAAAGCCAATGTTGCTAGTACTATATTGAATAACAGTGATGATAATGGACATTCTTGTTTCTCCCCTGATCTTATTGGAAAGGTTTCTAGCTTATTCCCATTATATATAGTACTTGCTTATGGTTTTAGACAGATGCTACTCGTCATTTTAAAGAAAATTCCACTTATTCCTATGCTTTCTAGTGTTTTTAATATGAATGAGTGTTGTATTTTGTCAGAAGCTTTTTCTGCGTCTATTGAGATAATTATACGATTTCTGTCAATGTGGTTATTGATATGGTCAATTATGCTGAGTTTTCCTAATATTGCATTCCTGGTATAAATCCCATCTGGCCAAAGTGTGTTATCCTCCTGATAACTTGCTGTAAACTTTTTGTTAATATTTTATTTAAAATTTTTGCATCTATATTCATTATGGAAATTGGTCTATAATTTTCCTTCTTTGCTTTGGCTCCTCTCAATTCAGGTATCAGCACCCTATTATCATAAAAAGAATTTGTTAGTACTCCTTCTTCACCCATTTTTCCAAATAGTTTACATAGTATTAGAATTAATTGCTCTTTAAAAGTATGGTAGAATTCACTTGTAAATCCTTCTGGTCCTGGACATTTTTTCTTAGGGAGTTCATTGATGGCTTATTATCAATTTCTTTTTCTGATATAGGGTTATTTAAGTATTTTCTTTCATCTTCTGTTAATCTGGGCAATTCCTATTTTTGTAAATATTCCTCCATTTCACTTAGATTGTTAGGTCTATTGGCATGTAGTTGGACAAATTAACTCCTAATTGTTACTTTCATTTGGTGGCGAATTCACCCTTTATTTTTAATACTGGTAATTTGGTTTTCTGCTTTCTTTTTTTCTAATCAAATTAACCAAAGATCTATCTCTTTTATTGTTTTATTTTTTTCACAAAACAGCTCTTAGTTTTCTTTCTTAGTTCAATAATTTTCTTAATTTCAATTTTATTAATCTCTCCTTTGGTTTTCAGAGTTTCTCATTTGATAGTAAGTTGGAGATTTTTAATTTTTTCTTTTTCTAGCTTTTTTAGTTACATGCCCGATTCATTGATCTCTTCTTTCTCTATTTTATTCATGTAAGCATTTAGAGATATAAAATTTCCCCTCAGTACTGCTTTGATGGCTTCTCATAAGTTTTAATGTGTTGTCTCGTTGTCATTCTCTTGAATGAAGTTATTGATTTTTATGTGATTTGTTGTTTGACCAACTCATTCTTTAGGATTAGATCATTTAGTTTCCAATGAATTTTTAGTCTGTCTTTCCATGGCCCTTTATTACACGTAATTTTTATTGCATCATGATCTAAAAAGGGTGCGTTTGATATTTTTGCCTTTCTGCATTGGATTATGAGGTTTTTATGCCCTAGTACATGATCAATTTCTTTTTGTAGGCACCATGTACCACTGAGAAAAAGGGATATTCTTTCCTATCCCCATTCAGTTTTCTCCAGAGGTCTATCATATATGACTTTTCTAAAATTCTATTCACTTTCTTAACTTCTTTCTTTTTTATTTTGTGGACAGAGTTATCTAGTTCTGATAGAGGCATATTGATTCCCCCCACTAGTATAGTTTGCTATCTATTTTTCCCTCTAACTCACTTAAATTCTCCTCTATGAATTTGGATGCTATACCACTTGATGTATACATGTTTTGTATTGATACTACTTCATTGTTTATAGTACCTTTTTAGCAGGATGTGATTTTTTTTCCTTATCTCTTTTAATTAATCTATTTTTGCTTTTGCTTTTTCTGAGATCAAGATAGCTACCCCTGCTTTTTTTTTTTACTTCAGCTGAAGCATAATATATTCTGCTCCAGGATTTTTCTTGATAATATATACATGATAACATATAATATATTCAATATAATCAAAACAGAATTCATTATTATTCCCCATAAACCCATTCCCCCTTTCCATATTTTTGGCAACATTGTGATCCTAGTCATTCATATGCAGAACCTCGGAGTTAAACTTGACTACACAATATCTCTCCCCATTACCCTCCCATATCCAATCTGTTGCTAAGGCCTGCTGATTTCACCTATGCAATATTTTTCAAAAATATTTTTTTCTCTCCTCTTAAGTAGTTCCAACTCCATTGCAGGGCCTCATCACCTCATATTTGGATTATTATAATAGCCTGCTAGTTGGTCAGCCTACCTCAAGGGTGTCCCTACATCGATTCATTCTCCATTTAACTATGAAAATGAGGTTCGTAAAGTGCAGGCATGATCAGGTAACCCCTATCCTCAATAAACTCTTGTGGCTCCCCAGTGCCTCCAGGAGCAAATACAAAATGTTCTATTTGTCATTCAGAACCCTTCATGCCCTCAGCCTCTAGTTAGTTTTCAATCTTCTTCCACCCTACTCCACTTTGATCTAGTTTCACTGGTCACTTACCTGTTTCACAAACAAGATACTCTGGCTGTTCCCCTTGCCTGGAAAGCACATCCTCCCCTATTCTGATTTCTGACTTCCCTGGCTTCCCTTAAGTCCTAGGACAAAGCTGACCTTCTAACAGATTCTTTCGTCAACTGCTCTTGATTCCAGTGCCTTTCTTCCCTTTGTTAATTATTCCCTGTTTATCTTGTATATAGCTTGCCTTATATAGATTTCTTTGCATATTGGCTCTCACATTAAATTGTAGGTTCCTTGAGGGCAAAGAATATCTTTTGCCTCTTTATATATCCCCAAACTTAGCACAGTGCCTGACACATAGCAGTTACTAAGTAAATGTTTATTGATTGATTGATTGATGCATTTCTTCCAGAGTCAGATTCATTGTTCTTCTGACAAGTCTTAGATCTTCTTTTTTTTTTCTCTCATCTCTTTTTAATTTCCATCTTGAAAAACCAGGTTCAGCAAGGAAAATAAAGAGCGCATGAATCCCTATATGTACCTGCCCTTTGGTGCTGGTCCCCGAAACTGCATTGGGATGAGATTTGCACTTATGAGTATGAAAGTTGCTACTAGCCGACTCCTGCAGAAATTTTCCTTTAGGACTTGTAAAGAGACACAGGTGAGGATTCATGTCTTTTGTTTCATTACTTAGGATGGTTTTTATCAAGATGATTTTATTTTCAAAGTAGAGAATTGTCCTATGCCACATGGACAAATTTAATTCAACCTAATTTTCCCATTTATTGTGGGTGGGCTATTAAGAGTTAACTTACCTTATTAAAATAGAAATATACAGAAGGTTGTAATATCAATTAAGTTGGGACTTTTTTTTTATTGTTTTAGAATGATAAATTAATTAAGTGTCTTTGATGGAGCCTTACTAAGTGCAAAGCCCCAGTCCCAAACCCCTATCTACTAGGTGCTAAGCCTATGTGGGCATGAAACCCTCAGGGTCCTAAGAGGAGTTGCTAAGACCAGAGCCAATACTAAAAGCCTAAGTTCTAGTGACTTAGATGACATTCGATGATGGCTAAAGAGTGCACAAAAAGATAGAACAGAGTTATTTGCTGGGGGCTCTCACTCTTGGAGGCATGTTGATGTGGAGACTCTGGACAGCTGTAGTTACTAGCCCTCCAGTTTGTAAACCCAGATGTAGGGACTTTTTAAACCTTTGTAACTATGCAGTGAGATTTGAATCAGACAATGTCTGTCTGTTGATGTTTGTAATTTGTTTGTATTTGCACTGAAATTCAGGGTGCTGGTTTTTTCCCCTGAACTAAGTGAATGATATTTGTATGTTGGATTGAAATAAGATTGTTAACCCCCTTAATGTTACTTTCCTTAGTAAAGCAGATCAAAAGAAACTGTGCTGGCAGCATTCTTGTTGTTGGGCTTGTATTGATCTTTTACCCCCACAGCAGCTGTCAGCCAAATTTTTGCAACAAAGGCCAAGAGACAAACAATTAAAATGTTGTTGGGTATATAATTAATGTCATTTAATTATAATAACAACACCAATAATACAAAATTCTTTGTCACAAAAATACAGTTTTTGAAGACATAAGTATAGTAGCCCCTTTTTCATTCCTTCGTTTTATGAGAAAAAATATGCAGTGTCAAAGGTCATGAGAATGAATAAAATCTCTTAATTTCCATAAGATTCTTGATTCCATCTTACAACAGACCAATATTAATAAAACCTAAGCATACAGTTAATACATATTTATTGATTGATTATTTTGTGACTATCTCAGAAGTCCAACCTACATTGGGTCTCAATTACAATCATATCAATCTAACACTCCTTTGCATGGCATTCTAGTTTGTTTGTTCTTCATTTGTATAATCTTCTTTTCCATAAGATATCATTAACAATTGTAACTACTTCTCTTTCTCTCTGTTTTTGGGTACTGGTTGCTTATTGAACTCTAATTGTTTTTCTTTATTGTTGCAGATTCCTCTGAAGCTGAGTAATCAGCCTCTTCTTTCACCAACTGTACCCATTGTCCTGCAGGCTGTACCAAGGTCCAAGAAGAGAAACCAACACTAGAAATTCTCTTTCTCATTCTACTCACCCATATCTACAGTCATGCCCCAGATGTCTCTTCTGTAGTCTAAAGACCCTGAATCCTAGGGTTGCAAATATAACCTAATTGACCTAATGAATCAAAGAAAAAGAAGTGATTTTTTTAACCACAGAAGAGGAGTATTTAGATATTTCAGATGGTCTTCTGGACATGTCCACATTTGAGAGCTATGTATAATGTTCAGTGGTATCAAGTGTCACACACAGTGATCCAGCTGATCATATTCCAAAAGAAATGACCCCCACCATATTAGTATTAGTACCACTTGATATTACTAAGCTTTGGTGACTCAGTGGATAAACATAGAGAAAAAAAAATAGAGAATTGTCTCTTCTTTATTTTTATCAACAATACTCCTTGAAAATTACAATATATTGAATGCAATAATATTGTGGGAAGCATATTGCTTATTTTTACTATTCTACATTTGATCAAAGCACATTATGTTTTGCTTTCTTGTTTTCACTTTTTCCTTTGACTCTGTATCTTCTTTCACACCATAGCTAATATGGTAATGTTTTCTGTGATCGAACATGTATAACCTATATTAAATTGCTTCATGTTTTTGGGAGAGGGGAGATGAGGGAGAGAGGAAATTTGGAACTCAAAAAATTTTTAAATGAATGTTAAAAATTGTCTTCTTATGTAATTGGGGAAAAATAAAATATTCTTTAATATTCATTATTTAACTACTATGCTGCTACAAACCACTAAAGATATTTCTGGAAATTTCTTCCTTGATGTCTAGTATGCCTTAAAGTCATTTTGATATTATTTTCTTGGAGGATTAATGTATAGGTTTTGATTATCTTAATTTTTTTATTGCCAATTAACTGATCAGAATGTTCCTATAGAAGTCCAATTTAACATTGATAGCACTGGTAAGGGGACAAATAGATCAGTTAGTTCTTTTTTCCTTCCACAAACATTTGTGTGTAATCCCTGAAAAAAGACTTGGGCTCTCATAGATTGAGTTCAATATTAGGGATTCTTCACAAGTCACACTCTGTTGGTTGTGTACCCATTCAGGGTTTCACCCATAAACATCAACATTTGTCTTTATTCTTGTTCTCTGTGCAAATTGTAAAAGGATCTTCAGTTTCCACACAAATATTCATGCTAACAATTCATCAAATATATAACTGGCTTGATGTCAGGTGACAAAAACTGGCAAAAAAAAAAGAGCATTCATACCCAATCTGGTAAACAGTCAAAACAACTTTTCTTACATATCTGGTTAGCCTTTATTTCACCCAAGGATATGATGTGGTTGAGGTACAATGAAAATAAGAAAACATTTGAGGCCACTAGAAACCCAACCCCCTATCTTGACATGTTCCTTCTGTCCAAGTCAGGTTCAATGGAATTCTGATACTTTAAAACTTCCCCCAATAAATATTAAGTCCTTGACCTATTTAATTAGGACTCTTGAATGTTTGAAAGAAAAGTCAATGATCAATTAAATGGTGCTGGTAGAAAGATTAGATGTTCTTCCAACTGGAATATTCTAAGATGTTTAATTCTTTTTTCACCATCTCCATTCAGCAATCATTTTTTTTATATATTTGTTTAGTCATTGCCATTCTATTGTACCACTCTAGTGTAAATCTATGCTATCTCATCCCTACGTTGTTGCAATACTGGAGTAGGTTTATAACTGGTGTCCCTCCCTGTGTTGTTAAGCAAAATTGTCTCCTTAGTATGGCTTTTGTTCCTTTTGAGTAGAAGTAC
>CM053622.1:418213812-418235958 GCA_028646595.1 Phalanger gymnotis
GGGGGCTGGGAGCTCTGTGTGGGACAGACCTTACCCAGAGACCATCCAGGCTGTCCTGGGCTGGGGCCCTGCTTCCCTCTGCCACTTTGTAGGTTCTGCAGCTCTAGAATTGGTTCAGAGCCATTTTTTTATAGGTTTTTGGAGGGACTTGGTGGGGAGCTCACGCCAGTCACTGCTTCCCAGCCGCCATCTTGGCTCCACCCCCCCATCATTTCTTATAGCACAATAGTATTCCATTGCATTGATATACCACAACTTGTTAAGCTATTCCCCAGTTGATGGGCATCCCCTCAACTTCCAGGTCTTGGTAAATATTCACTTTCAACAAAATTGGTGTTCCCAAGGCAAAACAGATACCAGAAGAATTAATGTAAACAAATTAGAGATCTTCTCAGAGTGGTAACAGTTTGTTGCTAACTTGGAGGGAAAGTTGAGCCAACACACAGTTGGCAACAGTGGAGCAGAAAAGGAGTGGGAAACTTTTAGAGATTTAGTGTATAGCACTGCATTTGCTCATTTGGGTCAGAACACTCACAAACATGGACTGGTTTGATGAAAATGATGGGAATATTCACAAGCTGCCAATTGAAAAATGAGAACTCCACAGGGTTTACCAGCAGGATAGTTCATCTATCTCTAAGAAGGCAACATTTCATGCCATCAAAGGTAAAGTACAAGCAAAGCTTAGAGAAGTGCAGGATTCTTGGCTCAGTAAGAAGGCAGATGAAATTAAGTTTTATGCTGATAGTAACAATCCAAAGCACTTTTATGATGCCCTGAAGGCTTTTTTATGGGCCAAAGGTTTATCTCAACTACTCAATGCTGACAGAGCCACATTTTTAGTTATAGGGATATGATCCTTGAAAGATAGGCTGAATACTTCCATAATGTTCTCAACAGACCATCATCAATCAATGCTGAGGCCATTGACTGTTTAACTCAGGTTGAAGTCAATCCCTCCCTAGCTGAAGCTCCAATTGAAGAAGAGATTTTGAATACAATTGAATACAATACAATTGAATACACATACAATTTTTGAATACAATACAATACAATTGAATACAATTCATGTGGCAGAGCACCTGACGCTGATTCTACTCCAGCTGAGATTTACAAGATAGGGGGTCCATTGCTCATATAAAAGTCAACTGAATTTTTCCAGATTTTATGGCAAGAGGAGGTTATCCCCCAGGAGTTCAAGGATGCCTCCATTGTCCATCCCTACAAAGGTAAAGGAACTAGATTGTTCTGTGACCATCACAAGGAGGTCTCTCTTTTAGTCACTGCTGACAAAATTCTTGCCAGAGTTCTCCTTAGTAGGCTGATCCTTCACCTGGAAGATGGTCATATATCTGAGAGCCAGTGTGGCATCAGAAACAGCCAAGGAATAGTCAATATAATGCTTGCTGCCCAACAACTCCGAGAGAAATGCCAGGAGCAGAACAGAGGTCTACACACAATGTTTGTAGATCTGACCAAGCCCTTTGATACTGTTAGTCATGAGGACTTATGGAAAATTATGTCAACATTTGGTTGCCTGGAGAAGTTCATCAGCATTATATGTCAATTTCATGACAGCGTGCTTTCCCGTGCTCTGGATAATGGACAGTGTTCTCGTGCTTTCACAGTCACGAAACAAGTGAAACAAGTCTCTGTGCTTGCTCCTATGCTTTTTAGCATGATGTTTTCAGCCATGTTGTCAAATGCTTTCAATGAGGATGAACATGGCATCAAGGTGTGCCAGTAATGCAAAATGGGCTTAGTTTAACGGGTGCCCTTGAGGAGTTTGACTTTTGTTTTCCTTGAAAGTACTTTCACCTGTTAAGTGCTAAGCCCCAGGCCCAAAGCCCTATCAGATGTGAAACCTGTGTGGGCCTAGATTAATGACTTAAGAGGGGCCAACTCGGGAACCAATGGTCTCTGGTCTCTGGTCATTGAGGTGGGGCTTGAGAATGCCAGAGGCTTGGCTGTGAGAAGAGGCGAGAAACTACAGCTGAAAAAAGCCGAAGCAGAGGCAACCTGTGTGTGGACCCAGGAGTTCCAGAGAGGACTTGAGGCCAGTGAATATGATTTATGCCATCTTATTTTTCTGTGGCCTCCTGGCTACTCTTGTGAGGTAGGCTTACTGGGCCTGGAGACTTGTGATCACGATGTCGGAATGGGGAGGCTGGTTCGCTAATTTGTTGCTCTGGGGCCTGAATAAATGTCTTGATGTCTTCTTCTTAGAGAATTCTACATACCCTGCAATTTCGAACCATTCAGATATATATATGATCCTTTTTGAGATCATAAATTCGGCCTTCCTACTACACAAGGTCAGCTACCCCACTGATGGTAAATTCATTAAATCGAAAAAGCTGCAAGCCAAGACCAAAGTGGAGGGAGAGTTGGTGCATGATTTTTCTGTTTGCTGATGACTGCGTACCCAATGAAGCCTCTGAAACTGAGATGCAACAAAGTAGGGATCAATTCTCTGCTGCCTGTGCTAATTTTGGCCTAAGAATTAACATCAAGAAAACATAGGTGCTCCATCAGCCACCACCACACCATCCATATGTGGAAGCATCAGTTACAGCAAATGGAGAAGTTTTGAATGCTTTGGATAAGTTCACCTACCGTGATAGTGTACTTTCCAAGGATGTACACATTGATAATGAGGTTGATACATGCATTGCCACAGCTGGCTCAGTGTTTGGGAAGATCCAAAGGAAAGTATGGGAGAGAAGAGGTATTAGACTGATTACCAAACTGAAGGTCTACAGAGCTGTTGTGCTGACCTCATTGTTGTATGCCTGTGAAACCTAAACAGTCTACCAGTGCCATGCCAGGAAACTGAATCACTTCCATTTGAATTGTCTTAGGCAGATTCTGAAGATTGCTTAGCAGGATAAGGTATTAGACGCTGAAGTCCTTACTCAAACTAAACTGCCAAGCATTCAAACTCTACTTCAGATGATGCAACTCTGATGGACTGGCCACTTCATCCAAATGCAAAATATACTCTTGCCAAAAAAGACTATTTTATGGAGAACTCACACAGGGCAAGCTCTCACATGGTGGTCAGAAGAAGCAGTACAGGGACACTTGCAAAGTCTCTCTCTCAAGCACTTTGAAATTGATTGTGTGACATGGGAGACATTGGTACAGGACCATTCATCATGGTGTGCCTACATCAGAGAAGGCACTGTGCTCTATGAGCAAAGAAGGATAGAGATAGCTCAAAGGAAATGCAGGATGTGCAAATTTGGAGTATCCACCCCAAATGTTCACATGGACTATTTTTGCCTGGCCTGTGGTACAGCAATCTGACTTCATCTTGGTCTGATCAGCCACAGTCAGAAACATTGAAACTTGATTTTAGCATAGTGATGTCATTTTAGTCCTCTCTGAGGATGAAGGACAACAACCAACAAACCAATTAATTTTTAATTCATTGGAAACTCTGATTCTATGACTTGAATGACACAACAATATTAGTAGAAAACTGATATTAAAAAAGATGCCCCTTTGTCTCTGGAACAAATTTTGCATCATTAAAGGAGTTTTTCAATCTTGTAAGCATAATCTAACCTAACTTTAACTTTCTATTTAATTTGGAATCGAGTCAAGACATAGATAGAGATTTCCAGAGTAACCTCCCAGGGTTGGTGTGAGAGTTTAATAAGATATATGTATGTAAAGTATTTTGCAAACTTTAGTGATCTAAATAAATGCTACATTTAAGGGACCAAAGGGCTTGGAATATGATATTCTGGATGTCAAAGCAGCTGGGATTAGAACCAAGAATCACCTACCCAGAAAAACTAAGTATAATACTCCAGGGCGAAATATGGATTTTCAATAAAATAGAGGACTTTCAAGAATTCTTGATGAAAAGATCAGATCTGAATAGAAAAATTTGACTTTCAAATGCAAGAATCAAGAGAAGCATGAAAAGGTAATCAAGAAAGAGAAATCATAACGGACTTACTAAAGTTGAACTGTTTAATTTACATTCCTACATGGAAAGATGATATTTGTAACTCATGAGACCTTTCTTAGTATTAGGGCAGTTGAAGTGAATATACATATACATAGGCAGAGGGCACAGGGTGAGTTGAATATGAAGGGATGATATCCAAAAAATTAAATTAAATTAAGGGGTCAGAGAAGAATATAGGGAGAAGGCAAAAGGGACAGATAGAATGGGGTAAATTGTCTTGCATAAAAATGGCAAGAAAAAGCTGTTATAATGGAAGGGAAGAAGGGGCAAGTGAAAGGGAATGAGTGAATCTTGCTCTCATCAGATTTGACTTAAGGAGGGAATAACATGTACAGTCAATTGGGTATCTTACCCAACAGGAAAGTAGAAGAGAAGGAGATGGGGGCAGGGGTGATAGAAAGGAGGACAGATTACGGTGGGAGGTAGTCAAAAGCAAACACTTTGGGAAAAAGGACAGGGTCAAAGGAGACAATTGAATAAAGGGGGACCAGATAGGATGAAGGGAAACATAGTCTTTCATAACATGACTATTATGGAGTGTTTTGCATAATGTTGCATCTGTGGCCTATGAGGAACTGCTAGCCTTCTCAAGGAGGGTAGGTGGGGAGGGAAGAAGGGAGAGAATTTGAAACTCAAAGTTGTAAAATAAAATGTTTAAAATGTTGTTTTTACATGCAACTGGGAAATAAGATATACAGGTAATGAGGTATAGAAATCTATTCTGCCCTACAAGAAAGTAAGGAGAAAGGGGTTGGGCAAGGGAGTGAGGTGATAGAAAGGAGGGAAGACTGTGGAAAGGGACAATCAGAATATATGCCTTCTTAGGATGGGGGAGGGTAGAAAGGGGAAGAAAATTTGTAACTCAAAATCTTATGGAAATCAATGTTGAAAACTAAAAATATTAAATAAAACACACATACACACACAAAGAAAAAAAACAAAAAAAAACCCTATGTGTGTGTATATTTTTCTTATAAAATTTTTATGTAACTGGGACAGTAGACATATGTTGAATGGATGCCTAAATATTTACCTTTTTCAGGCTTTTTAAAGTTCAAGATACTTTATTATCTTCTCTTCCTTCAGATACCTTGTGAATCAAACTCTCAACACTCACAATTCTGCCACATCCAGAACTGACTTCCTCTAAGCATATGTGGTCTGACCAAACTGATTTCCCCATTGTAGTTTTCTCTACTGCAATTTCTATCCCACCAATAAATATGTTTGCGACTATAACGTTAGACCTCATGTTGGTAACTATTCTATTATACTTAATTGAGAAAAAGCAACTTGCTTTCAGATTGTGAAGTGGTTTCAAAACCAACTAGAGGAGTTTATATTTCATCTTTGAAGCAACAGGGAATCACTGGAATTTTTTGAGTAGGAGAGTGATATGGTCAGACTTGAACTTAGGGAAACCATGTAAAGGATGGATTAAAATTGGGAGACAGTTGAAATAGAAGGACTGATGAGAAGGCCATTGAAATAATACAGACAAGAGGTTATAAAGGCCTGAGCTAAGATGATTTCCAAAGGAGTAGTAAGGAGATACATGCAAGAGATATTTTTAAGATTAAAACAATTTTTGGCAACTAGTTCACTAGATGGGGTAGGGGAAAATGAGAAATCAAGGATAATACCAAGGAAGTAAACCTGGGAAAATGGAAGGATGGTGGTTCCTCTCATAGAAATAGGGAAATTCGGAATAAAGGTAGGTGGCAAATGTTGCAGATATGTAAAGAAGGGGTGGGATTGATGAAGGATCAACTGATTCAGCAACTACTAGATTCGATAGCAATTTTAGAGAGAGTAGTTTCAGTTTAGCATTAAACAGAATACAGACTGTAGTGCTGAAGAGTGAAAGGAAAGGAAGCAAAAGCAATGAATTTCATTATTCATTTTGTTTTTGGTTTGGCTGGGTGTATGAATGATAAAGGGAAGCAAGATATGAGATAATAGATTGAGGGAATGGTAGAATTCAGTAAACTTTTTTTTTAAAAGGATGGTGAATATTTGAATGAATTTGTAGGCAGCAGGGAAGGAGCTTATAGATAGGGGTAGATTGAAGATAAGAAAGGGGAAGATGACTCTTCTGGAGCAGATGAGAAATGACAGGATTAAGAGCACATATAGAAGGACAGGCCTGGGAAAGGAAAAGGCTGACTCATTATCAGAAGGTTCAATACAGGAGGTGAGAATGGAGAGGTGATGTCAAGGTTTTGTAATAAAGAAAGGAGGATAAGAGAGAACTCATAATATATTCCCTCTATTTCAATGGATGTAGTAAAGTGTAAGGTGAGGTACTAGGTTCGGAGTGGGGTGAAGGGGAGATGTGCAAAGTTTGAGGAGAGAACAGAAAGTTTAGAATGGCCTCTGTAGGAAGTGGGTTAGATAATCAATGAGCATTAAATATGTGATCCAGTTATTTGAGTTGAAATTGGTCTAAAGAATATCAGCCCAAGAAGGGGGGCTACTTTGGATGTGAGAAAATGAAAGCCATTCTTGAGTACAAAGAGGAACATAATCATTATTATATAACTATGCCAATAGTGTTGAAATAAAAATTCTCCACCCAGGCTCTTATGCATTTGCATTCAACTTTTGGAATGCCTTTCTTCTTTCTATCACTAAGGTTCACTAATTTATTATGACTCAGATGTGATCATGGGTTCTTCAAGGCTATGCCAGAAGAATGTGAGGTTTGATATACCCAAGCAAGTTCTGAAGGCTTCAATCATAAGTATATTGATAGATTATGTAGCTACTGACCCAGGACCAGTCTGGCTGAGTTCATCACTAGATTTGTGGCAGTAAGACAGGTTTTTGGCCACATGGGACTGGGATGACTATTAAGTTATAAGGAAGTTGTTATTACTGGTACTCACATCAACGAAATTATAGACTCTGCCTTGAAGAATTGTGTGTTTGTATCTCCCCCAGTTTCAGAAAATTTGATAGCTAGCATTTAGCTAGTATTGATATTAAACTTTAAGTTGTGCAAAGCACTTTACAAATATCTCATTTTTATATAGCCTGAGACGTAGTGTCTTGCTTTAAGTTCCTTTCTCCCTTGTGATTGGAATAGACTCTATTAAATTCCAGACAGTTTTAAGCCTTTAGACTCTGTCTCCTTGGCCCTCCATGGTCTTTGGCTGAAATCACTCTGGATAGAATTCTGTGTCATTTAAATGAAGCTGCAAGGAATCTCTGATTTCCCAGTACCTCAGCCGTCCATCTTGACCTAGAGATATTAAATTGCTATATTCATATCTAAAATTGTAAGTGGTTGTCTCTCATTAGTGTTTTCTACTTTTTTTTTAGCACCAGATAGATTTCTTGCAGTTGCTGGATGTTTACCAGACCTCTAATAATGAGGAGAACGAGTACCTTTGTGGACACTACCATATGAAGATCTGGAGGAAGAGTGTGGAACATTTTGTGATTAACTGAAAAGTTACACCAACTAGCAAAAAGAGAGCCTTTTGGCAGTATGATGAGTTAAAAGAAGACACTTTCCCAAAAAGTATGGGAACTTATCATTGGTTGAATATGCCTAAGATTTTAATAGGGATAAAAAAACATAAAATCTCCCCTTGTCTTATACCTAAGGCAGGCAGCAAGACAAAGAGGAAAGATTTAGAGTCGAAAGACTTGAGTAACAATCTTGCCTTTCCCACTTGTGACTTTGGGAGCATCATCTCATGTCTACAAGACTCAGGCTTCTCAATGGTAAAAGAAGAAGATTAGACTAGATAATCTCTAAAATTGTTTCTAATACTTTGTCTGATAATGTTACCCTGTTCTCTAGCCTAGCACGTGTTCCACTGTATTCATCAAGGCGGGGGGAACTATTTGAAATATAAGTTTCTCAGTTTCTTTGTAATATAAAAGCTACATGGAAAACTATTTCTAGGAATATGTCTCAGAAACACTTACATTTTACCCGGGAACAGGCATAGCCTGGAGCTCTCTTTTCAATTTAGTTCCTTCATACTCTTTCCTTTTTATGTTTCTAATTAACCACAGGAAAGAAGGAAGGAAGAAAAGGAGGAAAGAAACATTTATTAAGTGCCTCCTGTATACTAGGCCCTGTGATAAGTGCCTTACAAATATCATCTCATTTGATTCGCACAATAAGAGAAGTAGGTGTTATTATCCCTATTTTACAATTGAGGATACTGACGCAAAAAGTTCAGTGATTGTCTTACAGCTAATAAGTGTCTGAAGTTACAGTTAAACCCATGTCTTCCTAGATCCAGACCCAGTGCTCTATTCACTGCCATCCAGCTTTCTCCACATGGTAAAATAGAAGGAAAACTGGTTATGGGAATTAGAAGACCTGGGTTCTAATTCACTTTCAGTCATTTATTACCTCTGTGACCTTGGAACATTTACTTCACCTTTCTGAGACTCGGTTTCTTCATCTGAAGCATAGGAAAATCATACTATGCATTATCAATGTTTTTTTTTAATTTTTATTTTGAGTTCTAAATTTCTTCCCTCTAGCCCCTTCTCCACCCACTGAGAAGGCAAGCAACATGTGTACGTGCTTCTGTATGTGTATATGTATATATGTACATATGCCCATTATACATGCAGTCATGAAAACATATTTCAACATTAACCATTTTTCAAAAAAAAGAAAAATAAAGTGAAAAAATGTGCTTCAATATGCATATGTACTTGTAATTTCATAGGCTTGCTTTTAAGATTATATGAAATAATTTATGTAAAATGCATTGTTGCTGTAAGGCAGTATTTGAATGTAACCTATGCTTATCATTAGCCTCTAAAGCCTCTCATGTCTCTCACTAATGACAAGATGTAGTGTGCTACAGCAGGAAAAACATTGTTGCTGGAAGTCAGAAGACTTGGGTTGCAATCCGGCCTCTGAAACCTGAAATGTCACTTAAGCTATTTGGGCCTCAGTTTCTACATACATAAAACAAGACAGCTGGATTGAATGGACTCTAAGGTGCCTTCCAATTCTAGATCAATGACCCTATCCTATAATATTCTACCTTTCAGGAAGAAAGGGGAGTTATTTTGCATAATGTTTGTTGTGGTTCAGTGATTTTTCAATTGTGTCTGACTCTTTGTGACCCCATTTGGGGTTTTCTTTTTTTTATGAAATTTTGGCATTTAATATTTTTAGTTTTAAACATAGATTTCCACAAGATTTTGAGTTACAAATTTTCCCCCCATTTCTACCCTCCCTCTCACTCCAAGATGACATATATTCCAATTGCCCCTTTCTTGAGCATGCCCCCCTTCTGTCACCCCACTCCCCCTTGTTGTCCCCTTTCCCCTTACTTTCTTATACAGCAAGATAGATTTCTACACCCCATTGCCTGTATATCTTATGTCCCACTTGATTGTAAAAACATTTTTTTGATCATTTGTCTTTAGACCTTTGAGTTCCATATTCTCTCCCTTCTTCTCTCCCTACCCACCCTCCTTGAGAAGGCAAGCAATTCAACACAGGTCACACATGTATTATTATGCAAAACACTAACATAATAGCCATATTGTGAAAGACTAACTATATTTCCCTCCATTCTATCTGGTCCCCCTTTATTCAATTTTCTCCTTTGACCCTATCCCTTTTCAAAATGGATTGCTTTTGATTGCCTACTCCCCCAATCTGCCATCCCTTCTATCATCCCCCCTCTCTTCTCCCCTTCCCCCCACTTTCCTGTAGGGTAAGGTACCCAATTGAGTGTGTATGTTATTCCCTCCTTAAGTCAAATCTGATGAGAGCAAGATTCTTTCGTTCCCCCTCACCTACACCCTCTTCCCTTCCTACAGAACTGCTTTTCCTTGCCATTTTTATGTGAGATAATTTACCCTATTCTATCTCTCCCTTTCTCCTGCACCTAATATATTCCTTTCTCACCCTGTAGTTTTATTTTATTTTTTTAGATGTTATCCCTTCATATTTGACTTGCCCTATGCCCTCTGTCTATATATATGCATATATATGTATATGTATATATATTCACACACATACACATATATGTATGTGTGTATACACATATGTGTGCATATATGTATACATATATACGTGTGTGTGTGTGTGTGTGTGTGTGTGTGTGTGTGTGTGTTCCCTTCGACTACCCTAATACTGAGAAAGGTCTCAAGAGTTACAAATATGATCTTTCCATGTAGCATTGTAAACAAAATAGTTCAACTTTAGTAACTCTCTTATGACTTCTCTTTCCTGTTTACCTTTTCTTGCTTCTCTTGATTCTTGTATTTGAAAGTCAAATTTTCTATTCACCTCTGGTCTTTTCATCAAGAAAGCTTGAAAGTCCTCTATTTTATTGAAAATCTATATTTTGCCTTGGAGCATTATACTCAGTTTTTCTGGGTAGGTGATTCTTGGTTTTAATCCTAGCTCCTTTGACTTCCAGAATATCATATTCCAAGCCCTTTGATCCCTCAATGTCAAAGTTGCTAGATCTTGTGTTATCCTGATTGTGTTTCCACAATACTCAAATTGTTTCTTTCTACCTGCTTGACATATTTTCTCTTTGACCTGGGAACTCTGGAATTTGACAGCAATATTCCTAGGCCTTTTCTTTTTGGGATCTTTTTCAAGAGGTGATCAATGGATTCTTTCCATTTCTATTTTACCCCCTGGTTCTAGAATGATGATATCTAGGCTCTTTTTTTGATCATGGCTTTTAGGTAGTCCAATAATTTTTAAATTATCTCTCCTGGGATATTCTCCAGGTCAGTGGTTTTTCCAATGAGATATTTCATATTGCCTTCCATTTTTTCATTCCTTTGTTTCTGTTTTATAATTTCTATATCTCTTATAAAGTCACTAGCTTCCACTTGCTCCAATCTAACTTTTAAGGTGGTATTTTCTTCAGTGGTCTTTTTGGACCTCTTTTTCCATTTGGTTAATTCTGCTTTTTAAAGTATTCTTCTCCTCATTGGCTTTTTGAAACTCTTTTATCATTTGGGTTTGTCTATTTTTAAGGTGTTATTTTCTTCACTATTTTTTGGGTCTCCTTTAGCAAGTCATTGACTTTTTTTCTTGATTTTTTTGCATCACTCTCATTTCTCTTCCCAATTTTTCTCTACTCCTCTTATTTGTTTTTCCCAATCCTTTTTGAGCTCTTCCATGGCCTGAGACCAATCCATGTTTTTGTTGGAGGCTTTTGATGTAGGCTCTTTGACTTTGTTGACTTCTTCTGACTGTATGTTTTGATCTTCTTTGTCACCAAAAAAAGATTCTGTAGTCTGAGCCTGAGTCTGGGTCTGAGTCTGAGTCATTTTATGCTGCCTGCTCATGTTCTCTGCCAATTCCTTGACCCTTGAGCCCTTTGTCAGGGTATGACTGCCTATAGAGTGGTGAGTGCTTTGTCCCAAGCTTTAGGGGCCTTGAGCTGCTGTTTTCAGAGCTACTTCTACTCCATAGTCACCACGAGCTCTGCCACACCAGCATTCCTCCTCCCCCAAGAGCCACCAAGCAGGACCACAACCCAGATCCAAGCAGGGCAAAGCAAGAGAACCCTGCCTCTATTTCAGCAAAGTAATCTCTGCACTCCTGCTCTGATTGAGAAAATGAGGAAGAGACAGATGCAGTTTGGCCCCAAAAGATCAGAGAATTAAGGAAACAGAGCCTCCCCCGTGTCCATTTCAACCACTTGTCTCATGTCCCAATAAAAAAATTGTTAAAAAAAACAGTGCTGACTGTATATTTCTTTGTTATTGGAACATAGTGATGATTTCAAAACACAACTGTTCACAAGGCATAGTGATTCATGCCTGTAATCCCTGCTACTGGAGGATGCTAAGGCTGGTGGTTTGCTTGAGCTTGGAAATTCTAGTCTGCATCAGGATAAAAGACAACTGAGCAGCCACACAAAATCAGCCACCAATATGGTGATCCCAGGGTGATCAAGCTACCAAACTCCCCAAAGAAGAGCAATCTGACCCAGGTCAGACAGGTCAAGGCTTCCATGCTAATTAGCAGTGGGATTGGTTGCATGAGTAACACATGCACACACACACATACACACACACACACACCTTATAAACAAACAAAAATAAAAAGGCAACCACATGGGGAGAAACCACTGACATATCATCAAATAGTGCCAATCCTGGGTAGAACTATGGAGTAGGTCAATTTTACCTTCATTGCAGGAAGTGTATGACTTCACAGTTCTTCCTTCCACTTAATGATACTTTCTTTATATCTTTAAGGGTGGCAGCTCTCATTGTAGTTTTCTTCATTTACCTTCCTCTCTTACATCTTCAGGAGGCATTGGGTTGTACATCATTGGAGGTCTTTGAATGGGGTTCGGTGCCCATGTTGCAGAGGAGACTCCTGTTTAGGGATTGGTTGTATTTGACTTCCCCTGTGGTTCCTTCCAAATCTGAGATTCTAAGATATTGTTAAAGTTTTAAAATAAAATGATGCAACTTAAATTTTGGTATCAGTTAAGAGATTGAGGAAGAACCCCTTAAAATAATACATAGAGGTTGCTGTTTACACTTTTCCTCAATGAAGTTGACCCTAAAGAAAAAAACAATGGCTTCACATAGCAGAAAAAAATAATGCACCTACATAATTTGTGTAAAGAAATTGAATGGAGTTAAGAAATCAAGGTAGAGAAAGGCTATCGTCTTTCTAGCTTTTTCAAGAGAGGAAAAAACAAGGAGCAAACTATCAAATTTGGATTGATAATCTTTGTGGATATTATCTGCACAGTGCCTTTTGTTATGCCTCTAAATTCCTGTCTCACATGTAGTTATAACTGGACATTGGAGTCTGCCAATAACCAGGTATCTTTTGCTGAAATATTAGGACAACTTGTCCCCATAACTCTTAGATAAAGTTGGATAATCATCTTCACAGGAACACTTTCAAAAGTCAATGACCTAGATAAGAAGGGGAGAGACATAAAACGATTGAAATATTCCAGACAAGCAGTAATAAAGCCCTAACTTAGAATGGTAACACTAGATATGGAGGAGAGATTAGTTACTGGAGGGATCCTTAGCTAGCAGAATCTCCAACTGACTGAGCAGAGTCTGAGCCCTTATAAAGGTACAGAAAGCATTGCAGGGCACATCATTTAATGAGGAGATTCTATCTCATCTTTCTTTGATAACAGAGCTTCCCTAAATACAACTCTTTTGTGCCTAATATTCTGCAGCTCATCAGCAGTTTGATTCTTGATGGTAAGATATAATTGCTATGTATTGACCCTACCAAGGAATATAGTGCTGGACTCAAAATAAGGAAGACTTGAGTTCAAATCTTGCCAGAGAAATTTATGAGCTGTTAGCCTGGACAAGTCATTTTACCTGTATACCTCAGTTTTTTCCTCTGCAAAATAGGAATAACAATAGACCCTTTCTCCTGGGTTTATTGTGAAGATCAAACAAGATATTAGCTATAAAATACTTTGCAATCATTAAAATGCTATATAAATGCTAGCTATTATTATAGTTGCTATCATCATCATTATTATTTAAACCACCACCAAACATATACTTTTGCTGAACTATATATAGCAGTGAGCAGAACTAACTCTGTAAGTAAGCAGCTTACTATGTAACCTGAAGGGAGGGTCACTGGGAAAGCCTCTCTGCCTCCCAAAGTATCTCTTCTAAATTTCACCATTACAAATTTAGTTGAGTTTTTTTTTTCCAGTTTTTAAGAGCCCCTATTAAAATGAAACTATCACTAGGAGATATCCTAATCCTAATATTTTGAAGGGAAAGGAATAAAAGAGGTCTTTCTCAATTCTTCTTGATTCTTGTGTCTTCTCTCTCTTACTTTTTCCTATTTATTTATATTCCCATTTATCCTAGTTTGTACATGTTTGCTTGTTGTATTCCCCATTACATTGTGGTCTTCTTGAGGGTATGGACTGTCTTTTGCCTCTTTTTGTACACCCAGTGCTGAGATCAGTACTTGGCACATAGTAGGTGTTTGATAAATGTTTATTGAATAATTGACAAGAGAAAAAAAATTTCTGTCTTTTCACTGCTTGCTTCCCCAAAAGGTTCTGGAGATGCCCTTATCTGCATTATTAGCTCTAACTCAAAGTGCTCACCTTCAGAACTTCAGCATGAAATGTAGCTCTTTCTCACTAAGAAGCTCATGCTACTTCCTTCAGTCTCCCCACCACAGTTTCATTCTTGGACCATCTCTACCCTACCAGAAACTAGAACTTTATTCCTGGCTGCCTCTCTTCTGATATCTAGCCAAGAACTGGCCACCATAACACTTTTTATCACAAAAGTATTCTCTCCCTCTTTCCATCACTCCTTTACATATCCTCACTAGAATGTAAGCTCTTTGAGGGGCAGAAAATATCTATTTAAATGTATCTCTAGCGCTTGGCATGGTGCCTGATACATTATAACTGCTTAGTAAATGTTCTATCAATCAATCTATCATCTCCCACTTTGACATAGCTTTGTAATTTGCAAACACATCATGAGGAAACTAGCCTAACAGATAGAGTAGTGGTCTTAGAGTAAGAAAAATGTGAGTTCAAGTCTTCCCTCTGACTTATAGTGTCTATGTTATCTCAGGCAAATCGTTTAACTTCTCGGTGCTCTAGGTAATCCTCTGTAACTTTAATTTGCAAAGAAGATATCAGGCTGTATCAGTAAAGTTAGTTTCTTCATCTGGGTATACCCTATGGCAATGGAATTCTAAGTCCTGTCTGTATCCTGACTCTTTTGAAAAGGCAGAGAACTTCTGTGAACCCAATTTCCCTCTAAACTGAATATGTCTTTACATAGCTTTCTGCTAGCAGATTTTTTGGCACAACAATTAGGGATATGATGAAGCTCATATAAACTAAATTTCAGATTGAACAACCTGAAGCCTGGGTCAGTAAGGAGAACAAAGAAAACATCATCCTTAATTTGTACCTGCCCTTTGGTCCCTAAAATTGGGATGAGATTTGTGCTCATGAGCAGAATGGTTACTGTTAGCATTTTACTTCAGAACTTGCAAAGAGACATGGGTCAGAAAGAGAAATGTATACATAAGTACTTATAATTTTTAGCCATGTGATTTTGTTCTGAATTTTGAGAAATTTCTTATGCAGAAAATTCATTTTAATATACATTTTATATTATGTGACTGTTTATCAACATATCAATATAATAAGTTGTAGCTTATTTTTAAATAATATTTTTACTAGTTACATGTAAAGACAATTTTAATGTTCATTTTTTTAAATGGTGAGTTCCAAATTTCTCTCTCCATCCCTTACCTTCCCCTTCCCAAGCAATTTGATATAGATTATTCCTATTCAATCGTGCAAAACGTTTTATCGTAGTGGTGACGCTATTAAAGAAGACACAAACCTAAAGGGAAAAAAACATGAAAAAATGCAAAAAGTGAAAAATAGTATGCTTCAGTCTGCATTCAGACTCCATCAGTTCTTTTTCTGGAGGTGGATAGCATTTGTTATCATGAGTCCTTTGGAATTATCTTGGATCACTGCATTTCTGTGAATATCTAGCTTATTGTTAATACGGTAAATTAAAAGGGGTCCATAAAGGAATAATTATAGGATTTCAAATATTTAATTTGGAAACATCATTAGGAATGCAAATTTCTACAAGTCAAAGATCAAAGTAAATTAGACCATTTGAATTGCTTTTTTATGATAGAAAATAAGCAGTGTTAAAGGAATTATAAACAAATAAACAAACCAACAAATGAATGAATGAGTAAAGACTCTCTGAACTTCAATAAGACTTGATTCTCACACTAGACAAGGATGACAGGAACATAGATGCACAGTTGCCTGGCTTTGTGACATTCCCCAGCTTTATTAACTATCTACACAGAGACCCTATTAGCTTTCATGTCCATTTTCACTCTTTTTCCATTATTCAAGAAGCCTTCTGTAATATATTTTGCACCTGTTTACTAAACTTATTCTCCTATGAAAGGAATTCTCCTTTGCTCCAATCTCGGTGGTCCCCTCATCGTTCACTATACATATCTTTCTCATTATTGCTTTCACATCTTCCATATCTAGAGTATATCACCTTCACTCCTGCCAGCTTTTCCTATCTTGTCCATACTTGAAGGCTCCTTACCACAAAATCTTCCCTGACTCCTCTAGGTCCTATGGATCTTTTTTGAATTCTACTGGTCCTCAAAGTCCATAGCCCACAATTAAGCACTTGATTGTATGATATTGTAGATACAGATTGCCTGAAATGTTTCATAAGCTATCTTAAATAATTTCTTCTACTTAAAAATTGTCTTCCCAGTTAGACTGGTAGCTTCTCCAGGACATGGAGACTGATTTTTACTTCTCATATTCCCAACCAGTCTGTAAAAGAGTGCCAGTTCCATAGCAGGCAATCAACAAATCTTTGTCGATTCATTAAAGCATTCTCTGAAATTTTCAACAATAACAAAATTGCAGAACCAGTTTTTTTAATTCTACATTTTCAATTTTTAATTCTAAAAATAAATATGTGATATATGAAGCTTTTGGGAAGCATGAGTGTGGTGAGATGGTACACACAACAAGGAGATGTTTCCTGGAGGTGGAGTCCCTGGGGGCTCAGAGAAGAAGAAAAACACAGCTATACTCTTTGCAGAATACTTCTTCCTCATCTCCCACCATTATGGGAACAGCTACAAAGAAAGTGGGGGTGGCACAGGTAGGAGCTAAGTGTTGACATTTATTCATAGAGGTATTTAAGAGCAATAAGAAGTAGCTTTAGGGCTGTTCAGTCTACAGTTGGTTCATAGTTTTGACACTGGTCACTGAAGAAAGCAGTATGGCAAGAAGAAAAAGAAACAATCATGAAGGGGGAGAGTATTCTGGATGTCTGTTTCATTATAAAGTGAAGAAATATGCAAATATGACTACAGAGCTCATGCTTCTGTGGAGGGAATATGAAGGGTGGTCAGAGAGAGATGTTCTACTGAGTGAGCATTCAAGAGTGGCCTGAACTCAATGTGGGCGAGTACGGGGTTAAGGGAACTTGAAAGTTTGGAGAGAGTAGAGTTAGAGTAGAAACTGTCCACATAAAGTCCATAGGACTATGACCCACCTCCTGTGGACCTATAATGAAGTGAACAATGAAGAAAAGCCATAAGGCCATTCTGTCTGTAGGTGTGAATCTGGGCATTTGATGCCCTTTCCAGTATGGAGTTTGGAAGAGGAGTTCATTAACATAGGATTTTAGTGGGAGAATACTAGGCAACTGTAGGCACTGCACATCATTATAAAAGTGTTCAGATCTTGATCAAAGAATAGTTGTTATTGTCTCAGCACCCATTTTGAGTGACATATCAAGGGGTATCCTAGAGAGTACATTTCTGGGACTAATATCTTTTGTACAAGATTTTGTTTAAAAAGAGTAGATAGGGAAATAAAAAAGACTAGTTACCCTCATGTATGGGTCCTTTCTTGGCTGTAGGGAAAGTATTATATTGATGGAAGGACCTTTCTCCTTGCTTTGTCTCCCTGTCTCTCCATCTCTTTCACTTTGAAAGCAAGTCCTAAGGCCCAGTGACATCTGTGCATTGTCCTGCATGGGGCCTCAGTATATCATTTTCAGAACTGATGTCTTCCCTGTCCCCAAGCTCTCTGGAAGATATAGTCCACTAGGGGATAACACACTCATCCTCCAAACACAGCTCTGTCCAAGAGTTCACTGGTAAATGTTTAACCTTCTCTCCTAAAAAAAGTACACACATGCACACACACACACACACACACACACACACACACACACACGGCACAGTTTTAAGTTTAATCTCCATTATTGTTTTCTCCATCACTTTCTTAAGTCTACATTTGTAATCTTTGCTAAGTTTTAAAGTGTAAATGTTCACATAGAAAATTTAATAATAGACTCTCCAGCAGTATGAGCTGTCTCAACTATACCCCTGGATCTGTTACATAAAAAATACATGATTTCAAATACTACATAATTGAAAGCTTTTTTAAAAAACACAAAGACATAGTCATGGGTTAGGGATTATGGATTTTAATTATCTGGTATGTAAGTAATATTCGTTTAACATTTATTAAGGAAAGTTTTATGTTCCTTAATATATACAAGCATTCATAATCAATTCTTTATCTTTCCATGACCAATTGTTGCTTATTTATTGGACTTCAAATATTTTTCTTTTATTTTGGCAGATTCTCTTGAAGTTGGGTACTGAGTAAAGCCACTCCTTTCACTGATTATATCCATTGTTCCATGACAAAGACAGTCAGTTAGACACTAGCAAGTCTCAGCTGCTCCACCCAACCATGCCCTAGATTTCTGTGTTATTACTCCAAAGTCACATCCTGAGAATTTAAAGCAACTTACTTTATTTCTTTTTGCACCAAAACACAGAAATAAATGAACCTCCTTTCTGGAGGGTATGCTGAGTGGTTAGGGATTTCAAATGGTTTTTTTTTTTTGATAGCTCAGTGCCTTAGGAATGTTGTTTCATATTCAGTAGTGATCAATGGTCACATGTATTGACCCAGCTGATCAGGTTCTAATAAAAATAGATCCCAATAAATTAATGCTACTTAATATTTCTAAACTAAAAGTGATCCAGTGATGGAAGAATAAAGCTAGGTAATAATAGCATTTATTATAGCACTTTAAGTTCTGCAAAGTACTTTACATGTATATTATCTCACTTGATAATAACAACCCTGGGAGTAGATCCTATTAACATCTCTACTTTACAGATGGGGAAACCAAAGTTGAGAGAGGAGTCACACAACATAACACAACTAGTAAGTTTCTATGGCAGGATTTGAACTCAGTTATTTTTAGTTCTAAGTCCAGCAGACTATTTCCTCTACCACTCAACTGAAATGTAGAATAGCATGAAGTGACTGAACGCTACTTTTAGCTACAATAAATTTTTTGTTGATTAATGTGGTTACTGTGAATATGATTATGTCATGGTGGGGAATTTTTTTTATCTTTAATGTTCTGAAGTGATTAATTCTATTGATACAAATGAACAAAAGCTTTTCAAGAAACTTACTATTATCTAGTACACACAAAATCACATATGGAAAATATTTTATCATCTTAATTATTATTGGATAGTATCCAATCACATAGACCATTCAAATGTATAATTGAATTGATCATGCTGCCATTCAGTTCATAACTTTCTTCCTTCCATAACTATTTATTGAGTGCCTGTTCTCTTTAATATCCTGTGCTACATTGTTGTTAATATCCTGTGCTATGTTGGTTAGAATATTTATGGTAATAATGAATCCAAAATCGGGGACTTTTTTCTCTCATGAATCAGCTACTTCAATTGTTTTCCTTCATGGCTTGGCCAATCATTTCAAGAAGTATGAAACTGAAGACAAAAGCAGTGTGTATGATTCCAAAATATTTGTTTCTATCCCCACCTTCCCTCCTGAATTCAAGTTGTCAGCCTCCATTTGTTTTTTGTTTTTTTTTAACAACTCCCCCTGGACATCTTGCCTTCATCTAAAATTCTCACATCTAAAATTCTGTCTCCTTTTCTATCACTTCGAAAGTCCATGTGCCCAGTGATATCAATCAACTTTCATGCATTTATTAAGTATCTACTATATGCCAGACACTGTGCTAGCTGCTGGGGATACAAATACAAATAATGAAATATTTGGCAAGTATATTGGCAAGAAACTTACATTCTAAAGGGGGAATTTTTATTACACCTGTGCATTGTCCTGAATAAATCATCTCCAAAAGAGAGCAATCATCTCCAAAATTTCTTCCTATTCCCTGGTTTTTCTGTTTCAAATTAGGCACTTCAATAAACATTCAATATAATTCAACAAAGATCATTTATTAGGTGTATAAAGCACCATGGTATTTCTGTCAATATTTCCCATCATCCCATGCCAAGACATAAACCAAGAAGGTTTTAAACTTTCCCATTAGCTCCTGGTCAGCAGTAGGGGTTTTAATAATTAGATTCCTAAAAGCCCCATTAGCATTTATCTCTTTGGAGATACTGGGATATAACATCATTTCAAATAGTTTAAACAACATAATTATCACTTCATTATCTCCATAGAATATTGGTGGTATATGAATTATGTAATAAGTTTCAATAGTTTCTTTATCACCATCATTGGATACTTTAACAATCAGCAGTCATCAGTAAAATCAAATCCTATCACCAACTACCAGTTTTCTAATAACTGTAACTTTAAAAATCCAATGTGCAATGGCAGTTTTACAATGTCACTTTAGCAATATACAATAACTTTTATGACATTTGACAAACCATAGCAAAACAATTATACACTCATTTGATTTTTAAGATCTGGCTTCATCTTTAAGAGTTTCAATGTAAAATGATATTTTTTCCTTTTTTTCTATCAAGGTGTTAAAGCACTGGAATGGGGTACTGAAGAGAGCTGAGTTTTTTCTATCCCCTGAAGTTTTCTCCATCTTGAAGAGATGAGGAGAACAAAACATCCCAGTAACATCAGAATCAAATGACCTCAGGGTGAAACTGAGTGACTTTGGGTGAGTCATTTAAAATCTTTGAAACAGTTTGTTCATTATGCCAAAACAGCAATCAAACTGTCTACCTTTGATCCAGCAATACCACTATATGGTCTATATCCCAAGGATATCAAAGAAAAAGGGAAAGGATCTGTATGTACAGAAATGTTTATAACATCTCTTTTTGTGATAGTAAAGAATTGGGGGGGGGGGTGGAGCCAAGATGGCAGCTGGAAAACAGGTATTTGCATGAGCTCCCTACCAGGTCCCTCCAAAAACCTATAAAAATGGCTCTGAACAAATTCTAGAACTGCAGAACCCACAAAATAGCAGAGGGAAGCAGGGATCCAGCCCAGGACAGCATGGATGGTCGCTGGATGAGGTCTATCACGCACAGAGTGGAGGGGAGCAGAGCCCAGCATAGGTGGTGGAAGGACCAACCAGACCAGGAGCTGGGCAGAACAGGACCTAGAGCCCTGAATCAGTGAGCTGTGGCAGTTACCAGACTTCTCAACCCACAAACACCAAAGACAACAGAGAAGGTTAGTGGGAAAAGCTGCGGGGGACAGACTGAAAAGAGTTTGTGGTTTGAAAGAGGTGCAGCTACAGAACTATGGCTGCAGTTGCTTCTGCCCCCAGGCCCACCTGGTGAGAGGAATTAAGTGGCAGATCAGAGCAGGACTGCAGAGCCTGCTTAAGATTTGTGTCAGGTCCAGGTTGGCAGTTTTTGGGGAAGGAAGAGTGCTGGTGTGGCAGAGCTTGCTGTGTAGAAATAGCTCTGACATCAACAGCACATCCCCTCAAGCTTAGAACAAAGTACTCTTTACAAGCATTCACACCCTGCTTAAAAACTCAAGGGTCAAGTAAGTTGGCTTGGGAACATGGCCAGGCAGCAAAAACAGACTCAGATTCAGTCTCAGACTTTGGAATCTTTCTTTGGTGACAAAGAAGATCAAACATACAGCCAGGAGAAGTCAACAAAGTCAAAGATCCTACATCAAAAGCCTCCAAGAAAAACATGAACTGGTCTCAGGCCATGGAAGAACTCAAAAAGGATTTGGAAAAGCAAGTTAGAGAAGTAGACGAAAAATCGGGACGAGAAATGAGAATGATGTGAGAAAACCATGAAAAACAAGTCAATGACTTGCTAAAGGAGACCCAAAACAATACTGAAAAAAAGTATTGAAGAAAACAACACCTTAAAAAATAGAGTAAGTGAAGTGGCAAAAGAGCTTCAAAAAGCCAATGAGAAGAATGCTTTGAAAGGCAGAATTAGCCAAATGGCAAAGGAGGTTCAAAAGACCACTGAAGAAAATACTACCTTAAAAATTAGATTGAAACAAGTGGAAGCTAGTGACTTGATGAGAAATCAAGATATTATCAAAGAGAGCCAAAAGAATGAAAAAATGGAAGACAATGTGAAATATCTCATTGGAAAAACCACTCACCTGGGAAATAGATCCAGGAGAGATAATTTTAAAATTATTGGACTACCTGAAAGCCATGATCAAAAAAAGAACCTAGATATCATCTTTCAAGAAATTGTCAAGGAAAACTGCCCTGATATTCTAGAGCCAGAGGGTAAAATAGAAATTGAAAGAATTCACAGATCGCCTCCTCAAAAAGATCCCAAAAAGAAAACTCCTAAGAATATTGTCACCAGA
>CM053622.1:418236458-418265221 GCA_028646595.1 Phalanger gymnotis
TGTATGTATATATATACATATGTGTCTATGTATGTATATATGTAGGTGTATATATATAATATATATATATATATGTAGAGAGAGAGAGAGAGAGAGAGAGAGAGACAGAGACAGAGACAGAGACAGAGAGACAGAAGGCACAGGGTGAGTTGAATATGAAGGGATGATGTCTAAAAAAATAATATTAAATTAAGGGATAGTAGAGGAATATATTGAGAGAGGGAGAAAGGGAGAGATAGAATGTGGCAAGTTATCTCCCATAAAAGTGGCAAGAAAATGCAGTTCTGTAGGAAGGGAAAAGGAGGCAGGTGAGGAAGAATGAGTAAATCTGTCTCTCATGGGATTTGACCTGAGGAGGGAATACCATACACACTCAATTGGGTATCTTACCCCATAGGAAAGAAGGAGGAAGAAGATAAAAAAGGGAGGATGATAGAAGGAAGGGTAGACAGGGGGAGGAGGTAATCAAAAAGAAACACTTTCAAAAAGGGACAGGGTCAAGGGAGAAAATTCAATAAAGGGGGATAGGTTAGGAAGGAGCAAAACACAGTTAATCTTTCACAACTTGAGTATTGTGGAAAGGTTTTACATAATGATAGGCATGTGGCCTATGTTGAATTGCTTGCCTTCTTAGGGAGGGTGGGTGGGAAGGGAAGAAGGGAGAGAATTTGGAACTCAAAGTTTTAAAAACAGATGTTCAAAAACAAAAAAAAAAAGTTTTTTGCATGCAACTAGAAAATAAGACACACAGGCACTGGGGCATAGAAATTTATCTTTCCCTACAAGAGAAGAATGGGGGATGGAAGAGGAGTTACAGAAGGGAGGGCTGACTGGGGAACAGGGCAACCAACATATATGCCATCTTGGAGTGGGCAGGAGGGTAGAAATGGGGAGAAAATTTGTAATTCAAACTCTTGTGAAAATCAATACTGAAAACTAAATATATTAAATAAAAAAATTAAAAAAAAACAAAAACAAAAAAAGAATTAGAAATTGAGGGGATGCTGATCAGTTGGGGAATGGCTGAACAAGGTGTGGCACATGATTGTAATGAAATACTACTCTACTCTAAGAAATGATAAGCAAGATGCTCTTAGAAAAATCTGGAAAAAAACTTACATAAACATGTTACATAAAAGTAACATGAGCAGAACAAAGACAATATTGTACACCGTGAAAACAATATTGTAATGATAATGAACTATGAATGACTTAATTATTCTTAGCGCTACAATGATCCAAGGCACTATGAAGGACTAACAATGAAAAATGCTATTCACTTCCAGAGAAAGAAGTGAAGGAGTCTGAATGAAGATCAAAGTATACTTTTTTTGAAGTTTCTTATTTTTCTTGGGCTTTTTGGTCTGTTTTATTTTACAACATAACTAATAAGGACAAATGTATAACTTATTAAATATTTTTTAAGAAAAGAAACAGTTTCCTCATCCATAGTATGGGTAAAACAATCCTAATCCTATCCATTTCACAGAGTTGATAGGGAGGGTCTAACGAGTTCATGGATCTTCTTTATAACCATAAGCGCAATATATGTGTAAATGAAAATGATCACTATTGCTAAATAAAATGCACATACCAATTTGTCCTGGATGGTTTCGTTATTCGTTCTCCTGAAAGTAGTTGTGATCAGGAGTGTGTTTGTGCCAACTCACACTCATTTGTGAAAGTGTGTATAGATGCTTTTTTTTTCTGGAGAACGCAATTGTGAAACTTTTACCAGCACAAATCTTTCCTGCTCTATAAACATTACTTGAACTCAACAGGCATACAATAGAAGGTATAGAGAATGGAAGTCATCCTCAGATGAAGTGTCTGGTGACAGATCATAGGCCAACAACAACAAAGACAACAACAAAAACAACTGATGTTTATATAGCACTTAAAGGCTTGAGAAGAGCTTTAAATACATTTTCTCACTTGAGTCTCACACATCCCTGGTTGTAATCCTTTCCTCATAACAATTCTGTGAGGTGTGCACAGCATCAGTATTCACACTGTAGAGATGTGCAAACTTTACCAAGGTCATGGAATTCACTATATCATATTCCAGAAACTTATCTTCTCACTCCAGGCCAGGGCTCCTTCCACATATCACATCACTTTTCCTATGGTCATTATCTCTCATATGTATTCAATATTGCATCCAGTATTGCCTGAATAGAGGGACACAGATTCATCTAGCATCATTGTGGAAATTAACTCTTCCCTACATAAGCAATTCTTCTCTGTTGGTGCCATCATGACACTCTGATCTACTTCCCTTTGTATTAATTCTGTAATCTTGGTTGTTTGGCTTCACTGACTAGATACAAGCTGTATGCTTGCTTAATGCCCCTAACACTTGCTCATGAACTCCCTCCCAACGCCCCACTCCCACTCCCTTCTGCCTAGGGAGGCAGAGCTTAGAGGAGTTTATAACTGTCTAGAACTGCTTCAGTTGTAGTTAAATTTGAGTCTAAAATCTTTTGCAAACTTGTAAATAAGTTTTATCCCTTGTGTTACACCTTACGATTTGTTTTAAGCATCCCCTTTGTTGATGTATTGATTAGTTTTTCTGACTTCAAAAATCTTTTTCTTTAAAAAAATATTGCTTTGTTACAAAGAATGGGGAAGGGGAAGAAAACAGACACTGAGGGAAATCTAAGGGAAATCAAAAGATATCAATAAAAATCTCCTTAAAAATCCCCTCTTTTAATACCATATTGAATTTCTCTGAGTCTTCCCCCTTGCTAATTTTATGTAATGTACTCTACTTACTTTCCTTGAACAATGAGCTTATAGTGTTCACAAGAAACTGGACCCCACTGGATGATCACATTATGTAGTTACATAACTTTGATTTGTCTTAGAACAACAAAACTGTATGACTATTTGTAGTTCTTTCTATTAGTAGATACAGGTTCTTCCCTTTTGAAAATAGCTTGAGACTACTAAACTACAAATACTTTTTTATCAGTTTCATTTTGTGTAATTTGGAGATTGTTGTTAACAAGATGCCTGTCACACAGTAAATGCTTGATAAATACTTGTGATATGAATGAGGATATGAATATAATATATGATATGAATTAATAGGAATATACGATAGTACTTGTGATGTGAATGAATAAGAACTATCACCCTAGTGTTTATTTGTTCTACTCAAGCCTGAAGGGTACTCAGAGGAACCATCAAGCTCTTTATGGTTCTTAGAAAATTGCCTATTTCTGTCCCCTGTTTCTGTACCTTTTGTTGGTAACTGCTTACAGCTTAATATGGATGCAATCTACCAGACTGTGGCTCATTCCCCACCTTATATAAAACTCTACCCTCTTGCCATTTATGCTACATTTTAATGGAGTTCAATTACACAAGAATGAAGCAACTACATACTGTTCTTTATTCATTAAAAAACAGGAAAAAGAGAAAATATCAATTACATCAGATAATCACCCTGGGTCTTTTGTTCTTGACCATGGCTCTTCACAAGCCCTGGAACCTCCCCAAATGCAGGACTTTAAAGAAACATAATCCAGCAGCTCAGATTCAAACATGCCCTTTGTTTGTGGCCATGACAAAAGCCCTGGATTTCAAAAATACACAGTTCAGGTACTCAGATAAAAATTGCCCTCTTATCTGCAGGCAACACCAAACACACAGTTCAAGGAAATTGAATTCAAGGTTTTGGGTTCAAACTGCCTTGTTATCTATAGAAAAGACCAAACCCAGAGTTCAAAGAAACATAGTCCAAGAGTTCAGTTTCAAACCCCCCCCTTACAGGTAACTTTGAAGCAGATGGTGATTAATTCCTCCTCTGAGCAATCTAATTTCTCCTGTTGTTAGCTCTTCTATGGCCATGCCTCAAACCTCTCATTTCATACCTTTGCCATTACCCTTTAAGCCTGCTCCTACACTCCTAACTCTTAGAGTCCTTTTGTAGGAGTGTAACTGCAGGGTGGAAACAGGCTGTGGCCATGCTGAAGGCCATTTGGTCTCTATTTCTCTCCTTGAAATGTTCACACAGTCTCCCATCCTATCTCACTGACCCCAGGGTGATCTCAATTCCCCTTCTCTTCAACTCCTTTCCATTATTGTCTTGACTCTCATCAGATTCATCAGTTGAGTCCAGTCCTCCTCCTTCCCTGAATCCCCTTACATCCTGCTACTGTTGTAGATAGTAGGGATAGCAAAGAAATGTTCAAATTTTAATCTTTTCCTTTAAATCGACTTTAAATATCCACAAAACCAATTGAACATGTTACAAATTTTTCATTTAACTATCTGAATTTCAACATATAAACTGATAATCAAGCCAGCATTTCTCAGGCTCTTGATGTATGTAGGACACTGTCCGTAACAATCTCAGTTGTTCCATATGCTCTTTTAGCTCCTTTTGTCCTACAATTTTTGGTTTGTCCATTCATCTCCATATATATATATATATTTGTCTTTTTACATAATCACAATCAGTATATTTTGTCACCCTAGTTATACCTTCTGTGCTTCTGATTATTTCATAAAGACCTTTCAAGATTTCTTCACATTCTCCCCATGGAGACTGACGTTGTTCAGGATATATCAACCCACTAAACATCACATTTCCAGTTCTATCTTGCTTAGAGATCTTATTGTCCACAGCATTATTTGGTGATTACCTTTGGCTATATTTGGATTGTTAGCCATTTTTCTGTGTTTATGCTGTATCTTTTTATATTGTAAATGTTTTAGGGTACAAGATTTTATCTTGTTCATTTTTGTAAATCACATCTCATTTAACACTGTAGATTACATATAATGACATGTATTATCTGTTGATCATTGTCCAGACCCAAATGAACATGGAGTTAAAGGGTAGCCAGCCAGAAATAATTGCATATAGGCATTATTTTGCTTCTCTTTTCATTTCAATGTTCCAAGTACCTTTCATATTGTCAAAGAGACATCCTTAAAAGAATAGCAGAATACCAGAGTTGAAAGGGACCTCTGAGGCCATCTAGTCCAATCTATACCTAAGTAAGAATCTCTTTTATAAAAAGCTTGACAATTAGACATTTAGTCTTGAAAGTCTCTAGCGAGAGACAACCCACAACTTCCTAAAGTAGCTAGGCGATGCAGTAGAGAGAGTGCTGGAGGTAGGGTCAGAAGCCCTGAATTCAAATCTTGCCTCAGATACTTCCTCTATCAGTGTGTCCCTGGGCTAATTCACTTCTCTCTCAGCTTGAGTTTCCTCTTCTGTAAAATAGGGATAATAATAACACTGACCTCCTATGGTTGTTGTGAATATCAAATGAGATGAACTATGTAAATCACTTTATAAACTTTAAAGTGGTATAACAATGCTAGCTATTATTGTTATTATTATTAAGCAGTCCATTGCAGTTCTGAAGAGCTCTAGTTTTTAGGAGGATTTTCCTTAAATCAATCTTAAACTCACATTTTTAAAAATTCCGTACATTTCTCCTAATTCTCTTATTTTGCCTTCTGGGACAAAGCAATGTCGTAAATAAATAAAAAGATATTTATTGTGCCTACTATGTGCTAGGTCATGTGGTGGATAAAGTAAATGCAACCTCAGACACTTACTAGCTGTGTGAGCCTGGGCAAGTCACTTAAGCCAGTTTGCCTCAGTTTCCCAATCTGTAAAATGAACTGGAGAAGAAACTGGCAAACCATTCTAGTGTCTTTTCCGAGGAAACCCTAAATGGGGTCATGAAGAGTCAGACACTACTGAAATGACTCAACATACATAGTGTGTTCCATGCATGATACCTTAAGAGCACAAGTAGAATAGATGAAATAATCCCTACTCACAAGGAGCTTATGCTCTAATGAGGAGACAAGTACACGTAGAAATATACACATCTTAAATATAAAGTTAATAAACACAAATATAGACAGAGTAGTTAAATTCAAGGGAGTCTCAGAAGGAAGCTGTTGGGGGAGGATGGAGACCAGGAAAAGATTCATGCAGAAGACAGTATTAGAGCTGTGTCTTAAGGGAAGAAATATACTCTATGAAGTGCATGGAAAGGGAGTGCATTCCAGGAATGGAGCACACTCAGTACAAAGACACAGAGTTAGCAGATGGAGTAGTCCAGCAGAATAAGTGTTGAACTCGGAGTCAGGACATGAATTCAGATCCTGGTTTTGCCACATACTACTTATGCTACTATGGACAAATCGCTTCACCTCTGAACTTCTCAGTTTCCTTACCTGTAGAGTGAGAAAGTTAGATAAGATGGACTATGGGGGCCCTTCCAGGTCTAGCACCATGATACTCTATTTTCTAATCCCTCTTCATGCATGCTGGAATCACAGAATGTCAGAATTGAGAGGAATCTTGGCAATACCTGGTTCAGCACTTCATTTTGCAGCAGACATAAACCTGAATGCCGGTGAAAGCAAATGATCTGCCTAAGGTCGCACAGTTGGTTGTGACAGAGCCAGGAATAGCAGATAGGTACCCATTTAGTGCTCTGTCTCTTTGGAAAAATAAATATAGTTTGTGAATTGTAGGGCACCGGTATTGCCAGTGATCATTCTCCTTTATAGCCTTAGGAGGTAAAATCACAAGTAGTGTTTATGGGGTTTTAAAATATGAGGCTATTATTGCAATGGCTTATGCTGCTGAATAATTTCTGGGAGGAAGTCTGAACATTCTCCATCCTGTAAGTGCCTATTTCAATACACTTAACACATTGTGGGGAGGAGAGTTATTTCTTAGCTTTTTTTAATGTGCTACAGAAAGCTCAGTAAGATTCTTAACCTGAATTATAATTATTTCCTGTCTCTGATTTGTAAACATGGAGCACTATATATGTAAGAAGAAGCATGGTACAGAGGGAAGAGAGAGAACTGTTCATTTTTGTAGCCAGAGCAAATGGTACAAAATATGCCTGGGGCAAGTGACATAAAATATCCCCTCAGTTCAGTTGGGGTGGTTGTTGTGGTGGGTAGAGAGTGGCAGAGACTCCAGAATACCTGGAGCTTGCAGCAGGAGAGGCTGGTGAGGGAGGGACAGAGGAGGGGGATCAAGAGACAGCTAAGCTGTAGTGGAGCTAACATGGGGCGAGGGAGCCACCACCTGGCAGCTTCCTGTTTTAACTTTATTGTTATACTGGTGCTATCCTAGGTGCTTATATGCTGCTGAAAAACTAAAATTGCTGGCAATACTCCTTTTAAAGGTTAATTCTTTGGCACAAAGTCTCAGGTGCTCCAACCTGATTACAACTTCAGCACGGTGATATGGAACTTGAATATACACATTGGTCTTTGAGGCAGAATGTTATATGTTGGATCTTTAAGGAAAACGCCTTTTTTTCCGTGTGTGTGTGTGTGTGTGTGTGTGTGTGATGGACCCTTTCGGCAGTCTGGTGAAACTAGTGAATCCCTTCTCAGAATACTAGTTTTAAATGTATAAAATAAAATACACAGTATTACAAAGAAAACAAATTATATCAAAATACAGTTATGAAGCTATTAAAAAAAACAACAATCCATTTTCATTGACCCCAAGTTAAGGACACCTGCATTAGAGTGATGGGGCAGTTGCTTCAAAACTGTTACTATAGCAAGAATATAGCTCCATCCTACACAAGGGGCAGCACAATTGTTTCATTCATCCAAATCTTCACTTCTTTTGTCTTTAAATCAATGTTTCAATCCTCCCTTTCCAGATTAAAACTTCCATTCAAATAAAGAAAAAAAAACAATTTAGCAAAAACATCCAATACAGTCACCATATCTGACCACATATACTATCTTCTTCCGTCAGCCTCTTGGGACAGTATGGTAGTTTGCAATGCTTTCTACCAAGTTTCTGTGTCTCAGGACAATTCTCTCATCATAACATTAACACTGAACTTTGAACACTGAATGCAGTATGAACACTGAACAAGACTTTTAGTCTTGGCTCTGAAGCCACTAGCTTTGGGACCTTGTCAGGTGAGGGAGGTTTATTCATCTGTAAAATGAGAGTAAGAACACAGGCCCTGCCGACTTCACTGTTGTATGGGAAAAGAGCTCCAGAGTGCTCTAGAAATGTGAGTCCTGCTGCTGCACTATCATTGTGCTTTGTGTTGTAATAGACAGAGTGTAGCAATGTCTTCCTCCTCACAACATTGTCTTTCTGATGTCCCTGACATCAGTGTTCATTGTAAAGAATGGTAAAACTATAATGACCTCCACCCTAACTTTTCCCTTTCTTGGGGCCACAAATTCTGATCCAAGGAAGTGCCATTATGGTGCACAGATTTACCAAAAGCACTGCCTATGCAGTTCTCCCTTGGAGAGCTGGCCCAAAATGTGATGATCCTCGTTGCGGGGTGATTTTAGGAATACTGGGAAATTTCCCTAACTCAGGTGCCACAGCGAATGAAATTCCACCATTGGAGTTCACTTTCTGTTAAGCCTTGCCTGATTCCAAAATGTTTCTCATTTTAAGTGGATTAAGTTATGCGCAGTTTTATGCAAGTTACCAAATGTGATGGCCTCCGCCCATTCCTCATCCTTCTTGAGCTCCTTGCAGCACTTGACACTGTGGACCTTTTGCTCCTGGCTACTTTCACATTCTGAGATTTCATGACATTCTTCTCTCCTGGTTCTTCTCCTATATGGCTCCTTTGCTCTTCCACATGCTATTTTCCTGATGAATAGATCTGACCATGTCACTGTCTACTCCCACTCAATAAATGTTTTAGGATCTCTTGCATCAAATACAAACTCTTCTGCTTGAAATTTAAATTTTTTTTATGACTTAGCTCCTGCCTACTTTTTGTGTCTTCTTCCATATCACTCCCGTGCACATATTCCACAGGTCAACTGAATATTCTGACCTACCTGCTGTTCTTCAAACCACAAACTCCACCTCCATCTCTGTGTCTTTATATTGGTTGTTCCCTATGCCTGGAATTCTCTCTCTCCTCACCTCTGCCTCTTGGCATCCTCACATGCCTCAAAACTCAACTTAAGGGCCACTTTTCCATGCATCATTTCTTGACATCCCACACCTTGGCCCCCAGTCCCTCCCAAAACTACCCTGCCGATATTTAACACCTCTTCAGTATATAATATATGTCTTATGCATATATGTATATATATATGTGTGTGTGTGTGTGTGTGTTTATAATACACATTTTTCTCATTAGAATACAAGCTCCTTGAAGTGAGGAACAATTTCATTTTTATTTTTGTATACATGGTGTACAAAGGTCTGGCACAGAATGGCACTGATTGATTGATAGATAAAATTCAGACACCTTCGAGAAGGAAATATTATAAATTTCTTAATACCCCGAGCACATCAGACCACCTTAAAATAACATAAGGCTAAGATAATGTCAATAAGTTGAGAAAGGACCAGTGAAGAGAAAGGTGATGGTAAAGGCAATTTGGGGGGATCTGGAGATGGAAACAGACACGGAAGTGGAATGTGGGGGCTGTCAAAGTCATACTTTGCTTAGGAAAGTTTTGCATTTATTTGTTCATCACCTATCTATAAAGAAAAGGCATCAAACTCTTCTTCCCTCTCTCTCCCTCTGCCCTCTCTATAATATATATGTACACACATGAATAAATGTTTTAGACACACATAAGAATATTTTATATGTATATACTACATACATATACCTATATGTATTTATACATATGTAATTCCCATATTCCCTTTCCATTATGTCTCTTCCATTGTCATTTTTGGGAGAATTACATAATTAAAATGCCCCCCCACACACACACACAACATCCACAATGAGTTCATTAGGTAAGAGTTGGGATCCTAACTAAGACTTTGACTTGGTTTTAAAGCTGAAGAGGGAAAAATGAATTCATTTATAGGAGAACAAAATGACTGCACTTGAAGGTTTTCCTTTTTAATTATTAGAGCTTTAGGACAGAATATTTGGCCAAGTCATTTGGTTCTTAGCTCTATTTTAGCTAATGTCCTCTGAGGACTTGGCATCTAAATAGGCGGTCAGTCAGCAGTGCTTATTGAATTCTTGCTTCGTGTGCATGGGGTGTATCGCACTGTGGCAGGGACAAAGGAAGCAAAAAGCCCCAGTTCTTGCTCTTTGGGAGCTTAAATCTAATGGAAGCAGACACAGCTATTAGCATCAATTAACACAACTGCAACTAATAATACCTGACATTTAAATCTTAGGAGCACTTCATCAACCCAACAATGGATTGTTAAATGCATTCTTCAACTTAAAAAAATATAAATTCTTCTGATTAGATTAAATGGTCTATCACAGTTCAAGTATACAATGTACTTGCTGTACTTATTTTAGAGTCATGGCATTTGGAGCTAGAAGAGAGGAAAGGATTTTTTTCTGTTGTTTCTGTTCAGTCGTTTCAGTCCTGTCCAAACCTTTCTGGCCCCATTTGGGGTTTTCTTGGCAAAAAGACTGCTTAGTCTCACTATTTCATTTTTAGGTGACTAAAGTTACCCAATCTAAGAGGTTATTGAGTAACATTCATATTTAGAAATAGTAAGCTAATCAGAGGCAGTAAAGGGTTTTAGAAAGAGTCCTAGAAAGGTAGCTAAGTGCTAGGCTCTAGTCCTTGGTTTGCCACTAATTAGCTATATGACCTTGGGAAAATCACAATTTTCCTGGGCCATAACTTTTTTGGTCTATTCATTGAACAAGAAAGGTTGGACTGGGTCATCTTGAAGGTCCCTTCAATCTCTAAAATGCTGTGCTTCTAGTTCCAGTAATTGACCACAATTGCCACAGGTCTAATAAGTTTTGGGGGGGGGGGCAATCAGCAAAATGCCATTGTTAACAAAGAGATCTCCAGTCTCTGTTGATTCAGGAGTTACTTTAATAAGGCCATTGACATTGCATAATTCCCCTGCATTCACACTTAATTTGTATTCTGAATCTTTTCCCATATTCAAAATGCAGACTAGAGTTGTAAGAGCAATTCATCCTCAATAGACTGGGTACCCGATTTTGAACAATAGGTGCTTCGGAAAGTTTGGAGGGTTTTGTTGAAATGGATGTTAAATGCCAATAAACAATCTGCAATTTACATTACATGCCCATCTAGTTTATGCTAAATTCACAGCATCTGTGTATGGGATAATGGACCTTAGCATTGGAAGGGACCTCAGAAGTCCTACCTAAATAATTACATCCATCCACAGTATCCCCAAGTGATCATTTTGCCTCACTAGTCCAGCTAAAAGACCTCTATTGACTAAGAATTCAGTATCTGAGGAAGACCATTCTACTTTTGAACAGTGATAATCATTATGAGAAGTCAAAAGCAGCTTTCTTCTAACCACAACCCATTGGTCCCACTCTCACTCTCTGGTGCCAAACAAAATAAATCTAATTGCTCTTTCACATAAGAACTTTCCAAGAATTTGAAGCTTGTTGTATATTCTTCCCAGGCTAAACATCCCATATTCCTTCACCAGGTGTGAGGGCAAGTTTTCTAAACATGTTCAATCTCTTCTTAAATGTGGCAGCCAGAACCAGATATAATACCTCAGAATTTCTCTGACCAGATGAGAGGAGGGCATTTGTGGCATCTTTCTCACTCTGAACAGCATTCCCTTTAATTTAGCTTAAGAGCATATTACCTTTTCTCCTCCTTGGCTGCCATATAATTGCACTGTTGGGTCATTTTGAGCTGGAAATCCAAAGGAACTAAATTTATTTCTATTAAATTCCTTCTGTGAAATATGGCTTCATCATTCTGGCTATAAGAGATGAATCAAACCTCTTGTTTCCACAGGAAATATGTAATATAGCAGAAGTCTTTTATTTGCTGTGGAGAGCAGGAAAACAAAGGGATTAGAGAGAAAGTCTTGGGAATGTTGATTAATGCTTCACTCAACAGGATGTAGATGCCTGCTTATCAGCATATCTAAAGGTGAACAAATCCTTCTTTGTACTTTGGATCAAATCCACAACCTCAAAGGCTGAAGGCGAACTTCATTCCACAACACTATTTTGAAAGTTAGGACTCTTCTTGTGTTAATGGTGAAGGACACTTAAAGGTCCTGGGTTCAGCCTCTTATCAATTGAAAGAATTCCTTTAAAAGAATTTATGACATGTTATTCTTTAACTAAGTAAAGTATAAAGAAAATGAGAAATGTGGCAGGAGTGTAGACCCATGTGGGGTGGGGTCTAGGTATTTTTCAGATAGACTGTGAAGACTGAAGTGCCTAGCCAATGGGAGGTAGGAGGGAAATTCAAATTGGAAACAGTGCATAAAAAGACTTGCATATGTCTGAGCAAGTATACTCCATTAGGGAGCTACCCATTCAGAAAGAATGAATGTAAAATAAACATAATGAGAACTTTCCTGGCTTTACAATGAGTATTGTTCTTTCTAGAGCAAGCACATTTCTCACATGGTCTATGGAAATCTTTTTACAAATCTTATTTCCATTATCTAGCAAGTTATTACTTTAAGACTGGATCTCCCTATCTTGACTATGCTGGAAGAATAGTGGCCACTGATGAACCAATCAGCAGGAGACTTGATCTTTTCTGTCTCTGATTTAGGTGGGTTCACTCCTCCTGTAGGCAGGCTGATGCTCTTCTGATCATTCTTAGGGATTGCTATATTGATGCCTGGATTAATGTAGACACCTGAATGATCTTAGCCCACCACAGCAACTAAGCTCAAACAATTCAAAAGTTATAGGTGTATACCAACATGCCCAGTATCACTATGTTAGCTATACCTCACAATCTGTATCTGAAAATTTGATGTATAACTTCATCCAAGTCACTGGTAAAAATATTCAACAAAACAAGGAAAAATACAGATAGATCCAAGTGGCACTCCACTAAGATACCTCCTTCCAGGTGGATAGTAATCTATTAAAGACTACTTTAGGATTTAGGTTGTTCAACCACTTCTGAATTCCAAAACAAAGCAATCCAATTGGGACTTATTAAGCAATTAGCAAGAGCAAGTCATTGTGCTAGGTACCATGGATTTAAAAAAAAAGACAAAACAAAACAAACAAAACCCCCTTAAAAGCTTACGGTCTATCTAACAATATCATTCAGGCCACATTTCTCTGTTTTCTCCATCAAAATATTGTGAGAGATGCTGCAAAAGACCTTGCTGAAGTGTAGAAATCACTATGACAACAGAAGTGTTGTGATTTATCAATCTAATACCACTGTTTTAAAAAAAGGGAATTATGTTAGCATGGCATGACTTGATCTTAATTGACTCATTCTGACGCTCAGTGATTAATTCCTCTCTTTCTAAATGCCTATAACCTCCCTTTGGTCCTCCATTTTAGAGGTTTCTCATGAATTTAAGTCAAGCTGGCTGGGCTGTAGCTTGAAAAGTCCACTTTCTTTCCATTTCATGGAAATCAGGTCATCTGCTCACTGACAATTTAGCTACAACTCTCAAATTTGCTACATCTAACCTGCAAATCTCTCTGGTACCCTGGGATGTTGTTCATGGAAGTCAGTTGTCATGAACTCAGAGAGAGCTACTAGTGATTCCATTACCATTTCCTCACTTATCTCAGGTTTCAATGATTTTTATTCTCTTCTCAACTCAATGGTTGTCCTTGAAAGAGTAGCTGTTGGCAAAATGGTAATTCTTATCTTCTTTTTTCTTCCCACTGTCCATTTTATCTTCCCAATTCAAATCAAGTAGATTAAGAATCCTTTTCTTTTTTATGCTCTCCATCTTCAGAGAAAGAGAACTGATGAACTCTGAGTGCTGATTGAAATATATTGTTTTCCACTTTTTATTTTTCTTGCTTTTTCTTCTTTTTGTATTTGCAGCATGGCTAATACGGAAAAATGCTTTCTATGATTTCACATGTATAGTTGATATCATATAGCTTGCTTTCTCAATGCCTGGGGAGGGAAAGAGAGAATTTGGAACTCAATTTTTTTTAAATGAATGTTAAAAAAAATTTTTTTTAAGGATTTTTGTAAATCCTTTTCTTTTTATTAAAAAAAAAAACTACCTTTTGCCCCCAAAGTTGCTTTTAAAAATCTCTTAATTATTTTTTTTTAGCAGCTTGAAAGGTCACTTTTTCATAGCACCCTAAAAATATCTCTAACTGAATTAACAGATCCTCCAAGGAGTTGTTTCTATTTATTTTAGCATTGTTGCTATTTTCCCAGTTGCATTTGGGTCTTTTCAACATTTGGGGTCCTAGGCCTCACAGAAGATTCTGGGGTAGGGATAGTTATAACTAGAGCTATAACTAGAAATTCTGTTAATATTGAGTAAGAAGCAGAACAAACAAAACCAAGGAGGAGGAAAGGTGTTACAATAGAGGCAGCAGACCAGAGTACAGTCCAATCATGGATACAGTGTGCCATGAAAGGTGGCAACCCATTTCCAGAAAATCAAGTCTGTGCCCCTGCAGAGGCTGGGGCTGGTGGTGTTAGAAGACCCAGAAGAAGGCATCTACAACAACAGAATCGTGGAACAGCAACCTAGAGCTGAGCAGAGGAGTGAGGTTGTGCAGGGAGGACCACAAGGCAAGAAGAAATTCAACAACCCCCTATCATTCCCCTCCCTCCCCTCCATGCCATCACCCTGGTGACAAAGCTCCAGGTTCCTGGCCCTTTTTATAGTTCTGTTTACACCCATAGTAAAGCCTAGTCTCCTCTTTCTCCAAGATCATCATGGACAACACCAAAAAAAAAGCAATATACAGAAATAAATCTAAAACTGAGTAAAAGGAAAAGGGAAATATGTTGTGGAAACTGTATTTTTCTAAGTAGAATATCCTTTTGTTGTTTTTGTTCATCCATGATTCAAAATGAAATTTGCTCTTTTCTCCTTCGTTTCTTTCCTATAGAAATTCAAAAGACAATGATATGATATTTCACACATTTAAGTTCCCTCTCTCCCTCCTCCTATCCTTCCCTCCCAAACTCCATCTGGGAGCTGAACTTACAGGTTGATTTATCTACAAATCCCACAACTTAACTCTCAAGAAGCTACTGGTGGGAGACGAGGGGATAGGAAAAGATGTTATGTCAGCCCTAGGCCCTGCTCATGCCTTACCTGTCAGTGTGCTACCTAGAATATTAACTGCTACTTTGACCCTAGGTCTTGAGAGCCAAGATGATTTTTTTCAGGTGGAAAATTTTCAGGGGAAGATTTCCTTTCCATTTTCTAAAACACTGTTTTAGTTTTAATGCATTCTTTTTACAAGCTTGGGGCCATTTATTATTTTTGTTAATTTATTTTAAACTTAAATACTAAAACATACACAATAAGAAAAGAAAAAGAAACATTATAAATGTAAATACAAAAACAAACACAAAATGAGAAAAGAAAAGAAAAAACATTGCCATGTGCGCAACAGAGCTTAAGAAAGGATTCAAAATACACAGCAATTTTCAAAATTGAAATTTCCATTTCAAGAAAGCCAATATAAGAAATACTAAGCTTTTTATTGAGAGCTGTTCATCTTTTCTTTGCTTCTTTATAAGTTTTCTTTTGTTCTCTGCTGCGCACATTTTACTTTGTTCTTTTTCCCCCATGCAGACCCTCCCCCCCAAGAAGGCTACAGTTAAACTCAGAAACACATACACACACACATATATACATACATACACACATATATATGTACTCTTATATACACATAATGAAAAAGTGAATAATGAAATTAATTTACAAGGATTTGACAGTTTAAAACAAATTGAACCACAAAGCAACCCTTAAATGGCTCTATATTTTTGTTTCCTTTTATGGACATCAAACTTAACAAAATTCCCCCTCCTCCCAAGGCATCCACATTAGGACTCACATTGCCCATAACTGAACCTTCTATGATCATGATATCCTGGTCTTGCATTGCTTCCTTTGGCTCATTCTTCTGAAACTTATTTTTGTTTCTTTGTTTGTTTCCACCCTGACCTCCAGTCACCCTATCTCCTAACTGTTTCTCTTGGCACCTTCACCTCACTCTCTTTATAATCTTGACTCAACAATACAATGTCATCCACCCTTGATTTCTTGCTTTCCTGTCATATCACTACTCATATTCTGTCTATCCCAAACTCTCATTCCCCTCCACCATCTTCCTTCTCTCTACCTACTGAACACTGAATGGTACTGAACACTGCTGAAAGAAATAATACATCTGTGCTAGCTGGTTATACCATAAATCTGCTATCTATTATTAACCATTATTATCTATTATTATCTATTATCTAATCTGTTATCTGTTATCACCTGAACCTTCATTGCTGCATGACAACCTTTTTATTCTTTCCCAATTGACTTTCTGTTATGAATTTAGATGAAAGTATTCCAAACCTCTTTTCATCAAGCTTCCTAAGTTATCCCCACCCATTCTTTTAGTAGATAATGTTGTCTTCTAATATCCTAAGGAAATTGAGGTTATCTGAGCCATCTCAAAACCTCTAAATCTTTTTTTTATTTAATTTATTTTAATTTCATTTTTTAAAAATTTTGAGTTTCAAATTATCTCCCTCTCTCCGCCACTCATCAAGAACTGGCAAAGCAACATGATAATAATTATACATGTGAAGTCTCATGAAATGTATTTCCATATTAGTCATGTTGCAAAAAAGAAAAAGCAAGAAAAATAAAATGAAAAAAATATGTTTCAGTGTGTACAGAGAGGTCATAATCAGTTCTCTCTCTCTCTGGAAGTGGTTAGCAGGTTTTTATCATGGGTCCTTTAGAATTATCTTGGTTCATTGTATTGATCAGAGCATCTAAGTCTTTCATAGCTGATCATCATACAATATTACCATTACTTTATGCAATGTTTTCCTGGTTCTACTCACTTAATTTTGACCTAGTTCATACAAGTCTTTCCATTTTTTCCTGAAAACATTCTGATCATTATACCTTACAGCACACTAGTATTCCTTCACAATCACATACCGTAACTTGTTCAGTCATTCCCCAAATGATGGGCATCCCTTGCATTTCCGAGTCTTTGCCACCACAAAAAGAGCTGATTTAAAATACTTTTGTACATACAGGTCCCTTTCTCTTTTCTTTCATCTCTTTGAAATAAAGAGCTAATAGTGGCATTGCTAGGTCAAAGGGTGTGCATGATTTTGTAGCCCTTCTGGCATAGTTCTGAATTGTTCTCCAGAATAATTGGGCTAGTTCACAGCTCCACCAATAGTGCATTAGTGTACCTACATTTTATATCCCCTCCAGCATTTACCATTTTACTTTTCTGTCATGTTAGCCAATCTAATAAGAGTGAAGTCATGCCTCAGAGTAGAAAAATTTTACATCTTCACTCCTATTCTCTCTTTTTCTAGTCTCTGATGATGACTTTACCATTCTCCTTATGCTCTTGATCTCATCTTCCTCCTGTCTCTTCTAGGAGTTTGTCTCAGTGATCACTCCCTTTACATATGATGTCTTCAATTTCTCCCTTTCAGTTGGCTCCTTCATAGCTTCCTACTAACAAGCCCAAGTGATGAACCCCATCCTTTAAAAAATCTTCACTCAAACCGATCATTCCTTCCATTGATAATCCTCTACCTCTGTTTCACTGCCAAACTCTTACAAAGAGTCACAAGTCCTCTTTGCCCCTACTTTGTTACTAGATGCTCACTTCTTGACCCTTTACAATCCAGCTTCTAACCCCACCACTGTACCAAAAGTGTTATCTTCAAAGTTACCAGTAATATCTTCACTGCTAAATTCAGTGATCTTTTTGACATTTTCTTATTACTCATTCTTCTTGACCTTCTTGAGACTTTCAGTACTATTGACCTACCTTTCTCTCTTTGAATACTCTCACCTCCTTTGGCTTCTGTGATACTGCTTTCTCATAACCAATCCTTCTCATACCCTTTTGCTAAGTCATTATGAATATCCTGCCCTCTAACCATAGGAATTCTCCAATGCTTTGGCTTTGAACTGTTTCTTTTTCTACACCTACTTTTTTTGTACTCTTATTAGCTCCGATGGATTTAAATATCTCCATGCAGAAGATGCTTATATGTGTATATATATATATACACACACTCACACACACACACACACGCACATATATATATATATATATATATACATATATATATAATTTTTTGACCTCTAGTCCTTCCAATTGGGCATATATACTTGGATGTCTCATGACATTTAAACTCAGTGTGTCTAAAACAGAACTCATTTTTATCCCCTTTAAATGCATCCCTCCATCAAGCCTTCCTATTTCTGTTGAAGTAAACACCATCATTTTAGTTATCAGGGTGAGAAAAATAAATAATAATATCAAGCATTTATATAGTCCTTAAGGTCTGCAAAGCACTTTACAAACATTATCCAATTTGTCCTTACAACCTTAAGAGGTATTATTATACCCATTTTACAGATGAGGAAATGGAGGCACACAGGTTAAGTGACTTGCCCAAGGTCAGAAAGTTAGTAAATGACTGAAGACAAGGTCTTTCTGATTCCAGAATTAACCACCGTGCCACATAGATACCTCAGTGTCATCCTCAGCTGTTACGTCTCAGTGTCCCATGTCAATCAGTTGCCAAGTCTTACCAATTCCACCTCTACAATAGCTCTCATATCCATTCTCTTTTTATCCATTCATGCAGACACCACATTAGTTCAGAAGTATCACTTCTCACCCAAACAGAGCTTGACAATATGATAGCTTCTAACTGGTCTCATTAATTCAAATCTCTCCCCTCTCTCATCCACTCTTCAAGTTGCAGTGAGACCTGGGAAAAACTTTAGCTTAAAAAGTCCAATGTCTCCCACTGCATCCAGGGCCATCTCCAGTCATCTTGATCTATATCTTGCCACTGGGCCCAGATGGTTCTGGAGGAGAAAATGAGGCTGGTAACTTTGCACAATTCTGCCTCACTAAAATCCAATTCACTTGCATGTCAAGACATCATCTTCCTAATGTTATTCATACCCTTTGACAGTGAAGGATAAACCACCCCAACAAACCACAATGAAGATAATCTTCCTTAAGTATGACCATTTTACTTCCTAAGTTCTGACCACTTTTCCATACTTCATAAGTCTGAAAAAGCTACTTCTATGCTCAGAAACCTTCAATGACTCTCTACTCCCTATTATTACTAGGACAAAATGCAAACTCAGTCTGGTTTTCAAGGCCTGCCATACCCCTGGCTGCAACCTATCTTTCCAGACTTACTTAATTTTACTTCTCTTTTAGTACTCTAAGTCCCAGCCAAATTGGTTTACTAGCTGTTCCTTGAACTCAACATTTCCTGCTTCCATTCATTTACACACACTTCCATACTTCCCCCAATGCCTGGAACAACTCTTGCAATCCTTATCTTCCTTCAAGACCCAGGTCAGGTACCACTTCTGTGAACTGTTTCTTCATACTCCCATTTACCGATACTCTCTTGCTCTCCTCAAACTACCTTTTGTGTACTTATCTCTGTGTACGTGTTATGCTTCCCCAGAAGGATATTCACTCACTGGGGAGACAGAGACTCTTCAGCTTTTGTTATTGCACTCCCAGTGCTCAACACAGATCCTTGCATATAGCATGCATTTAATAAATGTTTATTGAAATGAATTGAATTGCATCGAATTAAAAGACGCCTTAATGTACCAGTTATTTTCAGAGACTGACTCAAAGGCTTCATTGATTGAGAGGAGAACACTAAGCCAATGGCATTTAATTCCTTTTTTCCTTCTAAATTACGGATGTTAAATTCATAAGTCCTGAATATATTCCAAATTAAGTTGATGAAACATGCTGCTTCATCAATAACCCTGCTGTAGTTCCTCAAATTGAATGGATTATTCACATCCCCTCTCATAACAAGTGAGTCATACTGCAGAAGTAACTGCACGCCATTTGTTGTGGGCTGACTTCATAAGTGAATATGAGGGGGTTTTTCTATAAAGGAAGTCATCTCCTGCCTTTTGTAAATATGGCTACTCTAGGGACTGGAGATGGACAAGGAAGCTACTACCCACAGTGCCAAGACTCTGAAGGGATTAACAGACACAAATAGAGACACCCAGTAACTTTGAGAAGTCCTTGCTTCTTTTCTCTCTTTACCTTTTTCACTTTCATCTCTGTTGCCTGTCTGCATTTTCTCAATCTTTAATCTTTTTATGGTCCGTAAAGCTTGGGATAGTGTATCTCCCCAGAACTTTGCACAGGAAGTATCACTTCCTCCCTGTAGAACCGTAGAATATGAAACCTAGAAGGGACATTTGGTCATCTCTGGAAACCTCTCTGTTGCAGAAGAGAAAACTGAGGCTTAAGGATGTGAAGCATGTGTATCAGATCGCACAGCTAGCTAGTGAACTCTTGAGTAAAGTCCCAACCCATGTCCTCTGGCTCCAAACCCAGGAATCTTTCCAATCACTATATGGAGGCCAGGGCCTAGAACCAATAACAATTTAACAATGCTTTCCTTAGGACCAACTCCTCCTCACCCTGTCATGGTAGATCTGTATCTTCACCTTTGACTCTTCCCCAGCATTTTTCTATTATCATACATTTTTCATAGTAGAGGCTCAGCACATAACAATGATCACAATGATGATGACAATGATGTTGATAATGATGCTTATGTAAAGCCATAAAGTTTTCAAAATGCTTTATGTAATTATTTCATTTGAGTCTCATAACAACTACATAATGCATCAGAGAATCACAGAATTTTACAATTGGAAGGACCCTCAACAGCCATCTTGTCCAACCTACACCTGGAAAGAATCTCTCCACTCCCACCTGCAGAATAGTGATTATTCAGTCTCTGCTGGAAGACCTCAAGTAGGGGATGCTCACTAACTATAGAGACAACACATTCTACTTTTGACTTTCCTAATTGTCAGCTTCCTCATCTGCAAAATGAACTAGAGAAGAAAATGGCAAACAGCTGCAGGATCTATGACAAGAAAACCCCAAATGGGGTTACAAAGAGTCAGATACGACTGAAATGATCGAACAAGAGCAAACAAAACACTGTTAGAAAGGTTTTCCTGACCTTCAGACGAAATTAGTCTATTTGCCATATCTACCTGTTGATTCTAATATTGCTCTCTTGAGCCAAACAGCTCTTTAAATATTTCAACACACATCACATTGCCCTATCTCCAGGCTTTTGTTCTCCAAGTCAAACAATGAAGCCAATGAACTGAGGTTCACTGTACTGATCTTCATATGACATGAACTCAAGTTCGATCATCATGCAGGCTGTTCTTCCTTGGATTCTCCAGTTTATTGATTTTATTGTTGTTGTTCAGATGTGCCCAGCTTTTTGTGACCCTATTTGGGGTTTTCTTGCCAAGATATAAGATTGGTTTCCCATTTCCTTCTCCAACTCTTTTTACAGATGAGGAAACCGAGGCCGAGTTAAGTGATTTACCCATAGTCATACAACTAATGAGTGTCTGAGGTTAGATTTGAATGTAGGTCTTCCTGACTCCAGGCCCAGTGCTGTATCCACTGAACCACCTTAAAATGTGACACCCATAATTGAACCCAATACACTAGACGTGATCTGATGCTACGGACATTTCTTCCTCTAAGGAGAAGCCCATGAGCCTTTGTTGGATTTAGCTTCAGAGTTCTCATATCTTCCGGTTTTACTTAATACAAGGATGTCATTGTGAAGCTGTGGATTGAGGATAGATCTCAGATTCAGGAATACCAGAGTTTAAGTGTTAATTCTGACTCTTAATGGCTGTGTGACCCTGAATGAGTCCACCTGTAGCTTGGTCTTTGCCTTATCTACTGCACATTTCAACTCTTAGTGTCCCAGGAAACTGATTAAGACTATAATTTGCAGAGAAAGTGTCAGTCTGCATTAATAAAGGAAGTTTCTAACTGAAAGTTTCCTTTTTGGCCTGAACCTGCGGTTTCATCCATGTATGCTGACCCATACACTGGAGAAATCAAATGATTAAAAAAAGAGAGATGGAGAATGGGGTGGGGGAGTAGTCTCAATATTGATACAAGTCAATTCCATTAGTGGTAGGTTGACTAATTGGTCATTGGGCAAGAATCTCACTCTTGGAGTATGAGCTTAGACTGCTTCCTATTATAGCCTTACTAAGGACCATGAGAAACTCTCACAAGATGTATCAAAAGCAAAATTAGTGTTCATAGCCTAAAAGCTATGTGATTCTAAACACTCTTTCTCCTTTTCCTCCACTCCTTCACTGTCACCATAGAAATAATGGAAGAGAAATGCTAAAGACTGAATATCAGGTTTTTGTTGGGTTTTTTTTCCCCATGTGTTGCCATGGTCACATAATTCATCACTTAATGGCCTGCCTACTGGTGATGCACTATACTTAGCAAAGTTAATCCTCTGACAACCCAGGAAGGATCATGCCATGGAACTTGAAAGATCCTGACTTCTGTTCTCATAATATTTGAGAAGTGAGGATCCTCTTCATGCCAGGATAAGATGTCTAACATAATTTTGAGGAAGATTTAATTACATATTATCTTTTAGAGTTCTCTATTTCATTTCCAAATAATTTTTCTCATTTGGTAAAATCCAAAACATCGTGAAGAAAGGATTGTGTCTTATTCTTTTTGCATGCCCCATGTAGTGACCACAATGCTAGCCACATACTAGCTGCCTAGGTTAAAACATTTAAAACTACATTAACAATAGTGGAAGATTGAGACATATAGCAAAGAAACTGCAAGATTGCTTTTGACTCTTAACGGAGTTAATTTTTCAGTGAAGAAAAGACAGAAAATTCACATTATATTATTAATAAAATAAGGGTATTCCAAGGTTTTATTCTTTGTGGTAAAGGATTTAACCCCAGCAATACCAAGAGCATAGTTGCTTATGAAGTAAGGGTACCCTTTCCAACTGGGGTCAATAATATTTAAATATAAACCATGATTACCATTTTTTGTTAAAAATGAAATTATCTAACTATGTGCAGAATTTCTCCATCTTCATATCAACAGTTTCAATAATAGAGAACATTTAAGTCTTCAGAAATAAACATCCAAGAAAGATTTAGAAATTTTTTGACAAAGTTGGGGTAAAAGAAAGGGTTTATTTCAAAAATTGATATTTTGGGGCAGCTAGGTGGTGTACTGAATACAACACTGGCCCTGGAGCCAGGAGGACCTGACCTCAAATCCAGCCTCAGACACTTGAATAACACAGTCAGATCTATTTGGTTTTTTCAGGCTTCAGAAGAAAGACAAATGCATGGAGCACTGGTTGTAGATTCAGAGGACCTGGGTTCAAATCCTGCCTCTGACATTTTGTATTCAACTGGCTTGTGGCAAGTTGCTTAAGCTCTCTGAGTGCCTTTCCTCATTTTACAAACGAGGAGGTTAGAGTAGATGGTCTCTGAAGTTCCTTCCAAGTTCTTTATCTATAATCTGCATCACTAACTGAATAAATATGGCAATGCCAGAGTTAGGGGCTTCAGGAGAGTGAAATATTAAAAGGAATTCGCAAGAATTATGAGATCGAAGTAATTAATGCTGAATCATTTTGTTGGCAGATGAGAGTGAAGATTATAAATTTCAGTGACACTCATCAACCTAACTGTACCAGTCTTCTTCCAGGGGCATCTATCAGTGTCAGATAACAGAGGTAGCTGTGAATCTAACAGAGAGAGCAGTCTTTGTTTGAGGGTCAGTAGGTCATGCACAATGTGAAAGTGAAGCAAAGGTATCCAGGAAATAATGGAATTAAATCCATGGTGGGCCATAATGAGATAATTAGAAGCAGTAGGGTTCAAGTCTCAGAGAATTAATATTAAATATAAAAAGGGGGAAAAGAGAGAGAGAGAGAGAGGAAATAGTATTTATATATATATTATAGACAGAGAGGAGAGAGAAAGAATATATATTATATATATATATATATGATATACATGCACATACATACAGAGAGAGGAAATAGAAAATTTTAGATAGATAGACAGACAGATAGATAGATAGATATGGGGGGGGAGAAATGCATATAGATGTGTGTATACATATATACATATATGCATCTATGTAAATAGAGAGGGAGAAAAATATAAGCATATGTGTGTATATCTCTATTGAGAGAGAGAGAGACCACTTGAAGGTTTGGAAAGCACTTTATATACACATATATATTCATGATTTCATTTGATCATCATAACAACCTTGTGGAGGGACTACTATCATACCCATTTTACACATTAGGAAACTGAGGCTGAAAAAAACTTTAAGTGACTTATGCCACTGAATAGCCACTGGATTAGGAGGAATATGGGATATGAGTTATATCTCTGTGGTAAGGAAGCTGGACTTAGGATCTGTCAACCTCTCACAGAGTTTGATCAAAGAAAGACAAAGAAGTTAGGCTGTGTCACTGTTTAATTTCTCTCACAAGCTGGTGACATACATGCATTGCATGGGAGTTACAGTCTAGAACTGGTTTGATTTTGGGGGTGGGGTACTCAGTTTATATACCTTTCCAAAAAGGGCTGATATTACCCCTCCATCATTTTCCCTGAGACAGAGGAAATACCTGTTCTATCAGATTACCCCACAACCATACCAGACCACTCCCAGCTTTGGGCTATCTAGGCAGAAGAATTTGCCTCCACCCAAGCCTGAGCAGAACACAATGGAGCTTCCAGACTTTTAATAAAATCATTTGGGGCTTGGGTTTGGGGTCTGACCAGGATAAGACTCAGTGCAATCTCATCAGTAATGTCCTTGCAAAGAATTTAAGAGAACAGGGCTGGGGGTGGAGTTCTGAGTCTCCAAGATAATGATTTGAAGAAAAATCATTTTTTCACAGATCATAGGTCTAGAGCAGGAAAGGACTTCAGAAACCACCTAATCCAACCTCCTTATTTTACAGAGGAAACCAAAACCCAGGGAAGTTGATTAACCCAAGATCACTCAGACCTAAGGTCAGGTACTAAGTATCAGAGGTTGTGTTGGACCTGGATCCTCTGACTTAAAAGCCAGTGCTCTTTCCATTGCACTATACTGTTCCCTTTGGTAATATTTAACTATATGTTTCCAATTACATCACACGTGCCCCCAGGCAAGCCACCTCAGGATCTGTCTCCTCATTTGTAAAATGAGAGGATTTAACTAAATGATTTCTAAGTTTTGTTCTCATCCTCAAACTCTATGATCTTCTAAAGGTTTTTCAAGAGGGATGGGAAAGCTATACATGTGGTATGGATAAGTTTAAAATAAATATTCTAAATTCCAAGAACCATCTATACCTCAGTTCTCTCTCTCTCTCTCTCTCTCTCTCTCTCTCTCTCTCTCTCTCTCTCTCTCTTTCTCTCTCTCTCTCTCTCTTTCTCTCTCTCTCTCTCCTCTCTCAGTTGGTGATCTCATCCTTTCCTCTGGCTTCAATAATCACCACTCTACAAATGGCTCTTAAATCAATTATTTCCTTTCCCAATCTCTCTCCTAAAATTCATTTCAGAATCTCCAACTGCCCTATGACATACCTAACCTGTGTGTCATACCAATACCTCAAAATCAGCATGTCCCAAAATGTTACTTGCTATTTTCTCATCACAAATCTGTCCCTCATCTCATTTCCCTGTTTCAGTTGAGGAAATTGCCATCATCCTGGTTGTCCCAGGTGCAAACCTCCTAAAGTCATCTTTGACTCTTATCTGTCTCTGTCTCTATGTCTTTGTCTCTCTCTGTTTCTGTCCCTCTGTCTCTATGTATCTCTGTCTCTGTGTCTGTCTGTCTATCTCTCTCTTTTGGTGTGTATATGTTTGTGTGTGTGTCTGTCTCTGTTTCTGTGTCTGTCTGTGTGTTTGTGTGTGTGTCTTTGTCTGTCTCTCTCTCTGTGCATGTCTTGGTCTCTGTGTCTGTCTGTCTCTCTCTCCTATATTAATTCTACCTCTAAAATATCTCTCATATATATCCTTTTCTGTCTGTTCTCTAGGTCAGGAATGTGCTGGTAAATAGTAACAACCAACTTTCCGGAGGTTAAAAAAAAATATGTAGGTCACAATTTATTCAGCATAATTAGCATTTTCTCCATCACTTTCTCTAGACAATCAATAAACAATCACTAAAGCCCTGATCTATAATGTTTATTAATTTCCAAAGTATGGGCTCTGGTAGCCACTGCATGAGCTAGCTCAGTACACCATTGCCTTAGAAACACCCTAATTCAGTTTCTCAGCACCTTTTGCCCAGATGAATTGCTTCCTAATTGGTTCTCTGTCTTCAAGCTTTCCTTCCTCCAATCTTTCCTTTACACAGCTGCCATATCAATAGTTCTAATGGTCATTCTCCATCTCACAAAACTTTAGTGCCTCCCTATTGTCTCTAGGATAATCAAACCATTCAGCCTAGCATAGAGCACTCCACCATCTTTGCCCAAACTACCTTTTTAGTCTCATTTCACACTACTCTATGCTTTGGTCAACCTGAAAGTTTGGTTAAAAGAGGCAAACAGGCTAGGTGATTACAAATTCATGTTGTTTAGTCCTGTAGAGCTAGCAGATATGCATACATGGAGCCAAACTATAGGTTCTGACTGTCTGATAAAAGAATGACAACCTTTTTATATGTTTTAGGACAATCCCAGTATGTCTGTGTCCCTCAAATTTATGGTGTCAATCGAAAATGCAACCAAAGATGTCTGCGTTTAACATGCCATCAGATAAGAAAAGTCCCAATATTCACAGTAGTGTCTCAGGTTAAGGTCCTCATCCTTAGTGTCCATAAACAAAAGAAAAATGCTCTTAGCTCTATCTGGCCTTGTTGACACAGGAAGAGGCATTCTCTGTGTTCACTCAGAGATGGAAATATTTGTTAGGTCAAGGGACTTCTTCTTCTGACTGATTAGTTAAGGCTCTGGCCCTCATTGAAATTCAAATGTTAAGTGATTACCATTTCCTGCTTTTGGTCAAAGGTAAGCTAAAGGAGCCCCTTTAGACCAAAGGAGGTATGGAAAAACCTCACTCTTCCTCAAGGGGTGGGAAAGGAAGTTCTAACAGTCCTTGTCTTGTTAACCAGGGAGATGCGTTAGAGTGGCCCAGACTGAGGGAAAGCAACCACATAGAGCACTATTTTGTTTACCAAGGTGGTGGAACATTTGTGGGCTAAAGTCAACCATAGTCAGACCCCCTAGTAAGATAATAGCAGGGATAGCCTGCCAGGATGAACCCTGATTGTGTGGTTACACTACGCTGGGTCAAAGTTCCCTACAAGAGTTCCACAGGAATGATTTGATCAATAGCAAAAAGCCACAGGAGGGGCTGTGGAGGCCCCAGCTGCCTTTGAAAAGACAGGACCCTGAGAATTATTCATCTAGGCAAATTCAGGTTTTCTTCAACAGCTTCCTGAAATAGGAGGGTATAATTGCAATTTAGATTTAAAGATCTTTCCCACCCATTAATAGGCCATGTGACCTGCTTACATCATGGGAACCCTAAGTCACACGTGGTGGGAGGAGCTTGCTGAGAGGAAAAGGAAAGTGTGTCACAGGAAATGCTGAGAAAGCCATTAGAACTGAGGGAGAAAGCAGATGTGTGCTGGCTGTGCTGTGAGTGATTGTTGGTGGCAAGGCCCCAGCAGGGGGCAGGGAGGTTATGGGATGACTTGGCTCCCTGCTGTGATGTCATGTTTTAGATTCTTTGCTGTTATTCTAAAGTGGACTTACTGGTTCTAGAATTTGTTTGCTGCTTGGATAGATCAGACTTGTTGGTTTTGAGATCTGGTTCTCTGGTGTCTGAATAAATGGTTTACTTCTTCTGCCTTCTATACAGAGAGTCTCTTATATTTTGCAATACAGAACCACATAGGCATATTGACAGTTGTCATCTGTATCATGGTTATTGCCTTGCTAATATAGGAGCACTAAGGAAAAGGTCAAATTCTTTGTCAGACTGGGTCAGTCTTATGGGATGAGTGGCAGAGATGGGAGGAGTTGCTCTTTCCCTGTGGTTGGACATCCCCAGAGATGGGCAGCCACTGCAAGGCAATTACAAACAAGCAACAGGAGCAGGCTGCAAAGGGGATCAAGGTAGGGGGCATAATGGGAGTATAGAGCAGCTAAGTAAAAATGAGCTAAAGCTACCAAAGATATAGGTAACTAGTCTTGGGTATGCAAGGGGGCTCAGGTGGAGAGGGAGATGTTCTTCATGCAGATCTGGTCCAGACTCTTGGGAAAGCTGTCTACATCTGATGTCCCTTCAAAATCAGGAGTGCAAGGTCTCCTGTGGGCTCAGATATCCCTCGGGATCAGGGACAATCATTAGATGTGATAGGTGGATCCAGGAGTCCATCTCCACAAGTTGGAAGCTGTGGGAGTAGTCAGACAGACTTGACGAAGGCTCTCAGAAGACATATGATTTGATAATTGAAAAGAGGCAGCACAACATAGGTCCTCGTCTGAAGGCACATAGAAATGGTTCAGTTTCCCAGTCACACAGGGCTAGCTTCAAACAATACAATAAAGTTTTTCTCACAATTCACAAAATTGCATAACTATATTAAGTCAGGTACAGATTAAACTATTTAGATGGCTCACAATAGACTAGTTTTGAGAAGGGAGATTTACATGTCACCAAGATAACCAAGAAAATTTAAACACGAACCATACAAATCTCTATAATCATTGTTACCAATGTTACAATAGGTTTTATTCTCAGGACAATTCAAAAAATTCAAGTTCTGCTTCTGTTTCTGTCTTCATTTAAATCTTGTACCTGGTATAAGAATCCTTTGATATGTGAGAGTCCAACCATAAAATGAGCTCATCTACCTTTTAAAATGATTAGACAGATACTTTAATAAAAGGGAAATAATTTCACTTTTACCACTATCTTATACATTTTTTTT
>CM053622.1:418265721-418284525 GCA_028646595.1 Phalanger gymnotis
AGCTTTTCCCACTAGCCTTCTGTGTTGTCTTTGCTGTTTGTGGGTTGTGAGGTCTGGTAGATACCACAGCTCAGTAATTCAGCATGCTAGGGCACTCTCCGCTACATTCCTGGTCTCGTCAGTCCACGGTCTGCCGTGCTGCGCCGCGCGCGCTGGGCTCTGCTTGGCTCAGCTCCGCTCCCCTCAGCTGGGAGCTGGGAGTTCCGTTTGGGACAGACCTTACCCCAAGACCATCCAGGCTGTCCTGGGCTGGAGCCCTGCTTCTCTCTGCTACTTTGTGGGTTCTGCAGTTCTAGAATTGGTTCAGAGCCATTTTTTATAGGTTTTTGGAGGGACTTGGTGGGGAGGTCACGCCAGTTACTGCTTTCCAGTCACCATCTTGGCTCCACCCCTGGCTCCCTTTTGAAAACACAACCTCCCTGGCTGTCCCCTCAATCACTGGCTGCCCTTTCACTCATTTTCTAATTCCCTGGCTTAAGACAGTGAGTTGGTGTACTATAGCTCTCCTTGCCATTTTAAGATTCTCCCTCTACCACCATCACTTAGTAACCACTTCTCCTTTAAAATTTACTCAATCCATACCAATTAAAATTCTGGTAGCTGTTGTCTATCTACCTCCAGGATGCTGCGCTTCTTTTCTCAATGACTTTAGTCTCTGGTTCACAATGTTTTCCTCATCTTCTTCCCTCCAACTGGGAGACTTCAATGTAGCATAATATTTTTTTTTCACAATATACACAAATTTAATTTGAAGGGCCTGTTTGACTTATTCACAGAATTTCTCCACCTTTTTATTCTCTGCAACTGATATTAGTGCATAGACAGCAATTATTTTACAGGGTCATGTTTCTTAATGGAATCCTAAATCATTACGTTTAATAATTTCTTGCATTATTTTGATAAACATTTTCCTAGATAAATGAGCAAATATCTTCAGTTGTTTATAAGTATATATATATATGTATATTATATATATCACATAATTATATATAATTATAAAATTATACATAATTGACCCTTTTTTCCAAGATGATCAGGGTTAAGTGACTTGCCCAAGATCACACAGCTAGTAAGTGTCAAGTGTCTGAGAGTGGATTTGAACTCAAGTCTTCCTGACTCCTGGGCTGGTGCTTTATCTATCATAGCACCTAATTGTCCCAATATTTGACCTTTTTTTGAAAATAAATACTTTAACATAAATATTGACATTTTCTAAAACACCCGATTCTCCCAGTCCCTCAACCAGTTCATTTCACATGATATATTTCTTTATCTCACCTCAGGCACATACAAAGATAGTCAGACCCTTCACATTGACATTACTCAAAAATGTACCATTTCCATGTTGATAAATTCTGAAATTCCCTTATCTGATCACAGTCTATTGCCATTCCACTCAACTGAGCCCTCACAATAGCAAGGCAATCCTTTTATACCTCCTTAATTAGCTGACTGGCACCTAGGTGGCATAGTGGATTGGGTGCCAAGCCTAGAGTCAGGAAGACTCATCTTCTAAGTTCAAATTTGGCCTCATATACTTATTAATATGTGACCCTGGGCAAGTGACTTAACCCTGCTTGCCTCAGTTCTTCATCTGTAAAATGAGCTGGAGAAGGAAATGGCAAGCCACTACAGTATCTTTGCCAAAAAAATAAAACAAAATGAACAAACAAACAAAAAAACAAATGGAATCACAAAGAAGCAGACACAACTGAAATAACTCGACAATTGACTCACTATCCCAGTCACCACAACAGATCTTCTAAACCTTTTGATCCCTCCTTACACCTTCCATGACTCCTCCTACTCCACCTTCTCAGATAAGAACCATGCTTTATATTTTAGTGAAAAAAAATGAGGCTATTCATTGAGAGCTCTCCCTTCTTGTGTCACCCAGATGCCTTATGCAACCATCTCCTCCTTTATGCCTGTTTTACACAAAGAAGTGACCATTCTCCTTATCAAGCAAACCCCTCTATGTGCACAAGTGATCACTTTAGATCTTGTCTTTTTTTTGCCAGATTGCCTCCTCCCTTATCCCCAAGCTCTAATTTATCTTAAATTTTTTCCTGTTTACTTGATGCTTCCCTATACTGCCTACAAATATGCCCATACCTACCCCATTCTCAAAAAAACTCTTATTTGATCTATCCTTTCCCACTATCATCCTTTATCTCTTTTATATTTTGTGGATAAACTTTTTGAAAAAGTCATCTATATTAGGTGCTTCAACTTTCTTTCCTCTTGTTTTCTTCTTAACTCTCTACAGTAAGACTTCCAACCTCATTATTCATCTGAAGTTGCTTGCACCAAAATCAACCAATGATCTCTTAAGTGCATAATCTAATGGTCTATTTTCAATCCTCATCCTTCTTGACCTCTCTACAGACTTTGACACTGTCAATCACTCTTTTATTTTGAAAACCCTATTCATTTTATGTTTTCATGACATAAATGTCTCTTGGTTCTCCTCCTACCTGTCTGATAATTTGTTCTGTCTCCTTTGCTTGCTTTCCATCCAGATCATATCCACTAAAAGTAGATGTCTCCTAGGGCTCTGTCCTGGGCCTTCTCTTTTCCCTCTATATTATTTCACTTGGTAATCCAATAAGTTCCCACAGTTTCAATTATCTCTATATCTATATTTCTCAGATATACTTATACCGTCCTATTCTCTCCCCTAACCTCCAAACTCACATCTCCAATGCCTATCAGGCATCTTGGACTGTATGTCCTATAGACATTTTAAACCCAACATGTTTAAAGCTGAATTCATTTTCTTCCCCTCAAAACTTCCCCCATTCCAAATTCCCCTATTACTATCAGGGTACCACCACTTTCCCACTCACTCACACTTGCAAAGTAGGTATCATCAATGATTCCTCACTTTCTCTCATCTCTCATATCTACTAGTCTGTTGCTAAATCACCCATTTCATGTCAATTTTGCCTTCATATCATTTCTGTTGTATAATCCCTTCTCTCCTCTGAGACTTCTACCACCATGAGCAGGCCCTCATCATCTAATGCTTGTGTTCTTGCAATAGACAGCTGGTTGGTCTCCCTGCCTCAAGTTTCTCTCTATTCTAGTCAATCTTTCATTCAGCTGTCAAATTAATCTTCCTGATGTTCAGGTCTGACCATGTTACATCTCTGTTTAATAAACTCCATTGGCTCCCTATCACCTCCAGGATCTAATATAAAATCCTGTTTTCTGTTCAAAGCCCTTCTGGCCTACCTTCACAGGCTTCTTATACCTTACTCCCTAACTTCACCTCACATACTGTGTGATCCAGTGACACTGGTTTCCTTGCTGGAAAAATGATGCTCTATCTCTGTCCTCTGAGCCTTTTCAGTGGTTCTTCCCCATTCTTAGAATTCTCCCCCTTCTCATCCTGCTTCCTCACCGTCTCAGCTTCCTTCAAATCCCAGCTAAAATCTCTCCTTCAGTGAGAAGCTCTTCCTGATCCCCCTTAATGCTGGTGCCTTCCATCTGTGATTATCTCCAGTTTATTCTGTCTATATCTTGTTTGTACGTAGTTGTTTTCACATTGTCTCCCCTATGAGCTTCTCAAGAGCAGGGATTGCCTTTTATTTTTATTTGTATCCTAGTACTCATCATACTACCTGGCACATAGAAGGTGTTTACTAAGTGACTGCCTCTCCCTCAACCTTTACTTACCTACCAGCAGATTTATTATTTTGGATTTTTATGCATTAAATGACTTTATTCCTTAGGTGTTTAAAAGTCCTGACCCTATGGGATATGTTCCCATTAAGAACCTGATCAGACAAATGCCATTGTGGAACTGTCTTTTGATCCCCTCTTATCATAGTAGGGGAGCTTAATTTTTCTTTACGTATCTCTTTTATCTTTTCTTTAGCTATCTAAAAATCACAAATATCCTCACTAACCCTTGCAATAACTAAATGTCATTTAAATTTCTTTCTTTTTCTTTCTTTTTTTGGATTCTAACAACAAACTTAGAGGCAGAATGCTATGTGGAAGTCCCCCTGGAGTCATCACCCCCTACCCCCCCACCCCGCCCCCACACACACCTGTTGTCTCTTCTCTAGGCACAACCTTTCAAAATAATCAGAACAGTTGAAGTGAGGAGGATCTCATTTCTAACCATAATAGAAAAGAGTTTTAAAGCCTGCTGAATACATAACCTTTGAGAAGTAAAGGACTAGAAATTCACTGGACTTTTGTAGTATACTCACAAATGTGAGGATTTATAGACAAGGACATTCATAGAATTTTAGATATGGAGTTTGAAAGGATTCTAAGCCAGTTAATTAATCCCTTTTATAGATGAGGAAACTGAGGCAAAGGACATAAAATGACTTACTCAAGGTCTCATAGGTAGTTAAAATGTCAGAGGTGGGATTTGAAACCCTCCCTACCCCACTCCTCCACCAGATACTGAGCTCTTCCCATTGTCCCTCTGTCTTCCATTTGAATTTTATCTATCTACGAATAAATTATGTCAGCAATCCAATTTAGCCAACATTAAGCACCCGCTATGTGCAAAGCTGTGTTAGCTCTACAAATAAAAAATTGTTGAGGTCAGATTCAGGAGAGCAGTTCAGGTATGAAAGAATTTACTTAGATCTTCTCTGTAGCCAATGGGAGCTTTATTATATGAAAGCTACATAGACCTTGTAAGCAAGAAGTTAATGAAAGGCATCCATATTTGAGCTTGTATGGGGGTTTCAGAATGATGATGTAATTTTGGGATTATTTTTAATGGGAGTTGAAGATTAGGGACAGGATAAGGACAAACAGGAATGAGGATAAAGAGGAATCTTATGACACAGGATGAGGAAGATGGCTGACAGGATAAGAAGGACGGGTGGACACAGGACAAGGAAGAAAAAAACCAATTCTTTTGATCTTACAAGATATTTCAGGATAAGGGGGAAAGTACCTTAGGAAGCCCTCAAGTTACATGATCTTCAGGAGGGTCTTCACAAAGCACTGGTATTCTTTTTAACCTTTAAGGCACTGTATACTATATCCACACCAAAATGAAAATTAGCCTTTGAATGAATTTAAATGCATTTATTAAGTACTTAATATATGCGAAGTACTCTGAGAAATCCTGGATATACAAATAGAAAATCAGACCATCCTTGCTCTCAAGGACCTCGTTTTCTAATGGAGGAGACAATACATGTGGAAAGTTTTATCTGTAAGGGAGCTAGAAAGGTCTCATAGTCCTAAGGGTGCATCTATAAAGTAAATGGTAATGCCTCTTCTTTGATGTCATTTCTCATATTGAACCATTTGATGGTGCCAAGGACTCTGGTGGCAAGTGCTTTCTTTTCTGGATTTTCAGTAGCTATGACAGCAGAAACAGGCATGGCAAGGGTTGTCTCCTAGGATGATGTCTGAAGTCACTAATTTGGAAGCATATCTATTCTCAAGACTCTTGGGTTCAAGGTCCTGGGCTGTCTCTTATTTCCAGAGTCTGAGGGAAAATGTTGATCAAGGATGGTGGCGGTGGTTTGACTTTCCTAGCACATGCTGCCTCCTGTCTCTCCCTCAGGGTGCCTCAGCACTACAGCTAGTCTGCCTTACCTGATCTTCCTTCAAGAAGCTTAAATTCTGAGGGGATACTACAATAATCTGATATCTATCTATCTATCTATCTATCTATCTATCTATCTATCTATCTACTATCTGTTTTCTATATATCTACCACCTTTTTATCTTTTTTCTACCATCTATCTATCTGTCTATCCACATGACTCTGTGAAGAAAGGAAGACCACTAATAGCTAATGGGATGGAAAAAGGCTTCCTTTAGGAGGTAGAACATGAGCTGAGCCTTGAAGGAGGTCAGGAATTCAGGGAGGGTGGTGGTCACAAAGTGTCATTCAAGACATGGAAGTCAGCTTTATGGGTAAAGACACAGATCATCTGAGTTCTGTGAACATTGAGGGGGTTAGTTTGGTTGGATCATGGTGTGTGAAAAGAGCAATGTAGACTAAGCCTAGAAAGATAAGCAGAAGTCAGAATGTGAAGAAGGGCTCTAACTGCCAAACTGAGGATTTATAATTTATCCTAGATGAAACAGTTTACTGAAGGTTCTTAAGCAGGGGTACATATGGTCAGATATGTTTTAGGAAGACATTTTGACCACTTCATGGAGGATAAATTGAAGAAAGGAGAGCCTGGAAACTAGGAGTTCAATTAGGTACCTGTTCCCACAGTTCAGGCAAGAAGTGGTAAGTCCGAGATAGGGTGGAGCTATGTGAATAGAGAGAAGAAGATGGATATGAGATGAAGTGTGGATGTAGACTAAACAAGATATGGTAACTGATTGGATAGGAACAGGAATGGAGAGCAGCTCTGCAATGTCATTAGTTAAAGAGAATTCCCAGATGAGAAAACTCCCTCTACCAATGCAAGTCAGCACATTCTCTGCAACTTATCATTTTAGAGAGTTTCCTGGAGTAGGAGTATCAGATAGAAACAGGGACCACTAAACTGCACATAAAAGATCTCTGTAGGCTACATATTTACTTAGACAACCACATATGAATAACATTTGTGTTTTATTATATTTTTATTTTGTTAAATATTTCCCAATTACATTTTAATCTATTTGAGGGGGAAGAAAATGCTGTCGCCCATTTTGCTGGGATGATGTGTTTGACCCCCTTTTGTCTTAGAGCACTGAAGGGGTAATGGATTTCTCAAGAGTCACACAGCCTATTTATGTCAGATACAACTAATTGAATATGGAAAAGAAAAAGAGAGTAATGGCCAGCAAAAAAGTTGAAAACTTGAATGACTAGAAGGCTAGCAATGCCTTTAACAGAAAGAAAAAAGAATTTTGGAGTAGGAGGTTTATTTAGAGGGAAAGATGAGTTCTATTTTGGACATGTTGAGTTTGTGATGCCTATGGGACATCTAGTTGAAGATGTCCCCCAGATGACAGGCTGGCAAGATCTGGATGTTGAGCTAGCAAGGAAGGTTAAGAAGGATTCAGACAGGTAGGAAGAGAAACAGGACAGAGTAATGTTTCAAAAACCTAGAGGAGAGAGTATGCAAAAGGTGTTTCACATTGTAAAATGAAAAAGAAAATTCAAGAAGGATGACAAATGAGAAAAGATCATCAAATTTGACAATTAGAGACTTTCGGTAACTAGAGAGAACAATCCGGTAATGAAATTAGAAGCTAGATTTCAAAGAGTTAAGGAGTGAGAGAAGTGAAAAAGAGAAGATAATATTAGTGTCTTTCCTCCAAAATGATGTCCAATTTATTTTCTCTCCATGTACTTTTTAAAATATTTTATTTATTTTTTAAATGTTTCCCAGTTACTGTAAGAAACTTTTAATATTCATTTTTCAAAATTTTGAGTTCCAAATTCTTTCCCTCCCTCCTACCTCTCCCCTACCCATTGAGAAGGCCAGCAATATGATAGTGATTTCTATGTAGTGTTTGTAATAATTGTTTGCATCTTGTCTCCCCTGTTAGACTGTCAGCTCCTTGAAAAGCAGGGGCTATTTTTTGTCTTTCTTTATATTTCCAGTACTCAGCACAGTGCCTGGCACATAGTACATCTAATATTTACTTGTTGACCTGACTCAACTTGGTACAGGACTGGAGTTTAGTGAAGAAATTGATTAGATATATTAATCTGGGAATCATCTACGTAGGTATGTTAACTGAAACCTTGGAAGTTAATGAAATCACTGAGAAAATATGTAGAGAAAGAGAAGAGGAACCAGGACTCCTTTCTGTTTCCCAGATATAAATTGGAATTCTGATTCCAAGGAATCAGAGAATTTTAAAGTTGGAAAAGACCATAGAGATCATCTCTTCTAATCCCTTTACTTTATAGAAAAATGAGGGTCAGAGAGATAAAGCAATTTGCCAAAAGTTACACAGTTACCCCTTCCTGTACAAATACTTCTTCTTCCTCCATTGTCCATCGTGATTCCAGGCTCATTCTCTTGTGATCCTTTAATTGGATCTGGAGCCATTACTCATAGGGAAGCTAAGTTCAAGGAATTCAGTACTCTGTCCAGCATCTACCAAACGTCATTGAACAAGAGATAGTTACAGTATTTTCTTGTGAATGGACAATGTCTTTGAGGTTGCCTTCAAGCATCCAACAAAATCAATCTCCGAGTGGACACTGAAAAGGATAAGGATAGAGACTGGTCCTATAAATTTGTAGGATATAGAATTCTCTCTACTGGTGTAGGTCAGGATTTTCTCTTCAACACGGAGTGTTGTCTAAGAACAGAGGTCAGCAAACAAGAACTCAAGAATTGAATCTTGTCCTTTGTTCTTGAAATTCCTATAAACTAAGATTGGGCCTTACATTTTAAAATACAATAAAACTTTACCTAAAAAGTAAAAACAAACAAAAAAACCCAACACATTCTAAACTCACCTCTGTAGAAAAACAGGCTCCAGATCATATGTGTGGATAGACTGCAGTTTGAGAACACTGTGAGGTTAAATGATTTTTCCAGGGGCACACATTGTGGCTCAGAATCAGTACATGAACCCAACAAAGAACACTATAAAATATTTTAAAATGAATATGCCCTTTTATAGTCTAGTTTTTTAAAAAATAATTTTTATTAATATTTTTGTTTTTATATCACTTAAAATTCCCCTGCAAATCTCCCTCTTATATATCCCATATAACAAAGAACATTTTTAAAAGAAAAATTGAAAAAGAAAAGAAAATAATCAGCAAGATTGACTGATCCAACAACAGCAATAACAAAACCAAAAAACATATGCAGTGTTCCTTTCTTATGGACTTCCCACTTTTGCATACAGGCAGGGAATATTTTCTCACATCTCGTTTTGGGGGCCATGCTTGTTCTTTGTAACTTAATAACTTCCACCCTTCAGTGTTTTAAGATTGTTGTTCTTTCCACTGACATTGTTGCAGTCACAGTATATACTGTTTTCCTGGCTCTGATTACTTCACTTTGCATCTGTTCATGTAAGTCTTCCTATACTATGTATTTATCAGGTATAACGATGTTCCTTTACTTTCATGTACCATGAACAGGCTGATTTTTAAATGATATTTTATATCTTGGTCCCTAGAAGAGCAGAATCAGCAGATGTAATTGATATCTTCCAATAATTGAAGGACAGTCACATGGAAGAGGAAATCAACTTTTTCAGCTTGGCCACAGGAGGCAAAATTAGAAGCAGTGGGAAAAAGTTGTGAAGGTGAAAATTTAGTGATCTAGAAGACTAATCTAGAAGTTATAGCTATTCAGAAGATGACTGGACTACCTCAGGTAGTTCTAGGCTCCCTCTAACTGGAGAAAAGCCTGACTATTTTTGAGGCACATTGAAGGAAAATTCCTGTTTAGGTAAGAGTTTGACTAGATTGCCTCTCTGGTCCATTCGAACTCTGAGAAGCTGCTGTAATTTCTTGTAAATACTTTCCTTACTTACCTGAACCCTTCCCACCTTCCCACCCCTCCCCACAAAAATATAATTGGACAGCTATTGATTTTAGTCTTTATTTTGCTAAAAGTGCTGAAATTTTTGCATCAAAGAGATATCATAAGGCAATATGTTTCTGCCTGTAAAGGCAATCAGTAAATGAGATTCCTCCCCCCCATTTGAATAAGCTTCAGGTGGGGTTCCAGGTGGGGCCAATGAAGGGAGATGTGATTATATCTTCACTCACAAGTAGGTGCAAACCCCCTAGCTACTAGGTGCTAAGCCTATGTGCGCACACAGTCCTCAGGGTCCTTAGGGGAGTTGCTAAGACCAGAGCCAATAGTAGGCACCTAAATTCTGGTCCTTTGGATGGTGTTCTAATTGATTGGATGACAGCTAATGACTGTATAAAAGGAGAGAACACAGCTCAGAGATTGAGACGTGGTGGAAGCAGATGAGAGGAAGTGGTGGAAGCAGAGCCAACGGAAGCCGGAAGTAGAAGAAGCCGAAGCAGCAAAAGCTACTGTAATATCAATTAACTTGGGACTTTCTTACTGTTTTAAAATGGTTAATTAAGTGTCTTTGATTGAGTTTTTCTAAGTGCAGCCCCAGCCCCAAACCCCTATTAGGTGCTAAGCCTATGTGGGTGTGAATCAATAACTAAGGTGGGGCTCCAGGTGGGGCCCATGAACGGAGGTGCTAACACCAGAGCCAATCATAGGAGCCTAAGTTCTGGTTGCTCAGATGACATTTGATGATGTCTGAAACTGTATAAAAAGGGAGAATAGAACTATTTGCTGAAGGCTCTCACTCCTGGAGGTGCAGGACTCAGGGCATCTGCTGTAAGGGCCTTCTGGCTGAACTCGGATGTTGATGGTTCTCTTGGTAACTATGAATTTTATTGGGTCTGTTTGTAATTTGGTTGTATTTGCTCTGAAGTTCAGGATGCTGGCTTTTTCCCCTGAACTAAGTGAATGATATTTGTATGCTGGATTAAAGTAAGATTGTTAACCTCTTAATGTTGCTTTCCTTAGTAAAGCAGATTGAAAGAACCTAGGCTTGCAGCATTCTGTGACCTGGTTGTTGTTGATTTTTCACCCCCCACAGCAGCTACTAGCCAGATTGTTGAAACAGCTACTGAGAGCAGGACTGACCCGCATGCAGACTGAGAGTGCTGAGCAAGGACTTGAGGCCATTTGATAATCTTCTTATTGGAGGGCCCTAGCATTGGGGGAAGCATGTATGATTTGGCTTACTGCCATAATGTTTCTCTGTAACCTCCTGGTTACTATTGTGAGGCAGACTTATTGGGCCTGCAAGGTTTTGGCCAGGATATCCAATTGGGGACATTGGTCTGTGGGTCTGCTACTTTGGAGTTTGAATAAATGCTTTAATTCCTCTTCCTTCTACTTAGAGAATTCCTTATATCCTGCAATCCTGAACCATTTGGGCACATTCATGATTTTCTTTGATATCATGAATTCTGCCTTTATGTTATACTGCCCTATGTTCATTAGCCAAGAAGTTAATTTACAAAAAGCTCAACATATAAAATAAGTACAAACTTTTTTAAAACATAAATTATTGTTTTGATATCTTTGTTTTGTTTTTTATATAGCCTAAATTTCCTCCTGTATCCACTTCCTCAAACACAAATGTAAATTGATTATTTGACTTGGTTACTCAATTGGTTCAGGAAATTTGTACATAATAAGTACTTAACAAAAGCTTTTCATTTATTCACTCAAATTTAAAATGTCATCTTAACAAATTAATAGACAAGCTATGTAGGCAGATGACTTTCTTTCTTTTTTTTTTTTTGGAGGGAAGAGGGCCAGGCAATTGGGGTTAAATGACTTGCTCAAGGTCACACAGCTATTATGTCATGTCAAGTGTCTGAGTCCTCCTGACTCCAGGGTCACTGCTTTATTCATTGTGCCACCTAGCTACCCTTTACAGACAGCCTTCTAATCTAGGTCTCTTTACAAATTGTAAAGAACAGTTCTGCCATGGAGAAATGATGTCGTACTTCATGTAGTAATGAGAGCAGATTTCAGCCCAATACCAAGCTCAGGTATGGCACCAAAGGGCAGGCAGGTACTTTTTGTTCTCACTATTCTATTTTCTTTGCTGAACCAGATTCAAGGATTACAGATATAAAGAAGAGATGAGAAAGAGGGAAATTGTCTAAAGAAATGTTTTATGGATCTCTGACCCCAGAGTTCATCAAGAATCACTTAATCACTTTGTTCACTCCAATTTTTCAGGTGAAAATCATGAAGCCAAATCCAAAGATATTCCTGTATCCTCTTAATCTTCCTGGTCCTGTATTCAAGGTTAGGTTCTTTCCAGCTCTAAATCTGTAATCAATGATCCATCTAGAATGGAATGGAAAGGAATTTTACACTCTTGCTACATACCAGATACTGAGCTAAGTGCTTAGAAGATTAGCAGGAGAGAGTTCCTTCCCTCAAGGAGCTCACTGTTCTAATTAGTGGAGATAACACATATAGTAAGGTTTAATGTTAGGGCATATCATAAGGCCTGATGGACCTTGGAGAATGAATGAATGGATGAAAAGTTTGTTTTTCTTAAGTGCTTTTTATGCATATGGGATGTTCAGGAGAACTAGCACTTCTGGTGTGGGCTGCTGAGCCCTTTTCAGGGCTGCTTTGATGTCCACCTGTCACCCAGCTCTCACCAGTGATTCCAAGAAGCTGTACCATGCATAGCGACCATACTCTGGTAAAACCATCCCAGCAGATGGGCTAAACCAGGTCTAAGACAACCAACAGGACTCAAACCCATTGGCGAGGTAGGAGAATGTCTAGCCTAAGCATGTGAAGACTTCTCTCAACAGAATGGGCAGATGAGAACAATTTGTTCCAATGGCCATAAAGGTGGCTAAAGCAGCCATTGTTGAGTGTTTAGAGCTTGGGCAGATGTGTTCCATTGCATCCCAGGCCATCACCAGTCATCCCGACTTTTGTCTTGCTACTAGACTTCAATGACTCTGGAGGAGAGAGTTAGGCTGACAACTTTGTGCAACTATGCCTCATTTAAATCCAATTTATGAGCAAGTCAAGACATCACTATGATGTCATTGGTCCTATTCAAAAATAAAGGACACAGACAATAGTATGTACCAAACACTATGTTAAGTGCTGGGGATTCAAATACTAAAGAGACACAGTCCCTGCCTTCAAGAAGCTTATATTCGAATGTAAACAATAGTATGGGGAAGCGGTATCAAAGGAAGGTATTTAAGGTCTGAGAAAGGGGAAGAAGAAAGGGAATTTACATAGCTCCTACTATGTGCCTGGCACTTTACAAATATTATCTCAATTGATCCTCACAATACCCTGAGGAGTACGTGCTATTATTACCCCCACTAAACAATTGAAGAAACTGAGGCAAACAGAAGTTAAGAGACTTACACAGGATCACACAGCTCATAGATATCTGAGGATTTCAACTCAGGTCTTCCTGACTCCAGGCCCAGCTCTCCCTCCTCTATACCACCTAGCTACATAACAAGGAGCAAAGATGGTGACTAGGCCAATAATGGAGCCCACTGGCAGTTATTTCCCTAAGCAATAATGATGATTTGATTACAGTTCTCAGAGCAAAGAGTAGAAATTGAGTGTACAGGGGGAATGTAGAAATGGAAAGGGCAAAAAATAGCTGAGAAGACTAAATGGTCTCAAGGAGTATCCAGCTGGGTAGCTGAACTCCTAGGCATGGAGAGCATTGATAAGCTAAATGGTCCTAGACCAATGGCTGTTGGAAAGGGGGTGCTAGACTCCAGGCTTGGAAAGGAGTAGAGCCACTGAGTTATCTCCAGTTAAGGTAGGAATGGGAAGAGAGTTCAGCATCCAGCTGAGAGGTATGGTGTACAGCCTGATGGACAATGGGATGGGAGCAGGGGAGGGAAAGGGCTCCCTGCCCTCTGCTCCTGCTGAGTCCTCTGATTCCAACTGGCATCTGAACAGTGTGGGGCTGGGTAGAGAAGATCTTTAACTTCCTTCAGTGGCTGCCTCTTCTGGGCATGAAAAATGACATTTGACTCCAAACCAAATTTATTCTGCATTTTCCCAACCAAGTGGCTTAATTGAAAGAGGAATCTATGTTAGAAATCAGACCTGCCTCCCCATTCCCAAGACAATTCTGTTTCTAGCACACAGACTCAAGTAGTCAGAATTTGTGGACTGATGCCTGACTGAGCCTATGGTCCCTACTGATCCCCTCAGAGAATAAAGAATTCTTTATTCAGCCAAGCCCTCCAAGTGTATCAGGGCCAAGTCCTCAGGAGGCACCTGGGCTTTAAGCATTTGGAATGACAAGCTGATTCGTGAAGTATTCTTTATTTCTCTCCCCTGGAATTCTCATAACATATTGCTTGCCCTACTCCTATGCATTTTCCATGTTATACTTTGCATAACAGTTGTGAAGAGGCAGTGTTGTACACTAGATAGGAAGCTAACTTCAGTCAGCAATTCCTTTCTCTAGTACATACTTGGCTGTGTGACTCTGAGTGAGTCACTTAACCTCTGAGGATCTTGGATAACTTTCTAAGCCTGTAAATTGCAGAGCAGATTTATACTTGCCTTACTAAAAGTTCATTGCAACTATACCAGTGAAATCATTATCTGAGGGGGGCAAAATCATAGTCAAGTCAGCAAGCATTTATTAAGTACCTACTAGGTGCCAAAGCACTATGCTTAGTACTAGGAGTACAAAGAAATGCAAAAACAGTTCCAGCCAGCAGTAATGTACATTTTAATGGGAGAGACAACAGCTAAATTACATACAAGTATTTTAAGTACAAGTGCATAAATACATGTAAGATATAGACAAAATAGATGGAAGAGAATCTGAGAGGAGGTTGAAGGAGTTGGGGAACAGACTGGGAAAGGCCTATAGATGTTGGGACTTGAGAGAGCCTTGAAGACAAGTAGTTTGCTGCATATATGTTTTATCTCTTTTATTACTTTGTGAGCTCCTTGGGATAGCAATTCTGTCTTACCTTTTTATCATTTTCAGACCCTCGCATAGACCTTTGTACACAGTGACATTTAAAATATGTTCATTGACTAAAATTTCAAACCCTAGAATCACAAAATTTAAAGAGACCTTGAGAAGCTATTTCCCTTACTGCCTAATAGGACTGCATGCCTATATGAAAGACAGAAATCCTAGCGATATAAAATTAATTTTTATCAATTTTAGTGAGGGCTGTCTCCCACATATAGCATGGGGTATCATTACGTGGCTTAACGGGAGGCAAAATAGCCTTTCCTCCCCCACCTTCCACCTTCTTGGAGGGAGTATTTAATTCTTGCCAGTGGGCAACACAGGAAGTAAGGCCTAGAAACTTGGCCACTCTGTTTTCCTCAGAGATAAGAGGTGCCAGACTAGAATTATTTCTATTTTCTTCTCTCTGAAGAGCTTTGGAATCAATTGCAGGATATAGCAGACACTGGCAAAGGACCACCCAGCATGATGGGCCTGCATCAAAGAAGGTGCTGGGCTCTGAGAGAAGTGGAATTATGTTAGCTCAAAAGAAATGTGAGATGTGCAAATTTAGAGGCATCTTCACTCCAAGTGTCCTCATGGACTATTTGTGCCTGATCTGCGGTAGAGCCTTCTGAGCTTACATTGGTCATCTTTGCCACAGTCGGACATGCTGTACCTTGACTCAGACATAAAGGTATCATTTTGATCCTCTTTGAGAACAAAGAACAAGAACCAATCAATCACATCTATTTGCTGCTTTAATAAAAGAAGGAATTTGTTTTTCAGATGGACAACATCGTAGTGTTGGAATCTTCAGATCACAAACTGCTATGCTTTAAAAGACAAATCCTAGGTCCTTAGAACATAAGTAATTGGCCCAGGGTCACAAAGGTAGAGTGTGTCTGTGTCAGGATCTGAACCTAATTAGTCTTCTTGACCTCAAGTCCCATACAGGATCCATTATCTTTTGCCATACACACCTGAGAAAACCATATACAACACCTAGAAAACAAAGTAAGACTATATCCTAAGGAACAAATGAATGAAAAAGCCTTTATTAACTACTTACTTTGTGCCAAGAAACGCAGCTAGAGAGCTCAGTGGATAGAGCACTGGGTCTGGAGTCAAGAACACCGGAGTTCAAATCTGACCTCAGGAATTCCCTAGTCCTGTAACTCTGAGCAAGTCATTTGCCCTCTATTTGCCTTAATCCAGTAGAGAAAAAATGGCAAACCACTCCAATATCTTCACCAAGAAAATCCCATACAGGGCATGAGGAGTAGGACACAAATGAATAACTGAACAATGTGCCAAGAACTTTGCTAAGTGCCGGGGATACAAATTTAAAAGCAAATAATTCCCTCCTTCCAAAGAACAACACATCTAGGCAGGGTTGTGCTGGAGCCAACTCAAATTGGCTCAATGTTATATTTTCAGTGTGAGAATTTACACCTTAGAAATTGACAGCCTACACATCAGGACTTGATTTATTGTTTTGTCAATTGTTACATTTAAGGAGGTGATGAAGAAAATGTCAATAATGAAAATTAAACCTAAACTGTGTCATGAGTACATTTTGGCAGGGGAAGTTTATTGTTAAACATTTACCAGCAAACTTCTGCATAAAGGGGAGCTATATTTGGAAGGGGTGTGGGGGGTAGGTAGTGAAAGCTTCAGTGGGAGATGTCTGGAAGAGGCATGAAACAACTAGATTGTACAGTGGATAGAGTGCCACCTTTGGAGTCAGGAAGACTTATCTTCTTGAGTTTAAATATAGCCTCAGACACTTATTAGCTATGTGACCCTGGGCAAGTCATTTAACCCCATTTGCCTCAGTTTGCTCATCTGTAAAACGAACTGGAGAAGCAAAGGGCACACCACTTCAGTAATTCTGCCAAGAAAACCACAAATAGGGTCACAAAGAGTCAGATATGACTGAACAATAATAACAACCATGGGAAGTGGCATGCAGACTGGTTTGAGGAAAGATAAGGAAATAGCGACCTCAGAAATTTACAAAATTTTAAATGATTGTTAGCCTTAGTTTCATGTTTGCTTGCTCTTCCTTCCCTATCATGGCCTACATTACATAGGACATATATATGAGATGAAAGTTCAGACTTATTTCCTCATTCAAGCACAATCAGAATCTTACACGGCAGAATCCCTGGATAGAATCAGGGCTCTGACCTCTGTTGGGTATCATGATGAAGAATACATCATGGAATCAAAAGCATTTATCTTTCAAGAATAGGTTCTCCATTTATTCCAACAGAATCTCTGCATTTCTTTTCTATCCTAGATGCAGTAAGGAGTAGTCTAAGGGTATAATTCATAGAATCATAGATTTAGATTTACCACAGTTATCATGTTTGTTTTCCACTCTCAAGATAGCTTATTTTTTATATCAGAAACTGTGATTTCTTTGGTATATTGTGCTCCCGTTGAGGAAATGCTCTTGATCCGTGAAATTTGACAACCGTCCTGCAACTGGTAGTCTTAGATAATTGCCTAAGGGAACTGAGAGATTAAGTAATCTGAAATCAATATGTTGGGGAAGCAGAATTTGAAACTAGGTGATCCAGACTCTGCAAGGCTGCTTATGCTGCCCTGTATCTTCAGCACCTAATATTATTGGTTATTACATTCAGAGTAATTAGCTAAAACAGGAAACTATTCTAGTTATGGATACTACACTATTAATAAAGCCAGAGTGACTACGCTAGCTTTTTTTTTTTTTTTTTTGGAGAAGGAGCTGGTGCCATGACGAACTGTTGACTGATACTGAACTTTTGAGCTCATTAAACCTCTTTTCCAAGCACTGTTGTGTAATCCTAGCTCCCTATCTTCCAACCTTGTGCAATTGATTTTTTGGACCTCAGGTATAGGACTTTGCATTCATGCCTGCTAATTTTCATCTTATTAAATTCAGGCCTATGCTCTCAACAGGGTATATGCTCTGGAAATCCCCTTGAACTCTCCTTGAATTTCTCAGACTACTGGCCACTCCCATTAAGATCTTCCCTAGACCCCTCCTCCAGTCACCCCAGGCTACTTGGCCACTCCTAGATCCTTCCCGCAATCTTTCTGTGTATAAGATATATGTAGGCCTCCATTAATAAATTCAATCTGGACCACTTGCATTAGCCATAACAAATGTTCAGATTCCTTAAGAGTCTGTCCAATGTGGTGGATCTTGAATAAATCTTGTTTTCCTTTGGCTGAAAGAAGACTTGGGTCAAATTCATTCAAGCAGGACCTGAATGTCACTATTTCAGGATCCCAGCACCCCTAAACCTCTACACTCTGATCCTATCAGGAACTACTTAAATATTGATTCTGTCTTTCAGTAGGTTATTTACTCTTCTTAACTACATTACAACCTTACATGGCTAGCACTTCACCTGAGTCATTGATTAAAAATGGATAACAAAAGAGTTCTAAAGGCAGAACTCTTTTGTATTCTACTAGAGATATCCTTTTAAATTGAGAACAGATGTGTTCACTTCCACCGTTTGGTTCTAAGAAGGGACACAAGTTTCCACAAAAGTTCTTACTCTTCTCTTCCCCATGCCATCCTCCTCATCCTCCTCCCACTGAAAGCTTGACCTTCACTCATAGCTTCCTACCCTAATAGATGAGCTTTTGCTTGAACTCATAGAGGCTCAGCCTCACACTATTTCTCATTCTCTACTCCTCATGACTCTTTATGTGTTGTTCCCTCCCTTAGACTTTAAGCTCCTTGAAGCCAAGAGTTGTCTTCAATTTGCTTTTATTTGTATCTCCAGGGTTCAGTGCCTGATGTAGAGTAAGCAACTGAATAAGTGCTTTACCATCAATCTATCTAGCCATCTAACACTAAAATTCACCTAATCATCCCATTGCTCCATTCATATGCTTCCATATTGTCCAGAGAATATAATGAGCAACTTTCTCAAATGCCTGAAATCCAGGCATACTATTTCTAAGCCATTCCTTTGATCAATCAATCTAGTAACTGTCAAAAAGAAAATTGTTGGTTTGGCATGACTTTCTTTTTTTTGAAATTTAGATTATTTATTTTTAGTTTTCAACATTCATTTCCACAAGATATTGAGTTGCAACTTTTCTCCCCATCTGTCCCCTACCCGCAAGCCCAAGATGGCATGCATTCTGATTACCATTTTCCCCAGTTTGCCCTCCCTCCCATCCCCCCATCACCTTCCCCCTTACTTTCTTATAGGGCCAGATAGATTTCTATACCCCATTGCCTATACATTTTATTTCCCAGTTGCATATAAAAACATTTTTTAACATTTATTTTAAAAAACTTTGAGTTCCAAATTCTCTCTCTTCTTGTCTCCCCACCCA
>CM053622.1:418285025-418295841 GCA_028646595.1 Phalanger gymnotis
ACACCCAAATCTTGGGCCTGGGGCTTAGCACTTAGCAAGATTCAATGAAATAGCTGAATCACTCAAAGCAAACAAAAGCCAAACTCTTCAAGGGCACTTGTTGAACTAAGTGCTAAGGAGCCCATTTTGCCTTACCGACACACCCCTGTGTGAAGGTAATCCTGGCTGACATATTTCAAGGGTCATGTCTTGGGATAGGCCATCCTATTGATGACTAAAAGCTAAGTTTAAGTATAAACTTCTCCTTACCTAGGAGCCAGGGTCCTGTGCACCTGTTCCTGTGCACATAGATTCACAAATACTCCTTTCTAGGCACATAGGCATACTCCATAACTACATTTGACAATAGTGACTTCTTTCACAGTGAGGTAGCAAAGTGGTACAGTGGATAGAGACAGTGGAATAGAACTCAAGAAGTCCTGAACTCAAATCTGGTCTTGGACATGTATTAATTTTGTGACCTTGGGCAAGTCACCTCACTTGTCTGCCTCAGTTTCATCATCCATAAAACAGGGATAATAATAACACCTACCCCCCGAGGGTTGTCGTGAGGATTAAAATGAGACATCTCTGTAGAGTTCTTTGCAAACCTTAAGGAACAACATAAGTGCTAGCTATTGTTATAATTATCGTCGTTGTTGAGGTCCATCAGCACGTTTCGCTGACCTTTTTTGAAAATGTGGAGCTTTGTCAAAATCTAGGATTTGCCACATTCATGAAGGAAAAGAGATCTCAGTAACACTTATATCCTCAGATACACCCCTGATCTTATCCATGCAGATTGTTAACTCTTCTTTCTCCCACCCTGTCAGATCCTTGCCTACAGCTTCCCAGAAATCCTCCAGAGGGCAGCCATCGATCGCAGTGGAGGTTTTTCTGGGGTTTTCATTGTTTATTGAAGTAACTTATATTGTAGTATAGATGTACCCTGTGTATCTCCATCTCTCTCTCTCTCCTTTCTAATAGACATATATTATTCATGCATAATACACTCATTATATATAGATACAGATAAAAATATATTTGTGTTTATGTGTGTGTATATGTATATACACATACATATACATATACACACACATACAAATATATACATGCACGCATACATATATATGCCACTATGTACATATAAGGTGCATAAAGAGGAGTATGGAATGAATCTTGTATCATTTGGGGATCTTATCTAATTTTAACAGACATGTAGGGGGCCTTTATTTGAGGAGAGCCTTTAGCATTTTCCATTTTGGTCTGCCGATCCAAATGCTTTCAAAATATCAATGATGAATAGACACAGAAGGAGCTTATGATCTCTGGCAAAAAAAAAAAAAAACAATCTGGGAAAGTGAGCCTGTTTCCTTCATATGTTTTCATCAAGGATCTCCTTGATGTTTGTCTAAACCTCCTTATAAAGATTTCATAGAGATGAGAAAGCAAGCACTCAACTTACTTTGACTAACATTTATTTATATGCAAGACACCATACTAAGTCCTGGGTATGCAAAAACAGAAACAAAACAGCCCCAGGTTCTTACTGAGAGGTTACAACAAATACACAGATAAGTAAATATATAGTCCTTTGAGGAGGGAGACAATACCCTCAAGAGGAAACCCGGGTGGCACTGAGATTGGGGTTGGGCTGGGAGAGTGGGCGGGGAATGAGGGAAGGCTTCAGAAATAAAAGGCCATGGGCTGGTAGTCCAGTAGTAACATAGAAGTAGCTAAAGTAGTTCAAATTCTGCCCCAGAGACATATAGGTTATGTGATCCTTCGTGAGTCAATTAAACTGAGTCTCAGTTTCCCCATTGATAAAATGGGCATAACATTAGCACCTAACTGAAAGGATTGTTGTGTGCATCAATTGATATATGTGCAAAGTTCTTTACCAAGTAAATGTCAGCTATTGTATCTTCCCATCGGTTGACTTTTTATTTTTTGGTAAAAGTGAGATTTTCCTTTATTTTAGGATCTTTCCTTATTTGAGATATATTGAAAATCAATCCCTGACAACCTTTAATATTGTATTGCCTACAGCAGAGGCTTCTTCTTAAAATCTTAAAAATCCATAGCACCCTCAAAATTCAAAAATGCCTAGTTTCTTTCAAGGCTCAGCTCAAGCATTACTTCCTACATGAATTCTAGCCTGATCCCCCCCACTCCCCCAAATGCTACCACCCTCCCCAAGAAGTTCCATTGTATATGTTTATTTATATTCATGTTTCTGCTCCCAGGAGAACATGCATTGTGATCACTTCTAGGAATTTGTTTTTGAACTAACCCTGAAACTGGTTGCAATGGGTTTACTTTGTGAGGGGTATTTGTTGTGTCTCTCAAATGGTAAATCAAGTCAAAACAATAGATTGTTAAAATTGGAAGAAAACAAGTGGTTTGCCCTAAATCACCCAGCAGGTGGTAGGTGGAGTGATGACTAGAACCTTTGCAACTAGAACCTCTTGACTCCCAGGGCAGGGGTCTTTCCACTATAATTTAAAAAAAAAATAACAGGAAACAACCTTGGAATGATGATATTTGAATTCTAGTCTTTGTCATGGACTCACCATGTGACCTTGAGAAAATAGTTTATATTTTCCTCTCAGTTTTTATTTTTTTTTCCATTCACGAAATGGAAATGTTTCTTCTTGACAAAATACCAGGATTGTGTTAAGCCAAATGAATCCAAATACACGAGACGCATTTTGAGTTATTGGGAAGATTCATTTTGCAAATTCATGATCTTCTTGTATAGATGGGTTAATTTGTAAACTGACCCAGGCAAGGAGGGAAGCAACACTTTACAGTTACTATGGAAAAGGTTGAAATCTTTTTTGTGTTCTGCTTACTATTGTCGGTTTTATTTTAAATGTTTAAAAATCTTGCTCTTGCTGTAACTTAGTTCAATGTGGCTTTATAGCATATAGACTTTAAGTGGGGGAGTCATAGACCAATTAATCAAAACAAGATTCCCCTACTATGGGCAAGGAATTAATTTGTACCCTTTGGGGGCTAAAAGAAACATGATTCTCATGATATGTTCAAAGAGTTAACAATCTTAATAAAGTGGGACAAACCAGAAACACTCAAAAAGTTAAAAAAACAGTATAAAATATAATTCATTCATGAAGATTTCCATGGCCTCTATAGCGAGGGAAATAACTAAGGTAGAGCTAAAGAGGTTTTGGGGTTGGGGGTGCTCGACACCCCCAAGTACCAACACTCAGGGTCCTGCCGAAAGAATTCGACTCAAGCCTTCTCAGCCAAGAGAAAAGACAAAGTTTATTAAAGGTTAGGCATATTGGTCTGCCTCAAGAAATCCCACCCTTTATGATGCTTGTAACAAGCGGGACAGATCAATCTGAGCTAGATTGGATCTGAGCACCTTCATGGAGGCAAGAGGGTGATTATATACACAAAGATTGTGGGAGGGATTGAGGGGTGGTCTGGGGTGACCAGAGGAGGGGTTTAGGGAGGGACTTGAGGAGGAGTATAAGGAGGAGACTGAAGGGACTGAGATAAGGTCAGACTCCTGAGTGGGAAAAGCTGAAGGCTACATGGAAATGACAAACAATAGAGGGCTAGGGTAACAGAGCTAGGATTCGATCAGGATTAAGGGTGGGAAACAGCTGGACAATAGAGGGCTAGACAAGGTAGACATTTGGATCTAATGGTTATAGCCTCAGGCTATATCAAGGCCAGATCAAGTGGGACGATTCAAGGAGAGTTCAAGGGGATTTCTGGAGACTGTATTCCAGGTTCAAGGGGTTCCCAGAGAGTGTGCCCTCATCAGAGCTACTAGTGCTTGTCCCCGAGGGCCAAAATTTATAGGCTGCTGCCAATACTTTCAGTTTTCAGGACAATGGAAACAATTGCATTTAGCACCTAATAATTAGCTAAAATAGGAAACTAGTAGGGGAGCTTTTCCCTCAGCCTTGTTCTCCTACAAGGAATGCTCTAGGAAGGGAGGGAAGGGGAAAAAAATTACACAATAAATTTATTATACAAGGAATAGCAGGTTGTACATAATAGATTTGCAGTTTCATGTGCAACCATCTTTTTCATTATATCATGTTATGGAAATGCTTGTTTTATTCCATAAATTAAAACTAGAATGAATAAATGTGGAGGGGAAAAGGAAATGGCTTCTCAAGGCTTTTGTCCAACTTTTAAAACACCAAACAAACTGATTTTAGGGCATGTTTTGCATTGCTAGCCCTGGGCACCAAAATTGCAAATTGTAGTTCTGCCATAATCCCAAGTTCTTTCCCATTGCTTTTAGTACCTCTTGTACTTTTGTGTTTTACTCTGTCTAGTAGTTATTTTAGATATAGTAATTATATTTAGATCTTTTTCTTTACATCATGTTGATATATTGGCAAAAGTACTTGGTTTAGAGTTAGGGGACCTATGTTCAAATTCCATCTCTGCTACTTATACCCTTTGTGACATCAGACAAGACACTTTCTCTTTCTGGGCTTCAATTTATTCATCTGAAAAATGAGGATGTGATGGAGGACTGACCATTAAGCCAGTCTTGAGGTCCAGAAGCCCTCTTGAGGCTGTGTATAGTGCATCAGGCTGCTCAGCCAACCTAATTCCTCATTTGAGAGAGGCTGAGGAGCCTGATTCTGGGAGAGCAGTGATAATGTGTAATGGAAGTGCCTCGGAGGCACTTTGGAGCATGTGTAGACATTTTGTTACTAGCTCTCATGCTAACTAGTGATAGTCTTTTTGATTGGCTGTTGTTGTGGAACTAGAAATGGAGGCAACTTCAAAAGCTTTAATCAATCTCAGGCCCTCTGAATAGACCTCTACACTTGGTTTGACTTCTTTGCCAACGGTGTTCACTACGACAATGCTGTAATGGGAGAAGCTCTGGGCCTTCTCCCTTCAGAAACAACATATGGCCTAGAATTTAGTTTTCAGTTTTTGGCCTGTCTTAGTATTTATTCTTTTGTTTTAGGTAAATGTCACTAAGAGCAGTAGATAGAGCATGGGCCTTGGAATCAGGAAGACTCATCTTTATGAATTCAAATCTGGCCTCAGACACCTATTAACTGTGGGACCCTGGGCATGTCACTTAACCCTAGTTGCCTCAGTTTCCTCATCTTTAAAAAAAATGAGCTGGAGAAGGAAATGGCAAACCATTCCAGTATCTTTGCCAAGAAAACCCCTAGGAGGGGGTCATAAATTGTCAGACATGACTGAAACAACTAAACAATAACAATAGAAGGGCATTAATTTGGAGGCTATGACCAGTGAGTTTAGAAAGGTCATGGAAGTGACCTACTTGAGCATCCAGGCATCCAAGGATCTAGGAATCAAATCTTTGCTGATTTTTGCAGTCATCCTAGCATCAATACCTGGAAGACCAACCTTTAGCCTTCCAGACCCAGACTAATAGTATCTACAACCAGAACTTGTCCAGCAATCATGTTACCTATGGACATGAACTTGGTTATACCAATGCTATATAGAAACGGGGATCAGTCTGAGCCTACTGTCCCCAGAGATCAAAAGGACAGTGAACCTTCTAGATTTCAGTGTGTGGGGAAATAGTTTGTACTTTTGTCCTTACTATATGTTCAAAGTAAGTATCTCTTTGTAAAAGCTAACCAATGTCAATTGTTTAAATGGAAATAGGATGCTAATTGCACATATGGTGGATAACAGTATGTGTGGGTGGGGGGGAGGAAATTGTGGAATAGGAGCTTGGACTAATAGCATTACAGAAGAGACAACCCAACCCCTAGAGTCCTAACCTGGCTCTAGGATAGTTAGCTAGAGCATACTTACTATAAGGGGTTGAACCAGATGATTTCCAATATCCCTTCCAGGTCTATGATAGGAGAAAATGCACATTTGAAACCAGGGGGAAGGTATCAGTGGGTGGAAAGAGGAAAAATAGAGACTATGAGGAAGCAGGTGGAAAGTGATGGAAATAAAAAACAAAGCCAGATCAAGGGCTACCTCTGTCTTTGTGACAGCAGAGAAGGACTATAGACTGAAAGGGATACTTTGAGGTCCAGAGTAGGGAAGATAATTGAGTTTATTGCACATGATCTCAATCATCTTGGTTAAGTAATTGAGAGCAGGGGTTGAGGTATATTATCTGTTTCAGAAGGTTGAAGAAAGTTTTAAGTAGTCGCTGGGAAAATGTTCTAGGGAATCAACAACAAATGAATAAAAGAACTGCAGAACAGAAGCAGGGGCCCAATTGAAGTTAGACAGCATTAATTTATAGTGAGCCAGGTGTTGATGGCAGTGACACATCTAATTAGCGATATCTTTTAGAGTACGATGTGAGATTAGCTGATGGGGAGACAAGTAGACCTGGGTGTCATCCACGTCCTGATGATGAATGAAGCCGTAAGAATGGATGAGATGATTGGGAGATCAGGAAAGAGATCAAAGAGAACCCAGCATTTTCAGGAAGAATGGGAAAAAAGTAAAATTTAAGCCTTAATGGATTTCAGACATTTGTCACTGAAAAGTATTAGGAGGCAGGGGGAAAAAGATCAGAAGAAAGAGGAAAAAAATAGTCTGTATGCATGAAAGAGTGAGAGAGTACCTGCAATTTGTGGCACATTGCACAGCTGGCTTAAGGAGACTGAGAAACTTTGTTCAATGTCCTGTTACTTCACTTATATCTGGTGGCGAGGAACCTGTACAAACTGCAAGGCAGCACAAGGCAGTAGAAAGAGTCCTGTATTTGAAGTCAAAGGATGTGTGTTCCAGTTCCATCGTTGCTCCATTGTGACCTTAGGAAAGCCATTTCCCTTTTCCTGACCTTAGTTTTCCAATATGTAAAATGAGAGGGCAAGACCAGTTCTAAGCCCAGGGAGTTGTCCCCTTTGAAAAGGATACCTGGCTTATGTTCAAGAGTGACTGGCTGGGTAGAGAGTTAGTGAAGTACAGGAGAGAAGAACACTGGTTGCGGAGTCAGAAAATCTTTGAGTTCAAATCCTACCCCATCACTTATTGATTGTGTAACTTTGCATAAGCCTTTTGACATTTCTTAATTCGTTTCTTTTTCTGTAAAATGATGGGATTGGACTAGGTGACTTCCAAATTCCCTTTCAGCTCTCCCTCTATGATTCTATGAGATAAGGGAAGAGAAACAATTGTTGGTGTTTTTCTGGGATCACTTTAAACTTACCCTAATCATTTTTCAAATAAGTACTCATTCTGTGGAGACATAACTGGCTAACTATACTTAAGAGGCCCTGTTCTGGAAGACAAACTTGTATTTTTGCGAATGACCAAATGTTAAACATTAAAAATATATATATTTTTGACTGATCTTAAAATTTGGACCTTCCCCTCTGGAGGTTAGAATCCTGGTTCTGCCTTTTACTGTGTGACTTTGAGGAAATAATTTAACCTGTCTGAATCTCAACTGAATAGAGATGGCAATCCTTGCAGAGGGCAAGTGGGATAGTGGATAGAGAACTGGTCCTACCTGCCACCTGCTGGTGTGTGACTCTGGGAAAATCATTTAACCTATCAAGTGTTCTAAGCGACCCCCTAAGAGAAATTGTAGAATGGTTTCTAGGTACATTGTTAGCTAGCTCCTCACCAGGAGCTCCAATGGAATCATAGGTTTGATTAAAAGGAAAAAAAAAAACATTCTCAAACTACCTACCTCAGAGGAGTGTTGTCAAGTTTAAGTGAGCTAACTGTATTTAAAGAAGTTTTATAAATAAAAGCTTTATTGCTGTTTTTCCAATTCTGTTTCAGTTCTGTGAATTCAAAGACACCAAGATCATCCACTGCACCCTGGGGCCATTTCCAATAGTCTTGACTTTTGTTTTGCCAGTGGATTTCAACGACTAGAAGAGAGAGTGAAACTGACAATCTTATGCAACTCTGCCTCACTTAAATCCAATTCATGTACAAGCCAAGACATCACCCTGTGGTGTCATTGGTCATCTTAGAAAATGAAAGACTAAAAACAACTGTGCTGTGGACACTAAAAAGGAAATGCCTTGCTTTTGTTTTCATTTCATTTTCCCCCTCCTTTATCTTCTTTGAAGACTATTAACATTTTAACTAATGTTGATTCCTTAAATAAGAACAGTAATAACTTATGTGCATCTCAAGCTTTATAAAGTGCTTTTTACTTATTTCTAAATACATTTGTCCACTGTCTTTTGTTTGAGCCAAATCTTTAATTCCTCCAATATTACATTACTCCATAATTTGCAGCCTTATAGTATAATCAAAAGGATATTTGTTTTTAAAGGATGGGTGTAAATCAGTAATGACAAGAAAAATGCAAATTAAAACAACTCTAATGCCAAATTGGCAAAGATGATAAAAGTGAGAAATAGTCCATTCTGGTGTGGCTGTGGGAAGTCAGGCACAATGATCCACCTCTGTTGGTGGAGCTGTGAATTGATCAAAATGTTCCGGAAAGCAATTTGGAATTATGCAAAAAGAAAAAAAGTGATTAAACTACTGAAAAACTTTTGATTTCACTACTGGGTAATTTCCCAAGTCAACGAGAGAAAGACTCCCATACATTCTGACACAATAATACCAGCACTTTTCGTGGCAGTAAAATTGAGAACAAATCGGGCGCTCACCAATTGGCGAACAGCTGAAGGAACTGTGGTATATAAATGGAATGGAATATTATAGCGCTATAAGAATTGATGAATATGAGAAAATCAGAGAATCATGGAAGGCTCACTGGCAGGATGAAATCATACAGAGGGAAGTGAAACAATGAGGAGAACAGTATACATAATGGTCACATTAATGTAAATATGAAAAAAAAACCGTAGAAGGCAGCAAAACTCAGATTAATCATGATTCCAATCTTCGTCCTGGAGAGCAGATTATAAAATATACACAACTCTTCTTGGTAGATCCTTAGTGTGAAATGTAACATATAGACAACAATTATTTACTTTGCATCACACAAAGCCCTGGGATACAAAGAAAACCAATATATGCATAATTCAATGTGGTTGCCTTTCTTGATCAGTTTTGCTTAAATTGTTTTTCTTTGTTTGGGTATTTTAAGGCCCTTTAAACTATGAATGAGTTGATTTATTTCATGTGCTTGGTTGGAGGTTTCCACAACTCTTCTTTATGTATATCATGATATGTCTGGTTTTTAGAATTTTGTAATTTTAAGTTATTTCCTTCTTTTGGAGAAAGCGAATGAATGTAAATTACTTGCTAGAATAGATACATGCATATACCCATTTATGCATAATTATATTCTTGAGTAAAACCTTTGTTAGGATCTTTGTTTATTGTAAAAATATTCCTTCTCTCCTATAGAATCGAAATTAACGTTCATTCGTAGATGCCTGAAGAAAAAAAATAATTGTAAGGCCCTCCTTTAGTCCTTTAATTCTCTCTGGAAAAAGCAACTAAAGTTAACTTCCTGACACTGGTCAGGAATTTAGAATTCCCTGCTCTCCTGTACATTTATGGATGTTCATTTCATACTGATTCTTTTGCTTTCATCCTCAAACTATTCCTGCTTTCCCAATTGTAATTTCATGGATGTATCTATCTGAGCTCAAATAGCTCCATGCCACCTGGGATCATAAGATTCTCCACAAGCCCTCCTGATGTCAATGGTCCTCTTTGAGAATGAAGGACAAACAACATGATGTCCGTCAGCCATTGACTCCAGCCCTCCTGAGGCCAGAATTGATTACATAGGAAATATCCTTTAATGAATCTCTTTTGTTCATATAGTCTTCTCCAGGGGCTTTCCTCATTTTTGCCTGTCTACTGCAAATACTGAGTTACCATATAATTTGCAGAGGCCTTCAGAGCCAAATGTAGGAAATGAAACAAAAATAGGTAAAATTAAGATTTGGCATCTAAATGGTGTAGTAGAGAGAGAGTAATGGACCTGGAGTCAGAAAGATCTGATGCCTCAGCTGCATACTAGCTATGTCACCTAAGACTTAAGCCCTCTTAGCCTCAGTTTCCTCATCTGCAAAATGGGATACTAATAATACCTACCTCCTGATATTATGAGCATCAAATAAGTTAACATAGTTGAAGTTCTTTGCACACTTAGAGGTGCTATATAAATGCTAGCCATTGTTACTAGGAGAAACTAGGTAGTCATAGATAACATGGTACGATGGAAAGAGGTGGGCTCTGGGGTCAAAGAACAAGGTTCAAATCCTGTCTCTGGCATTTACTATCCTTGCGATGTTTGGCAATTCACTTAACCCTCTTGGGCCTCAATTTCCTTATCAGTAAGATGAGGGGATTGCACTAGAATGGATCCTGAGATCTCTTACAGTGTTAAGCCTATCTACAAACAAGTGTCCTTTCTTTTTTTTTTTTTCCAGGAAGTAAAGGGATTTTATTTAACAAGCTGGCTGTATGTAAAGGGAAATAGCAGTAGGAGTTACTGAGAGGACGCCATGATGCTGGAAACACTCTCAAAGTCAATCTTTTCCACAATGTTCTTGGGCTTGATACTTTCTTCTTGACTGCAACTGAAGACCTGTCCCGCCTCATTGGCACTCCAGCCATATTTGCTCATCCATACTTTCAGCTGGTTGTCTGACCGATCTCCCAACATCTCAGCCAGCAGCCAGCTGTCAATATGTTGATATGTGATGCCCACAACGTGGCAGATGAATTTGCGGACAGAGTCTTCAAAGCCTGTGATGCCATTAAGGAGAAGGAGATCCACGTTCTCATCTAGGGCATGCCAGAAAGCTTGGAAATGGCAGGTCTCCAGCAAGTCTCCCGAGTACGGGATCTGCCTGATGGGCGGCTCTTCTTGGCGGGCTTGGTCAATCATGCACTTGCACAGGGTGAAGTCCGTGTGGGGGAGATC
>CM053622.1:418295941-418317692 GCA_028646595.1 Phalanger gymnotis
CAGCTTCCCCACGTTGGCATGCATTTGCTTCAAAAGCGCCACGTCCTTCTTTTCGCAAGTAGAAGCCGAGGCCGGGTCCGGAGCCGCGACAGGAACCGGAAGGGGCAGGGAAGACTTTTGTCCTCCTTCCCCGCTGATGGCTTCGGCCACATGGTCGTCAGCTTCTTCCGAGTGTCCTCATTTCTAAACTACCTAAAGTCAAGCAGAGAGGCCTTATTCCAATTGCTTCAGAGAGGGGCCCTAATCTAAAAATATGACTCGATAGCTAAAGGTATCCGAGATAGGATTGTAGTACAAAATATGGAAGGCATGAGTGAAATGTAAATTAAATAGAAGATGAACGTTTGCTTCAGTGCTTTTCATTTGGGGTTCATTAAAAAGACTACACAACTTCTCACATGTAATCCAGCCTATTCTGGTCCTCATACTCAATTCTAGTCCCAGCTCACTGTCCATCTGTGGCATCTATACCAGATACATGTATTGATGGATCAGTTTTATAGGTTCTCTGTCCAACAGTAAACCATAGTCAGAACAAAAGGTCCTTCCATTGGGAAGATTGCTCCAAAAAGTGTCATTAGCCTGGATTTTATAACTAATTTGCAAATCTGTTCTCTTTGCATTCATTAGGAAGGAAGAAAAAAATACAAAGCAAACTAAAAATAAAACAAAAACCCAAAGCATGTCTCTATTTCCCTCGCTTTCCTCGATCTTCCTGGCAAGTACACTAACAAACTAGTTTTTGCTCTGTGATCTGAATAATACTATATAAGTAAGAAACATGCCAGAGGCTAGCGCTTTCAATCACTGGTGGAATGGGCCATTTGAATCAGCAGCAAACCCATGGCAGACAGTGTGTTCATTTAAATGGTTCTACAATCCATAAATAGTTCTTTAATAAGTTTTCCAAATGGTCATAGCTTTCATTTTGGAGTGACATTCTTGCTCTATTTTCTAAGAGAATGCTTCAGGGGTATAATTTCATTTTACTTTATTTCTATTCTCATTTTACTCATCACTCGTTTTCTGGAGAAATTAAATCAGCTTGTTCCTTAGCAATGCTGTGGAATACTTTGTAAGATCTATTGGAAGAATTGGAAAGGGATTTTAGAGGTCATCTGGTCCATCTTCTCACCCAAAGCAAGTCTCTTCTACATCAACAGATGGTCGCAGATAGTCATCCAGCATCTGCTTAAATACTTCTAGTGAAAGGTAGTGCACTAGCTTATAAGATAGCCTATGGTAGGACCAAGGTTCCCCCTGTTTCCTAGTACCAGGAATTCATTTTACCTCAAAGTCAACAAAGCTATCCCCAGGACCTGATTGGCCCTTGCCTTCTTTACATAGCTTCTTAGTCACCTAAGGGATAAAAAGTGTCCTTTTCCTCTCTACATGAAGAGGAAATTAAGGCCTCTCTGACATGGTGGATTTATAAAGACCACACAAATCACCACACCTTGCCCTGCTGACCAGATATGCCTCCTTACAGAAATAAAGAGAACCCTGTCTATATGTGCTAGGTGCCACTGTGCCTTTGTTGCATATCCTTGCTGTATTAGGGCAAAGCAAACCTCCTTTTGTTAACTGGTCAATCATTTGTGAGTGCCTCATTTCATCCCAACATGGAACGTGAACCAACAGTCCACCCATACCACAGCCCATTACATTTTAAAATGACTAATTATTAGTGCACCCTTCCTTATATTGAGCCCAAAGTCTGCCTCCTTAAGAAGTATTCATAAATCATCCATCTGTTTAATAATCTATTCTTTAATTTTCCCAGGAGTCTCCATCAAGGTCTCCAAACTCTTGTTTCTAGAAACTACCTTTTCCTCCTTTTTTTTGAAAATTGGGACATTTGTCTCCCGACTGTCTCCTGGCATCAGTCTGATTCTCCATAACTCCTCAGAAATGACCTCCGGGGTTTCAGCGATCAAGCAAGTCTGCGTAATTCATCTAGACTTGAACTCATTTAAAGCTGCTAGGTGTTCTTTTCCTATCTCCTCACCAATCTTAGGCTTCAATTTCTACTTAACCATGTTTGTTCTCTCTTTTCCAGTCTAAAGATTATTCTCCTTGATAGAGAAGACAGAAACAAAACAGGAGTTGATTGCTTCTGCTTTCTCTAGGTTGTTTATCTTTTCACAATCTGCCTTAAGCAGTGAGTCTATCCATTCCTTGTCATCATTATTGCTCTGAACAGCCCTGGAAGAGCTCTATTTCATGCCCTTACCATTTTTTTTCACTAATAAAAGAAAAAGAAAGTCATATGCATTTTTGAACTGACCTTCGAGGTCATTTAAGCTCCATAGATGTATGATTCTCAAGGGAATGGACTTTTTTTTAAATTTACATTCCCAGTGTCTAGCGCGGCTCCTAGTTGCTTAATAAATACTTAGGGTTAATTTTTTGATTAATTGCAGCACCATTTCATTTTTATCTTTGTATCTCCAGCACCTAGCCCAGTGCCTGATATACAGTAGGTGCTTAATAAGTGCTCATTGAATTAAATTGAATCTAGACCAACTCATTCATTTTTATAGATAAGAAAATTCAGCCATAAAAAGAGGAGGTTTCCATGATATCATAGCTCAATATATGAATGGTAAAGCTATGAATACTATGATTCAGTGGAAAGAATATTGGACCTAGAATCAAGGAACATGGGTTCAAATTCTGGCTTTGACATTGACAATGATATTTCAGTTGTTCAGTCATTTTTTAATCACGTCCAAGTCTTTGTGACCCTGTTTTGGATTTTCTTGGAGTGATTTGCCATTTCCTTCTCCAGCTCATTTTACAGATGAGGAAACTGAGGCAAACAGGGTGAAGTGACTTGCCCAGGGTTACACAGCTAGTATCTGAGGTCAAATTTGAACTCAGGAAGATCAGTCTTCCTGACTCCAGACCTGACCCTCTATCCACTGTACCTCCCTGGGGTAAATCCCTTCCCCTCTCTAGTTCTTTGTTTCCTGCTTTGTGCTTTGAAGGGATTGGGTTAGCTTTCAGTTTATGATCTTTATTTCTGCTTCAGTGTAAGATCAACTATCACTTCAGCTCTGGAAAGAATTTCTCAGTGATGTATCTCCATCTCCTTTGAATATCATTGATGGAACCCTTGCAACCAAATCCAAACCAAATTTATCTGTAAGATGTTATCGTTGTTGTTTGTCCTTCATTCAAGGAGAGGACCATGTCATTGGGAAGGTGATGTCATGATGTGCAATTTGGATTGGATGGATTTAAGTGAGGCAAGGCTGTGCAAAGTCAACAGCCTCACTTTCTCCTCCTGAGTCATCAGAATGACTGGATATGGCCCTGGAAGCAGTGGGAGACCTTGGCCTTTCTAAGCTAAGGTCTTTTCCAGGTCTCAGTTTGTCTGAGGTAACACCCATTCAGTGATTAAGATTAGGTGAAAAATGAGGCAAAAAAAATGGCCTCTTTTACCTAGTCAAAAAAAAAATCAATCTGGGAGAAGACCCTAGGGATTTCTGGCCAAAACAGAAACGATTGTTATTTACATTCACTCTGAGACATCAGAACCCCAATGATGTAGTATTCAGGATTGATAAGGGAATTCCTTGAGCAATCTGATTAGTTAATGAAAAGATAAGCCTTTCTTCAGAACTTTAATTTAGATTGAAGAGCCATTTATTAAATACCTACTACACTACTGTGTGCCAAGTACTATGCCATATGCAAACATACATATATGCGTACATACATATGTATGTATGTATATAGATATATACACATATGTACATACACACATATATACTATATGTTCACATATACTGTGCCACATGCTTTGTAAAATCTCATTTTATCCTCACAACAAAGAAGGTAGGTGCTACTCTTATCTGCATTTTGCAGATAAGCAAACTGAGGCAGACAGAAGTTAAGTGACTTGCTCATGATCACACAGCTTACTAGTGTCTAAGGACAGATTTGAGCTCCAGTCTTCCTGAATCTAAGTCGAGGGTTCTATCCACTGCATGTCTAGCTGCTTCTTTAATTATATCTCCCTAGAATCAGCAAATAGATCATAGAGCAAGAACTAGCTGAAATCTCAAAAGGAATCTAGTCCCACTCCCTCAGTCTACCTGCACTGAAGAAACTGAATCCCAGGGAAATTATATGACTTCCTAAGGTCACACAAGAAATATTAGAAGCAGGATTTGAACCCAGGTCCTCCAGTTCCAGACCTGGAATACTTCCCACCATAGCCTGCTGCCTCCTTGTATGGATTCACCTATTTGACCCATTCTCTGATCAGTGTGAATGGAGGGGGATCATATAATAATGCCCCTAAAACTTGAAGGGGCCTCAAAGGCAATCTAGTCCAACCCTCCCATTTTTGTAGACATGGAAAATGAAGCCTGGGGAGTTTAGCTGACTTGCCCAAAGTGCACACAAGTAGTAATTATCAGAAGTAGGATTTAAACTGAGGTTTTCTGAGTTCAGAGCCTATGACTATTATATTGTATCACACTGCCTTCCATGAATTGGTTGACATACTTTAATGGGTAAGCTTTTGGGGAAGAAGCCATCCATGTGGATCTACATAAAGGGGGAATCAATAGCAACGTTGGCTCTGGTGTTCAAGATTGGAGAGACAATAGGACTACAGAGTCCACAGTGACCCAGCCTTAGGTAACAACCCCACTCTAGGAGTTACAAGATCTAGCCACCTAGAAAGACGAGAAGAATTGGGGGAACAATTCCAGTGCCTTTTAGAGAGAAGAGGATGGAGCACATAGCGCTCAGAGCAGGGGGATGAACAAAGGCCTAAAGTCACCATCCTGAAATCATTTTCTGTTATTACACTGAGTCATTTTGGTTGGGCTAGTCTGTTGGGATAAGACCTTGAGTTTGTTTCCATTCTGAGGGAATCTGTGCCTTCAGAAGAGCACCAATAGCCTAGATATGGAGCTCTGGGGTAAAAGTGAATTGACTGGAATGTTGGGAAGCTTCATTTCTAACAATCCTGAGTTTGTTTCCCATTTGAAGGAAATCCAAACCACAGCATGGGCCTTTGATTTAGGAGCTCTATGTAGGTCCTGTGGGAAAAGTAGGATTCACTGGAGAAGGAAGGAGAATGGAAATAAACTATGTAGGATTTTTGTGAGTTCTTTGTGTTGATTTTACTTTCTGTACTGAAATAAGGGCTATCCTTTATCTAAAATATGCAGTGTTCATATGAAAGCTAGATCCTTTTACTCACATCTGTGGAGATCTAGATATGAGTTATATTCAAGCTACTTTCTGAAATTTCCTAGCTGCAGTGCTAGTTGTAGAGAAAATGATACAAAGGTTATGATTTGGGGATGCCCCCAAACTGAACTCAGTCCAGGCAAGACTTGAGCTTGGGCACCTGGGCATCAGGCTGTGGATTATAGATGTTTTTATGCCTAGCCTCAAATCCACACTTGGACTGAACAAAAGCTCAAGAATCAGAAAATAAAAGCTTCACCTCAGTAGAAGAAAATGGTGTGAGACAGAAACTGGGAAGGATACTATTCACCCCAAGCATCCTTAAATTGTGTTAGGGATTTGTTTGAACCTCAGTTGTCCTACTTTTTCCTGACTCGAATCCTACCTAAATTCCTACCTCTCTATGATTAAAAATAACTGAATTTCCCTTCAAATTTCATTTCCTTCTGTTCTCAAATCAAGTATATTTTCTGCAGCTGATGTATGACTTAGAAAACACAAAGAGGGTGTTCAGAGCAATAAAGGCAACTCAAGAAATTCTCCCACTAGAATTCTCAGTGCAGGGCTAGATAAATAAAGGACTGAAAACTATCTGGCACATCCCAATTTTGTGCTAAGCTCATTTTAGCAATGATGCCAAAGTGAACCTATTGAGTCACCAGCAAAAGGATATAGGCTTGGAATTTTTTTTTTTCAGTATGGAGGGGTATGTTTACATGCCTTTGTCTGTTCTTCTAGGGACCAATGTCAAGAATGTTCCCCATATGCCTTAGTGAAGCAAGTGACTGTGCTGTGACTTGTTATCTCATCCATAAAGTAGGAATAATAACATCTGTATTCATAAGGCTATTGTGAGGACAAAATGAGGTAAAACACATAATGTAGTTTGCACATTTTAAAGCACAATAAAAAAAAACTGTTGTCATCTTTGCTATTTTTCTTATTAAACATGACTATGACTTGCCTTCCTGAAGAATGGGCATGTGACCTTGGCTTGATTAGCACCATACTCTAAAAGGCCAAAATAACTACAAGGTGAATTCTCATTTAAATAAGTTCAATGTGAACAAAAACTGGCAATTATAATATCCAGATGGATATAAGTAAGTGATTTCCACATCCCTGATGTGGCTGTAGAAGTTCTGTTTGAGCTGAAAAAAAAAATCTGATATTACAGCAGTCTTCTAAAGTCCCTATACCTTTAGCTGATAACTTTTTAAAGAAATGTAGGTCTTTAGTTTGGTACTTCACTGTGGTTGCTGTTTTTTTTTTTAATATTTATATAATGTTACAGATTCCTCACATGTTGTGATAGGGATTTGGTGCCTTTTTTATTGTCACTTGTGTTGTGGATATGTAGCAATTGCTCTGGACTCAATTTTCCAGTACAAGAAATGCCACATCCCCTTCTCAAGGATATAGGGGTACCCTTTCAGAGTTGAGGGCATCTTTCTATAATGCTACCAACTCAATCTCCCATTCTGGTGTATCTACTTCCCTATACCTACCCTCCTTACCACCATCAGCTGTCAATGATGGACTCCACGAATCCATTTAATCAAATAATATCCATTAGCTTTTACAAAAGAGCATTTACTGTGAACGTAGACCAAAAGCCTTCCAAGTCATGTGACCAACAAGATAGAGGACAAGACGTTGACTTCATAAACCTCTCCAAAAAAAGAATCGGGGGAAGAGATAAAGCAATTTCACCTGTCTCTGTGGTCTAGGACTCCAAGAAACTTAATGAGGCAAAACCTTGCTGAAACAAAGAAGGTTAATCCTAACCCTTAACACACTCATTAAGCAGCCCTTTCCCCACCACTGCCTACCCAGTTCAGGCAGAAAAGAAACACAAGCAGACCTGTAGTCTTAAAAATAGAAATCAGTTCTAAGTCCTCCTTCCACTCTCTCCATCAAGGAAAAGCAAAGGATGAAGCTTGCTCTGCCTGGGACAGCCCCAAAATAACACTGCATTGCAACATAGCTCAGCCAGAGAACTGAAGAACAGGAGGAATTGAGGCAGGGAACAGGTGTGGTTGTGTGGCACTCCACTAAGCCTCAGGGAATAAGCCAACCATCCATCTGGAGCTAGTTCTGTCCCACCAGAAGTCACTTGGACAACGACTGAAGTTGGTGAAATGTGAATTCCCCAGGTTGGAAAGAGGCTGACAGGGCTTTGAGATCTAGCCACCAGAGAAATACCCTGATATCAAATGAGATGGAGTAAGAGAGTGAGCAATAGGGAAATATAAAGTAAAAGGATTAAAATTACTAAAGACGTCAAGAGGAAGAAAATCTAGTAAAAGATCTTGAGGACACACACATGAATCAACAGGGAAGATATTAACACAAAGGAATGTGGACTTCTGATCAGCTAAAAGAATCTAGACATCTATGGAGAAAACTCCAAGACAAAAGAAAATGATTTTTAAATCTGTGGATTTTAAAGAGAACATGGAACCACAACACAATGTTCCTTAGTGGTTTAAAAGAGAAATAAGTATTTGTAGAGTAGAATATATGAACTCTGTAGCAGAAATTATTAGAAGAATAGAATTGGACATGTCTCACCAAATAAATAAGGGAAATAATTGAGAGGGAATGCAAATACATAGAAGTGAAGAACAATCCAAAAGAAAAAAATCAAAAAGGGACGTTAAAAGAAAACATAATCTGCCCACAAGTAAAATATATTGAGCTCAAAGTCAGGATGCAGAGAGACACTTTAAGGATCAGATGTTTCTCAGAAGAACAGGACAAGCCAAAAAACCTAAACATGATAATAATATAAAAAATAATACAAGAAATGATCCACTTTAGTATCTACCATCTCTGTCATAGCCATTCCTTTCTCTGTTCCAGATGATAGAATAATTCGGATTCTAGATTATTTTTTTTATTTTATTTTATAGGATCCACAGTACATGACCAAGTTTTCTCACCTAATCCAACCACTCTTCCTGTCACTGTCACACCAATTCATCCAAGGACTTTTGGTCCTTACTCTAAAATCTTTGGTTGATTAATTCAATAATCTAATGAGACTTGTTCTCATCTAATAAATATTTGTATCACAGTTTGGCACCTTAACACTTACTTTAAGTGGGGGTAGTGTAATCATTGGATCCCTATCTTTTTTTCAAGAATCCTGTTGTATAGTTTAAGTGAATTGAGAAGTTCCATCCTCTTTTCCTAAAGGAAAAAGGAAGAGGTAACTGCCTATTGGCATACTCTTGGTCTTCTTCCTTTTTTTTCTTCTCTTTTTTTTTCCTTTCCTTCTCTCACTTTCCTAGAAGGGTTGGGAAACTTATACCTAGAGATGTATTATTACATATGGCAATAAATTCTGCCTTTGGAGAATCTCTTCGTTGTAACGTATAATGAATTGAATGGTTGACTTGGAGTCGAAACTCTGAATTCAAAAGCCACCTCTGAATCTTACTGGTTGTGTGATCCTAGACAATTCACTTAACCTCTTTCATCCTTGGTTTCCTCATCTATAAAATGGGCATAATAATAGCACCTACTTGATGAGGTTGCTTTGCTGATCAAATGAGGTAATATGTATAAAGTACTTTTCAGGTCTTATTAATACTACATAACTATAATTAATTTGAAACTGAACTCCATATAAGAACTGGTCTCTGCAGATTAGAAGTGAAAATAAGTTTGGAGAAAGCAATGTGGCTACTGTGATGCTTGAAGAGTCTATAATCATAAGTGACCTTTTCAGCAAGTCCAAGACTACTGGCAGGAATGTCAAAGGCCTGTGAAGATGAGACAGGCTTTCCTGAGCAGGAAAAGAATCAATGGAAATACAGTGTGAATATCAAAAACAGAGCTCAGGATTATTTAGTCCAGTCTCTCTCCTTAATAAGAAGGCAGGAGCATGTGGGAATTGACATAAACTTATCAAACTTGTCTACTCATGTCATTCACAGGTTTCAAGATATTGAAGTTACTAGACAATTTTTCTCAGTGTTAGTTATCAGAAGGTCAGAGGCAAGCACAGGGAATGAAAGACTGATGTGCAGAAAGCAATAATATCCAAGGATAAGGTCAGATATTGATCCCGATACTCCCTGAAGATGTCCAACTGTTTGGTCTGTCTGCCAGTCTCATCAATCAGGCATAAAAACAACCCAAATGTGTAGTGGGAAAAGAAAGTATAGATGAATAGTCATAGTGAATTATCATTATTCTTAAAGTTCCTATTGGCCCAAAGTTACCCTTATTAATATGAAAAATAAGCTCTTATCAGGGTAACACTTTACTTAGTAGGAAGCTACAGAACATAGTGAATAAAATGAGAGTCAGAAAGAACATGTCTGAAATTGTGCCTCTGACATGTACTGGCTCTGTGAATGTGGACAAGTTATTCAACTTCTTAGTACCCCCAGGGATTCTCTACAATTCATATGCAATAAATTACAAATGAATTGTTGTGAGAGAAATGATTATTAATAACCAATGATGTGGAGAGATCCAGAGTTTTCTCCTTTTTCTAAAGTTCTGATTTCAAAAGTTCAGTCTCTGAAAGCTGAGCTAACCTTCTCCTCTATCTAGACCCCACTGAGGTGTGGCAGCCATTGTGTTCTGCTCAGGCTTGGGTAAGGCATAAATTCTTTGAATAGATTGCCCAAGGTGAAATGACATAACCAAAGTTCAGGTCTAGCTCCTCATTGTAATATTCATTCTCTCATTAATTGTTAACCAATCAGAGTTGATTGCTCTCCTTTGGAACATTCTCCTTCCAAAAGAACATATAAGCCTTGAACCAGTGTCATGATTGTCTTTCATCTAAGAGACAGCCAAATGATCATCCATTTATTAAAATGTTGGCATCATTAACAAAATGATTAAATTACCAGAAATTATATCTCTCAAATCTTTTCAAATGCCAGTTGGTCTGCATTGGTTGAGGGGGTTTCCATACCAGGAATTTTCCCACATGACTGAAATCACAGGGATGAATGCAATAAGAAAAGCAAAGCTACATAACAGTTTGGAAAAGGTGTGGACTCTAGACAAGAAGACCAGACTTGAGATCCTAGCTTCTTTACTTGCTATCTGCATGACCATGGAAAAATATCATCAGTACAAGTTTTATCCCCATTTTAAAGTGGAAGAAACTGAAGTTTCCAGATCCTATGACTGGTCCATAGCCATCTAGTAAAGTTCCAAAGCTATAACTCAACCCAAGTCTTCTGATTTCAAAATCTAATGTTCTTTCAACTCTGCCATAACTGCAATTATTCAGAGTAATGGGTTAACTGCATAAGTTTAAAGGGCAGAAGAATCAGTATTAAGGATGGCAAGTTAGGTGCTCAGATATCTATCCTCTGTAGAAAATTGAAAGGAATAAGAAGTTCAAGGTCTCTCATCCGCCGGATAAAGATAGAACCAGGTAAGAACATCATCATTTCCTTAAGAAGTCTTATGAAACAAAAGCTTCTCCTTTCTCTCTTTCCTATATGATCTTCTTAGGCTGAGATCCAGAGGATAGGAGGACACACTGGCAGCAGTTCTTTCACACCCACCTTGTTCCTTCCCAACGGCAACACTGTCACTCCTTTAAAGTATTTTACAATAGATTAATATGTACTTTAAGGGACTCTTACATTTTTATATCTCTGCTGCCCAGCACAGCACCTTGCAAGTAGTAGTTGGCAAATGTCTATTGAATTGATTGAATTGAATTTCTAATTTTCCTTAACCCCAGATTCCCTGAAATTTTTCTGAAACAGAAATAAAAGCAACAATAAACTTGGGAATCTTTCCTGGGAGCACAATATATTCTGATACAGGATCGATGACATCCATTTACAGCCTGAGCGCCCTAAGCATTCATTTGTTAGTGACAAAATTTGAAGTTGCTTAAAAAGAAGGGCCTTTGCTTTTCCTAAGCCTCCTCATAGTGTGCATGCAGGGTGCGTTTAAGGTCTGTTTATTTCTATCTACTGCCAGAGTTGCTGGAAGTATAAAGACCTTACCAGTGTTGTAATGTTAGCCTCTAGTTACTCCTTCCTCCCTCCCTCTCTTCCTCTTTCCCTTCCTTCCTTCCTTTCTCCTTCTGTCCACATGTGGAATCATGCACTTACATGTGGGTGCTCTGCCCAAAGGAAAATGGATCTCTTGAAATAGAGCTCTGAAAAAACCAGGCTTTGGTAAGGCTCAATGGAAATCAAAAAGAGATAGTTGAGTATGCCTTAAACCCAATTCACTCTGGCCCTCACTAATTGGCCAATAATAAGTGGCAAGCAAAGCCTTTGTTGGTCATTGTTTGGGTTTTGGTGGCTCAGAGTGAGTGTAAATAGCAATAGTTTCTGTTCCAGCCAGAAACCCTGAAGGTCTTCCCCTCCTAGATTAATATTTTTTTGAGGAGGTTAAAGAAGTCATACTTTGCCTAATTTGTTACCTGGACTTAATCACTGAATGGGTGCTTCCTCAGACAAACTGAGACCTGGGAAAGATCTTAGGTTAAAATGGCCAAGGTCTCCTACTGCATCTGGGGCCATCTCCAGTCATCCTGATCTGTATCTTGCCACTGGACCCAGATGTTTCTGGAAAAGAGGATGAGGCTGGTGACTTTGCACAACCTTCCCCCCCCCACACACCCCAACACACACGCACACTTAAATTCAATTCACTTGCAAGTCTTAGCATCACCTTCCTGATTTCATTGGGAACGATTGCATAGCATATGAATAGCAAGTCATGGATCAGTAGATGGGGCCCTCTTACCTCTAAAGCATTGACCTTTGGCCATATTCTTTACTGTTGGAAAAGGAACAGAATGGTTGATAAGGAAATGCCGGTATTTCAATCTCTGTTTGCATACCTTTGGCCTCTCTCAGGTCATTAGGTGAACTCTCTCTCTCTCTCTCTCTCTCTCTCTCTCTCTCTCTCTCTCTCTCTTCTCTCCTCACCCCCTCCTCCCTAGCAAGCTCTCTTTTAAACTCTTTCTCACAAGGTATTTTCAGCTCATTCTTTGGGGAGCAGGAGAGGTATTTTTCTCTAGGGTGAAACTCCAGTTTTACAATGAAAATCAGTGAGAAAATAGGATTCTTTTTATAGATAGATGCTTATATATGTGCACTGCAGGTAACTGATAGGACATAATCTCTTGGACCCTGAATGTGAGCATAGTTATCAAAATGAAAAAATAACAAATCCGGCTATAACAGCAGTAAGAATCCCTGTGTTTCTGTGATAAAATTCCGGTGAAATACTGGCTCATTGGCAATGCTGTGTGAGAACAATATGAGAGAAATTCCCTTCCTTGTGATATAGGTGGAAAGGGGGCCAAAAAGAGTGAGTGAGGGGCAATTTAAGAGAGAAGGCACACTCTTCATAAGAAATACCTGATGGTCCTATAAGACCTGAATATGAATCTACCTCTAACACTACTACCAGTATGACATTGTAAAATTCATTTAACTTCTCTGGGCCTCAGTATCCTCATTTGTACAGTGATGAGGCCAGAACAGAAAATCTCTGAGGTCTCTTTCAGCTAAAAGTCTAAGATGCTATGATCCAATTTTTCATACTTAACAAATGATGATTAGAGGGGTTAGTGAATATCTGAGGTCACACAGCTAGTTTTACACACGTTATCATATTTAATCCTCATAAGGCCTGTGAAGTAGATGCTATTTATAATCCTCATTTTACAGATGAAGAAACTGAGGATGTGAGAGGTCAGTTAATAGCTTTCACATAGCTAGTAAGTGTCCAAGGCAGGATTTGAACTTGGCTATTCTTAACTCCAAGTCTGCTACTATAGTCACTAGAACACAGTAAATGGTAGAGGCAGACTTGGAACCCATGTCTCTCAGCCACTAGTCTAATTAAAAAAAAAACTAAATTAAGCTGTCTCTTTAAAATTATACCAGACTGTCTCTCTAGAATATATAACCCATTTAAACTTTTCTCTCTATGATTTCTTTTTTTTCCTATTTTTCCATCCACAAGGTCAGCAGAAGTCTATTTATTGATAATCCTTGACCAGGTCATCAGGAAAAATGATATTAAGGCCCTACATTGCATCTTATGGTAATGTGAAATTTCAGACAAATGATTTTCCATGAGCTGCTGAAGCAAAAAAATAAAAATAAATCATTGCCTGGTGAAAGTTTCATGAGCTACTGTGGCCAAAAAATTATCTACTAAGTAAGGTGTAGAGAGACCACCCGCATCGATGAAATCACATGTATTTAACATATTGATGGGTAATTTTCCATGATTTACTAATGAATAGCAGACCTGAGTGACTTTACATTAATGTTGTTCCTTCTCCTCTTTTCAAAATCTAACCAAATTGATTCTAATAATACCAGAATGAAGAAGAGAGGGGTATAGAGAATGAGGAGAGATGAAAAAGTTAAATAATCCACAAGCTAAGTAGTCACCCAATCCTTTAAATAATTGAAGGGTGAATTGACTACCATCTTAAGATGAATCATCAGCAACCCAGAATTACTAACAGCCTTATAACGTGTCCAAGCTTTGAATCTCAATTAGTTTGTAGGCTGGAGCAAGGAGTTCTTAACCTGGGATCCACAGGAGGTCCATGGATAGATTTCAGGTGTCCATGAATTTGCTTTTTAAAAATATTTTAATAATTGTTTTGCAACATAAGTAGTTTACTTTGTAATCCTATGTATTTCATTTTATGCTCTTAAAACATTGTTCCAAGAAAGGGTCCATTATCATCAACGTGACAGCAAAAGAAAGAGGTCAATGAATCAAAAAAGCTCAAGAATTCCTGGGCTGGTCCAACCCCCTTATTTATTAGAAGAGAAAATTGAGACTCAAAGAATAAATCCATGAAGACAATTTAAATCAGGGGTTCTTAACCTGGGATCTGTGAACTCTATTTATTTTGAGGCAAGTGGGGTTAAGTGATTTGCCCAGGGTCACAGCTAGTAAGTATCAACTGGCTAAGGCCAGATTTGAACTCAGGTTCTGCTGACTCCAGGGCCAGTGCTCTATCCACTATGCCATGTAACTGTCCCTGATCTCTGAACTTAAAAAAAAAGTTTAGATAATTGTGTTTCAATATAATTGGTTTCCTTCATAATCTCATGTCTTTTATTCTGTGCCTTTAAGAACATTATTTTGAAAAGAGGTCTGTAGGTTTCACCTGACTGCCCAAAGGGGTTCATAAAACAAAATGGATTAAGAATCTCTCAGAGGATCACAAGATGGTAGATTTTAGAGGTGAAAGGGACCCTTAGAAGTATTTCATCTTGGCCAACACTCTCATTTTATAAGTGAGGAAATCTTCAGTATCTATGTAAAGAGGGGCTCGAGAACACCAGTCAACAGTACCCTCCACAGCAACAACTACAACTGATGCTATTATAATAAAGTAATAAAAATGTCAGGACTGATATAGACAACTTTTCTGATCCCTTTGATGTGGACATAAACAGTGTCCTAAGAGTTAAAATTAATAGCTGACTTTGTGAAACCCCTAGTTTATTCTATAACCTGAAGGCACCCTAAAGTCTCTTTTCCCTTATCTTGAAGTATCATAAAACTTGCCCCTTATTCTGGACCCCTATCTTGTATCATAAAATTTCCCATCTCCCTTATCTTGTGTTATCTATCTTCCTCATTCCTAAATCTCCAACCCTCCATTAGAAACCTTAAAATTTATATCAACATGCCACAGGCTGTATAGTTTTCTGTCTATATAAGTCTGCTTCTTTTCTTATACCAGGGCCTTTATTTAGCTCCTTGCTAAGTCTCAGGCCCCCCGCTTTTGCACCAATAAAGCTCCTAATGGCTACAGAGAAGGTCTAAGTGAATTCTTTCACGTTTGAACCAGCTCTACCATCTCTGACCTCATCACATTGCCTCTGGAAAATCCAGATTTGGAGGTAGTGGACTTGAGTTCAAATCCTTACTCTATCTCTTGTTCTCTCTGTGACCTCAGGTGTGTCATAATCTCTCTGGGCTTTAGCTCCTTTTCTGTAAAATGAAGGGGTTGAGCTGGATGACCCTATTAGGTACCTTCTGGGTCTCAGTCTATACCCCAAATATTTCTTAGATATTACAAATGAGATGAGTTGGGATCAGTCCCTGATGAAGAGGAAAAGATTTCAAGAAATATTATTTACAAAGCACTAGAACATATATTGGCTGTATCACTTCACCTCATAGACTTCCTGGCAAATCTCTAAAAAGTTGCAAAGACACTGATATTCCTGTGGAAAATAATTTTTCTTATTTGGAACTTCCTACAACAATGAAATCACCCTTCCACTACCATCTCATTCCAAATTCCAATGCTTTGTAAAGGTAGCCCTGTGGAGGTAGGCATGGCAGGCATTATTGCCCCATTTTGCTGATGTGGAAACAGAGGCAGAGAAAATTGAGTACATAACACTAAATAGTAACATAGTAACACTAGTAAGTAGCAGAACTGAAACTAGAACCCAGGACTGTAATTAGTGTTTCTTGCTTCCAGGTTAAGTATGAAATGTGCCCAGGGTAAATACAAATTAACTTGTTGAGAAAGGAAGGGAGTTTACAAAGAATGACCTCAGATACAAGGATCTATGGGGAGAACACTCCACAGGGAAGAAGACAGAGACTCTGGGACACTACCAGGCAACCGCTGGGGAGGTGGCCAGGGGCTAGAGTAGGATACAGTGGGTCAAGGAAGAATTTATATGGAGTACATTTGTAGGGGCTAATCTTGCTTGTTGTTGAGTTGTCTGACTCTTTGTGACCTTTTTTGGAGTTTTCTTTGACATTTGCAATTTATTTCTCAAGCTCATTTTACAGATGAGGAAACTAACGCAAACAGGATTAAATGACTTACTTGCCTAGGGTCACAGAGCTAGTAAGTATCTGAGGTCAGATGAGAACTCAGGAAGATCAGTCTTTCTGACTCCAGACCTGACACTCTACGCACTGTACCACCTGGCCGCACATGAATCATGGAATCAGTAAAGGCTTCAAGCAGGTGGTTGTCCTCGAAATGAATCTTGAAGGAAGCTGAGGCTCCTGAGAGGCGGAGGTGAGGAGAGAGACCATTCTTGCTAGCTAGTCATAATTAAGCCTATTTTTTTCCTATCTGCTAGGAGAACAATAGCTATCATAGCTTTCTACATTTTCACACTCTGGGGCAAAGCCCTAATTGTGTCTCTCTAATTCCAGCTCTGCTAAAACTCACTTTCTACTACATTATACTGATTCTAAAACAGACAACTGCAGGGTATTCTACTTTCTTTTTAAAAATTTTTTTTGATTCATTTTGAACTTAAATATAAAAAGAAAAAAAGAACATGTCCGTGGATACAGCACAACCTAAAATAAGGTTTCAATATAAAACCGTAAATTTCCATTTCATAATATTTACTCTTTTTTGAATAACTATGTAATAAATACTATACATCATTTTCAAAGGTACCCTGCTTTTCTGTGATTCCTTCCTTCTAAGTTTTCTTTTGTTCTGTGCTGTGCACTTTTTATTTTTTTTCTCCTTCTCTTCCGCCACTTCCAGAGAAGGCTACCATTAGAAACAAGTATGTGTGTGTATAATGTATACATGCATACATATACATATTCATATACATACATACATATACACACACACACACCTCATGCTATACACACTACTATTTATCAGTTCTTTCTCTGGAGCTGGATAACATCTTTCTTCATAGGTCCTTTCTAGGCGATCCGAATATTTATACTATTCAAAATGAACTAGTCATTCAAAGCTATTCTTTGGACAATATTTCTGCTACTGTGTACAATGTTCTCTCAATTCCTCTCATTTCACTCTTCATTATTTCATGCAAGTCTTCCCATGTTTTTTTTTCTGAAATTGATCAGCTCATCATTCCTTATACACAGTAGCCTTCCATAACAATCATACACCACAATTTGTCCAGCCATTCCCCCATTGATGGACATCCTTACAATTTACAGTTCTATGCCACTACAAAGAGAGCTGATCTAAATATTTTTAGAATATATAGACTCTTCTCCTTTTTTCCCTAATCACTTTGGGAAACAGACCTAATAGTGACATTGCTGGATCAAAGGATATAGTGAGTTTAATAACTCTTTGGGCACAAGTCCAGATTGCTCTCCTAAATGGTTGGATTAGTTCACAGGTTCCACCAACAGTGAATTTGTGTCCCAACTTTTCCGTATCTTCTCCAACATTTGTCGCTTTTCCCTTCAATCATCTTATCCAATCTGACAGGCATAAAATGACATCTCAAGGCTGTTTTTATTTGAATTTCTCTAATCAATAATGATTTAGAGCATTTTTCATATGATGATGATAGTTTTGTTTTCTACATCAAAAACTTTCCAGTTCATATCTTTTGACAATTATCAATTGGAGCATGGCTATTCTCTTTTCTTCAAGTTTCCTAAGGCCTTTCCTTGGCCCATAATTCTCCCTATTAGTGAGTGATATTAACTCATTATCTTCAAATCCACTGCCTTCTCAAAGGACTTTCTTATATACTATAGTTCTTCCCCTCTCTTCTCATAGCACATGTTTTTCTCACAAGAATTATGAGACCATAAATCTAAAGCTGCACAGGATCTTAAAAGCAACCTGGCCCAACACTCTCATTTTAGAAATGAAAAATAGAGAGACTCAGAAACATTGAGTCACCCAAGTTCACTCTGGGGCAAGTGCCAAAGCCAAGATTCAACTCATGTCTTCTGACTCCAGATCTGGCATGATTTCTACCAGATTGGTAAAATAAAAACTTTTACCTTCAGTTGTTTTCATTGGCTTGCCCTTGGGATCAGGGGTCATTGTTGGACAAATGTTTCTAATCTATCTCTTCCTTTTGGTCTGATCTAGATTCCAGCCTCTAGCTACAGAGCAGACCTCAGCAATCACATAAGCAGGAGCCATTGCTTTTGCCATTGGAGATTCTTTTATTCTGAGATGGTTTGATTTTACCTCAACTCCTGATTTCTGGTGAAGTATTATCTAGTAGTACACCTCAAATTTTATTTTAATCACTATTATATCAAAGATTCAGGAAGATTCAACCAATTAATCAAGCAACAAGCATTTGTTAAGTGCCTACTTTGATTCAGGTACAATTCTAGGTGCTGTGTCTGGCACTGGGGGCTCAAAAATAAAAAAAGAAATTATCTCTACTCTCAAGAATCTTACATTCTATCACATATAGTATGTAAATCATATATCATATGTATCACATATAGTAAATAAATATAAACTATACGTGAGAATTACAAGATGATTTGGGATGGGGGGATACCAGAAGCTGGAAGGACCAGGAAAGGCCTCAAGTAGGTAGTCCTTGAACTGATTCTTGAGTGAAGCTAAAGCTTCTAAAAAGGCAGAAGTGAGGAAGGAGAATATTCCAGACATGGGCAACCACCTAAGCAATGGCATGAAGACAGGAGACAGAATGTTGTGTGTAAGAAGTATAAAAGAGGGCATTTTTACTAGACTATAGAGTATATGAAGAATAGCAATAGGTAATGAGTTTGGAGCCAGATGGTGACATGTTTTAAAGATCCAACAGAGTAGTTTGTCTTTGATCCTAGACATGGTAGGAGATCACTGAAGCTTTTTAAGCAGAAGATTGCTCTGCCCAAGCCTGTGTCCCAGGAATATAATTTTGCCATTTTTGTGGGAAATGATTTGACGGGACTCGCATCAGATAAACCAGTAATCCAGGAAAAATGAGCTGAGGGTCTAAACTATAGTGATGGCCTTGAAAGTAGAGAGAGTCAGTATGTGATAGATGCTAAGATAGAATTAGCAAAATCAACTGATTGATGAGGAGGAAGTGATGGTGAGAAGTAGAGAATGATTGTGGTTGTGCTTCTGAGAGTTAGAAAATATTGTGAAGCCCTGGAAAGAAATGGGAATTATGATACGGAGCACACACTTTCAGAACTGTTGGCTTATAGGGATGGTAGAGATGTCAGAATGGTGGAGTGTCAGGAAGAAGCACTAGCCCTACTACACAATTCCTCCACAAAGATTTGGAAAAAAAAACACACCAAACAAACAAACACCAGACCAATTTCCAATGAGGAAACCAAAGAAAAAAGAAAGTCAGTGAGTTATTTTTCCATCCCAGGTCATCAAAAGGAGCTAGATAGAGAGGACAAGTGCCTTTCATTATATGTGGACAATAAGAGTGCGAGCTAGCCAGGAATGACCATGTCAAGCATTGCAGTACAAGAATGGAAAGAAGCCCAAGGCTCTGCACTATGAGAAGAAGAGGTCCCATATAGAATGATCCAACTGTAACAACGATGTGGCTAGCAGCTACCATGGTTGTGTAAGACCAATAAAACCACAGCACATAGAAAGCTGCCAACACAGATTCTTTGATCTTCTTTTCTAAAGAAAGCAACTTTAAGGGGTTAACAATCTCAGTTTAATTAAACATACATATATAATTCACTTAGTTCAGGGGGAAAAGATCAGCCCCCTGTACTTCAGGACAAATACAAACAGAAATTACAAACATCAACAGACAGACCTTGTCTGATCAAATCACAATTCAGAATTACCAGTGAAGCACCAACATCTGTCTGGGTTATCAAAGCCAAGGTGGGGTGGGGGGTGCTATTTCAATGACTCGCCCAGAGTCTTGTCAGCCTTTCAATGAGTGTACCCCCAAAAGTGAAGCACTAATCTTCCAACACATATATCCTGTTCAGGACTCTGAGGGCTGGGGCCAACTTAGCATTTCGGGTATAGGAAACAAAGGCATTTGAAGCTCCTCAACCACCAGCACCACAAATCATATACAAATCAATGACTGTCCACTGCCCCAGTGCTGAGAAGCATTCCAGGACAAAAGATCTCACTTTACCTGCTCCATTCAAACAAAGGCCAGACTCATCAAAGGCACTTGATAGTCTTAGCGTCCCAAAAGAGAAGAACAGCAAAAAATCCTGCCCTGATTACCTTTATACCAACCCTGTCAATGCTACAGGCATGTCTGCCCAATTTGAAGCCTAACACAAAATGACCAGGGCAGGAATCTCAAACAAAAGAGGAACATACTATTCTGCCCTGCACCTGCAGAACTTCCCAGATGGCCAGCTACTAGCTACCTGAACTTCAACTAGGGAAAGCCCATAGGCATGTTGCTCAAACCTAAACCCAAGTTAAGAATTTATTGAGTTCACACCAAGAGATGAGTGACTAGACTTTGCCCTGGATCAAGACACTTTGCAAGTGTACAAGTCCGTAACCAGAATTATCCTTGAGATCCTGGAATAATACAAAACTCTATACCTCAAGAAAGGAGCAGAAGGACCCAGGACTACACAAGCTCAACCAACACCTTCCTTACAGAAAGACATAGAGACTGGCCTTGACATAAAGTCCAAAATCAGGAAGTAGTCCTGTAAAAATGAGAAAAACAATAATAAAAAAAAATCCCACCATAAAGAGCTATTGTGGTGACAGGGACACTCAAGATGCAAACCTAGAAGAAAAGAATGATTCCAATATGTCTACAAGCAAAACTTTAAAGAAAAGCACAATTTAGGCACAAATTCAACTTGGAAGATATGAAGTAAGAGGTTCTTTAAGTTAAGAATGGATTTAAAAAATTCAAATGAGAACACAAGAGTGGAAAATTAAAAAGAAATGAGAATTATGGAAGAAAGAATTGGAAAGAGAATTAACAGATTTGAACAAGAGGTGCATAAAAGCAAGAAATGCTCCGAAAATTAGAATGTTCCAAATAGAAGTTAAGGACTCCATAAGACCACAAGAAATATTATAAAGAAAGTCAAAAGGCTGAAAAAATAGAAGAAAATATAAGGTGTCTTATAGCAAAAGAATTGACCTGATCAAAAAGATCAAGATCAAGAAGAGATAATTTAAAAATTATTGGACTCTGAAAGTTATAACCAAAAAAATAAAAGAGCCTAGACATTGTGTTTCAAGAAATTATAAAAGGAAACTTCCCACATCTCTTGGAACCAGAGGGCAAAGTAAAACTAGAAAGAATTTACTGTTTGCCTCCTAAAACAAAACTCAAAATGAAAACTCTTGGGAATATTACTAGCCAAAATCCAGAGCTTTAAGGTCAAAGAAAAAATAATGCAAGCAGTCAGAAAGAAAGAATCCCATCACTGAGAAGTCAGTCAGGATCACACAAGATTTACCAGCTACAGATGTAAGAATGAAGAGCTTGGAATACAATATTTCAGAAGGCAAAAGATAAATGCCCAGGCTCACACAACGAGTAAGTACATGAGATGGGATTTAAATTCAGGTCTTCCTATCTCCAAGTTCAACTATGTTGTGTCTACTTATACTCCCCAGGTTCTTGCAAATACATTTCTTTGTATACCCCAAAATATTCCATGAATATGTTATTTATTTTCCTCCCTATTTGTCATCCCACTTCTACTTCCTCATTTTTTTTAATCTGGTTAGAACAATAACTAGGGCAGGACAATGAGAACTTTGTCCTGGGTATTATATTCAGAGGGCAATGAATGTAGAGGGTAGATGCCACAACTGGTCTTCATCTTG
>CM053622.1:418318192-418330345 GCA_028646595.1 Phalanger gymnotis
ACTGGGCTTAAATCTTCAGCAGGCTCTTCACTCCTGCTCTGATCAGCCACTTAATTCCTCCCACCAGGTGGGCCTGGGGCCAGAAACAACTGCAACTGTAGTTCTAAAGCTGCCCCACCTCCGCTGCCCCAGGGGCAGTGGTTGAACCGCAAACTCCCTGTCCCCACAGCTTTTCCCACTAACCTTCTCTGTTGTCTTTGCTGTTTGTGGGTTGAGAGGTCTGGTAAATGCCACAGCTCACTGATTCAGGGCCCTAGGGCACACTCCACCCAGCTCCCGGTCTGGTCGGTCCACAGTCTGGTCGGTCCGCGTTGCCCAAGCTGGGCTCTGCTTGGCTCAGCTCCGCTCCCCTCAGCTCCCACCTCTGTGCAGGCTAGACCTTACCCAGAGACTATCCAGACTGTCCTGGGCTGGAGCCCTGCTTCCCTCTGCCACTTTGTGGGTTCTGGAGTTCTAGAATTGGTTCAGAGCCATTTTTTATAGGTTTTTGGAGGGACTTGGTGGGGAGCTCAGGGTAGTCCTTCTTTCCAGCCACCATCTTGGTTCCACCCCCCACTGAGGTCACATTTTTGAGCCTTCTTTCCATGTAAATTCAAGGCACTAGGCACAGTAAGGGCACTTGATAAATGGTCAGCACTCTTTTAATAATTCTTTACAATTAATTTTTCATTATTTAAAGTGCCCAAATTGCTTCCAGAAGCAAGAGAGTGCCCTGATATTGTACCTTTGCAGCCACTGATGAAATACAGGCTTTGTCAACATAACCCATCTATTCTTCATGTATAAAAATGCAATGTTTCCACTCCAAGAGAAACAGAATTAGGACTTATTCTCCTTCTTAATGTGATTATCATGTTTAATGAATCCAGCTACATTCAACCCTAGGGACAGACATTCTCAATATTCTAAAGCACTTTCAGAATAGGGGTTGACCATGTAAAACTGCCTGGGATAGCAGCTTTTACTTTTTTATTCTCTCCTCAGGTGAAAGACACTCTTCTCTCCCTTCTACTTCTTTCTTTTCTCACTATTCTATTTTTCAAACTAGTTCCTCCCCCAATGTTTTCCAAAACAGAGTTCCTTATTCAGAGAGCAAGGACACCATAGTGAAAAGCATGCTAGATTTGTGGTCAGGAAGCCTTGGGTTCAAATCCTGCCTCTGACACTTGCTAGGTATGTGACTCTGGATAAGTCACTTCAAATTTCTGAGCCTCAGTTTCCTCATCTGTACAATGAAGATAATAGTTATATAAGCAGTCTGGAACAAGCTGGATAGAGGAATGGTGTCACAGTTAGAGAACTCTAGTTTCAAGTCTCTACCCAGTTCTTTGACATATATTGGTTGTGTGACTATGGACAAATCCCTTTATCTTTCAGCACCACAGGAAACTCTATAAATTTCAGAATGGATTCCAATTTGCATTAATAGAGGGATTTTTTTTTCTCCCCATTTGGAGTTCCTCATAGAAATGAAACCATAGATTTGGATGTAAAAAATAAAAGCTTCTAGTACACAGATTCTTAACGTTTTCTGGGTCATGGACAGAAAACTTTAGTGAAGCCTATGGATCCCTTTTGAGAATAATGCTTTTAAATGCATAAAATTGAATATATAGAATCACAAAGGAAACCAATTATATTGAAATAGAATTATCAATTTTTTTAAAAAAAGCAAATTTATGGATCCAAGGTTAACCCCTTGGGGTTAAAGAGCAGGAGAAACTGTGCTCTTCCTACCTCGATTAGTTGTGAGAATCAAAAAAGGTAATGTATATAAATGTATGCAAATGAAAATATTAGCAAACCATCTAAATGTCATTATTATTATTATCATGATTGTCAATGATAATAATGGATCTATTAAGTACCTTTTATGTGACAACCACTGAGGACAAAGAGGAAAGTGATATATACCCTACCCTCATGGAACTTTTATTTTACTATCATGATGCAATGCAAGATACACACACACACACACACACACACACCAAATACATAGCACTTTTTTTCCTTTGGCTGGGGGAAGGAGGAGGACCTGGAACGAACAAATGATGGAATGTAACAGTTCTTCCTAGTCTCCCAACTTCTCCAGGAAGTAAGGGAATAAGAAATATATGATGTTGCCCAAATCTGGCAAATGTACTCTTCTGAGTACATATCTTTTTATGGTGGTATGGAGGTGACCTTGTATTATTTTTTTCAGTATCTAATGTTTTATTTTTTCTAGTTACATGTAAAAACAATTTAAATATTACTTTTTAAAATGTTTGAGTTGCAGATTCTCTTTCTTTGTCATGTCCCCACTTATTGAGGAGAGAAGCAAATTGATATAGGTCATGCCAAACATGTTTCTATATTAGTCATGCTGTGAAATAAACCAAAGACCAAAATGAAAAATCAAGAAAAAATTATTTTAAAATGTATGCTTTGATCTGCATTCAAATTCTACCAGTTCTTTCTGTAGAGGTAGATAGAATATTTCATCATTAGTTTTCCTGAACTGTGTTGGGTCATTTTGTTGCTGAGAATAGCTAAGTCATTCACAATTGATCATTATACAATACAGCTGTTATTGTATACACTGTTTTCCTGGTTCTGCTCACTTTGCTTTGCATCAGTTCACGTAAGTCTTACCAGATTTTCCAAAAGCAACCTGCTCATCATTTCTCATAGCACAATAGATAACCATAGACCACAACTTGTTCAGCCATTGATAATATTCAGCATTGAACACATTTTTTCAGCAATTGAAGGGCATCCCTTCAATTTCCAATTCTTTGCTACTGCAAAAACAGCTACTATAAAAACTTTGTGTACATAAGTCTTTTTCCTTTTTAAAAAAAATCTCTTCGGGATGCAGACATATACACAAATATAGTGGTATTTCTGGGTCAAAAGATATGCATAGTTTTATAGCCTATTGGGCACAATTCCAAACTGTTCTCTTTGATCTATTGTCCAGGTCAGATTTTTATCCAATGAGATAATTCACTTTTTCTTCTATTCATTCTTTTATTTAATTGTTTCTTGATTGTCTCATGGAGTCTTTAGCTTCCATTTGCCCAACTCTAACATTTAAGGAATTATTCTCTTCAGTGAATTTTTGTACATCCTTTTACATTTGTCCAATTCCGCTTTTTTAAGGAATTCTCTTAAGTGGATTTTTGTGCCTCTTTTACCATTTGGCCTATTGTTTTTTAAGGCATTATTTTCTTCAGTATTCTTTGTGCCTACTTTCCAAAATTGTTGACTCTTTCTTCTTCATGATTGTCTTATATTGTTCTCATTTCTTTTCCCAATTTTTCCTCTACCTCTCCTATTTCATTTTAAGCTCCTTTTTGACGTCAGCCAGGAATTCTTTTGGGGCCTGAGACCAATTCACATTTTTCCTTTGAGGCTTTAGATGTAGCTGTTTTGACTTTGTTGTCTTCCGAGTTTGTGTTGTGCTCTTCCCTATCACCATAGCCAGTTTCAATGATCAGGTTCTTCTTTTGTTATTTACTCTTTTTGTAGACTATTTCTTGACTTTGAATTTAATGCTAAAGTCTTTCTGAATGGAGCTTCAGGTTGTTTTATGCTGCTATTTTCAGAGCTAGTTCTGGGGCTCTGTAAGTTTTTAGTTCTTCCAAGGTGGTATGATCTAAGAAGAGATGTGGACACTGTTCCCCTGGCCTATGCTGTGGTCTGTGAGTGACCATTCCTTTCCACCCTGGAACTGTGATCAGGGTTATTGCTTCCCTGTGGCTGCATGTTTTAATGTACTAGTGCTTCTCCTCACCCTGGAACTGTGACCTGGAACTACATATAGGCAATGCAACAGAGTCCTGCACCCAGCAGAGGGTCCCTTGTAATCTCCTTCTGACAAATTGTCTGACCCCCTTTTTGTCTGTGGTCTGGGGTCTCTGGAAGCCTCCCCTGCTGAGTCAGTTACCCCCAAGGTCTTCTGCTGGCTTGCTGAGATTAGACTTGTGCTGGACTGTGTTGCACTCTCACCCCAGTGAGCCAGACTTTCTATTGCCCTTCTAAGTTGTCTTGGGCTGGAAGATTGTCTTACCTTGTCCTTTTTTTCCCCCTTTGTTCCCTGCCTTTACTTCTCAATCTTGGCACTACCATAACCTTATATTTATCATCATCATCATCATCATCATCATCATCACCACCACCATCATCGTTACTAACAATTATTTAGCACTTACTATGAGCCAGAGAGTGTGCTAAGCATTTTACAGATATTATCTCATCTGATTTTCACAACAATCCTTGGAAGTGGGTGCTATTATGATTTCCATTTTGCAAATAAGAAAACTGAGGCAAATAGAGGTTAAGTGACTTGCCCAGGGTCACACAACTAGTAAGTTTCTGAGGCTATATTCGAACTTAGGTCTTTCTGACTCCAAGTTCTAAGCTGTACCACCAGCTTCTCTAAGACTAAGCTGACATAGTGTAATCTCTGACCAAGATGTAAAGGGCTTGAGGTTGGTGATGACTGTTTCATGAAGGGCCCAGGTCATGCTCATTTCACTCCCAGCTCTCTTCCTTTTCCTCCCGTTCTTTTTTCCTTGTTTGAAGACTTCCCACATTAGAGATGCCTTCTCCTATACCCCTTTCCTGATTTCCGAGTTGTTATGTCAGCCTAGACCTCCATTCATGAGAGCCTAGGCAGGAGTCTGTTGCAGCCAGCTGGAACAGGCCTACAAGAGCTAATTGTGCACCTACAATTTCCTGTTTTGCTAATTGCCTTGACCTAAGAAAGTGATGAAGAAAATGTTAATAATGTAGATTAAATTTAAACATGGGTTGTGAGTACATTCCCCCACTCACTCACCCACCCCTGAGCCAATTGTTAAACATTTACCAGCACACAGATGGGCTTAGGCTTGACTCTTTCCAGGCTTCTTCACCTCCTCACTAACAGCCTTCGCACCCTGGTCATCCCTCTGCCCTAAAGTCTACTCTCCAGACTGGAGAGTCCCTAGTTACAGTTCCTCTTTATATTTGGCCTTAGCTCATTGGAATGTAAGCTCCTTAGCACAGAGATTTTGTTCTTTGCTTGTACTTGTACTCCCAGACCATCACACCTTGTAAAGACTCAATTGATGCTTTATTTATCTTGCTTTCAAAGTGTATCTGTCATCTGAGGATAAGCCTAGATCATTCTGCAGAGGGTCTTTTTACAAAAGAATATTTACTTCAAAGATGCAATAACAAATATACAAACATACTTCCCAACACTTGGTCCATAATCACACAACACCACCTCCACCCCCACTCCCACACCACTTCATCCTCTGAAGAGGAGAAAGCTTTAGATTCACAATTTAGCTCCTGCATAACAGTCCCAATTTCCAAGTTCAAAGCCCCACTTGGGTTTGAGTTCCAGGCACCCTGGCTTCTCACGGCTTCTCTGTTGAGCTGGCTGCAACATCCAGCTTGCAGTCCTGGCTTCAAGGTGCTGTTTCCAGTGAGGATTCTATTTCTCTTGTCTAAAACTGAGGACAAATGAAATACAACCAGACAAGCACCCTCTAGCTCATTCCTCCACCACAGGGGCCTAAAAAGAGAAAGGGATTCATTTCATGCTACCTGTGCTGTGGGTCCTTTCTGGACACAGAGGAGGAAAAGAGAGTGAACAGGAAAGAGAGCAAGGCTATCTCAGTCTGTCAGTTTTAAAGACACAGCCTATCCTGGCTGCACGTTCAATCAAAGGAGGTCACTCCCACTCACATGGTAGGGAAACATAGGCCGTCTTTTCCAGGAAGTATGCCTCCATGTAGATAATCTGGACGTGCTCCAACACTGTTATATGTACATATGCCATATACCAAAAAAAATGGGGAGGATGGAGCATTAGCAACTGAGAGCACCAAGAAAGACCTTGTAGAAGAGATGGCACTAGAATGGAAGTTAGAAAGAAACTAGTAATTCTTAGAGGCAGAGGCGAGGAGGAGATACATTTTAGATATTGGGCACAGGCTGTGCTGTATGTGAGGAAGAGCCATTTGTCTAGCATGTAAAGTTTGTGAAGGCTAGTGATATATAATAAGCCTGGAAAGTAAGTTTTTGACATGTTATATATATATATAGATCATATTATACTTACTGGATATACACTACATAATATTATATAAATTACGTATTATATAGCATGTATTGTATGTGTATATAGATATGTATTATATACTGAAAAGTAGCCATGTTATGAGGGACTTTAAAGGCAAAACAAGTTTGTATCTTCAGCAGCACAGAGCAAACATTTAATTCATGGAATTCATAGTTAAACTCTCTCTTTCAGTCTGTTTACTTCTCTGTAAAATATCTAGGTGACCACTAGGGTTTCTTCTATCTCTAACATTGCATAATGACATGATGAAGTCAGATCCAATCACAGAGAATACAGTCATGTCATACCAAAACATTCAAGATAGTTCACGCATGATACATAACTTTTTCTCTACCTACAACTAGGACTCCAACCTCGACCCATATTTAATGAATGCATACTGCACTGATGTACTCCTGTGTAGACAGGTCTTGGCCATATATCACTAAGAAAATATTTGCTCTTCTCAGCAGTGAGTTCTGAATCGTTCTTTGCCAACTGGCAAGACAGAACATGATAAGGCCAAGAACATTGCATATGCAGCAATAGCTGAATATCAAATTTCAGAAAGCAATCCTTAATCTGTGGTCTAGCAAGAATTTTACTACCATATTGATTTTATCTATTCTGTGTTCTCCGTAGATGTCATACAAGAATCATTGCAATATGCTTGGTTTGTCAGGTTATAGATTTTACTTACAAAGATCTTAGGATCTTAGAGGTTTCTACAAAAAATCCTATGACTCTCTGGGCTGAATGGGGTGCCATGACCGTGGTCTCCATCATCTGCTGGCTTCTCACAATGAGACATGACAGAAAAAGATATAGATGTTTATAGCAGAAACAAAGTTCATGAGTGAGTGCTGCTAGAAATGACCAGACAGTGCAGCATACTTACTGTCACACACACCTTCTGTTGTGGAAAGACAAAGTAGACAAAGGAGTAATCAAAATTACAATTAACAACTGATATTAACATGGTGCCTTTAGGTTTTCAGTGTGCTTTATGTAAATGTCTCATTTAAGCTCCATAGCAAGTTTTTGGGTAGTGTACTTCAGGTATTATTGTTTTCACCACATTATAGATGAAGAAATTGATTGTCAAGGAGATTAAGTGATGATGATGTAACAGTAAGGCAACAGTAACAACGCAGATGACAATGGTCAAAATGCTCATGTAGTTCCATATGGCAAAGTACACAAGACTCTCCACATAGAAGGCAGAAGAAGCAAACTATTCATTCAGACACCAGAGAACCACATCCCATAGCCAAATACTCAGCTCCCACGGCCAGTCAGCCTACTTCATCATAACAGCAAGGAACCCAAAACATTCAATACAGAATATCACAACATGGAATCTCACCATCCCAAAACCTCTCCAACTGGGGTTTTCCCCAAAACAAACTCACAGTACAGCTAACTCAGCCTGTTCAGTTCTAACAATCACAATCTAACAATCTAACAATGCCATTAGCAGCCATTAGCAACCATAACCTCTTTCTCTTTCTCTCTCAGCATTTTCTGTGACATAATTTCATTTTCCTGTCAGGAAGCTCCTCCTGCCACATATGCCTTAGGTTTCCTGTGATGTAAACAGGTCGCATGGCCTATTAATGAGTGGAAAAGATTTTCAAATCTAATTGCTACTACAGATGATGATGATAAGTCACATCAACTTTTTTTCTCAATTTCATCTTCTGAAAAATATAGATAATAATAGCACCTCCTTCCCAGGGTTGTCATGAAGATCTAATGTGATAATAATTGGAAAGTGCTAGTACAGTGCTTGGCTCATAAATGTTAGCTACGATGATAGTGATACATGGCATTTATGTAGTGCTTTAGGGTTCTACATATGTTTGATCCTCAGAGGTAGGTACTATTATTATCTCTATCTTACAGATGAGGAAATTGAGGCTAAGAGGGTAAATAACATGCTCATAACCACATGGCTAGTACGTGCCTGAAGCAGTATTCAAACTCAGATCTTTCTGACTCTAAGATCCATGCCCTATTCACTCTCCTACCTAGCTTCTGAACTACTCTGATTGAGGTGACATAGGTAAAAGTGAGATAGGCAGGATCTGAACCTTTCAAGTACAGTACTCTAGGTAGTATATCATGTGTACCTGCCTGCCCACACACCCTGCCCCTATTCTCACCACAACTCCTACCAAGGAGTACACTATGGAGAAAGCCAAGGATGTGCAAAATGGTTCCTGGCCTCAAGGAATTTATAGTGTAATTGGAGAGACAAAATATATAAGTAGAACAATAATGCAGTGAAATCAAGCATTATGTAATTTACCACCAGAGAACAAAGGTTCCCAGAGCATTGCAATTGAGCACAAGATGTGGAGACTAAAAGTTCAAAATCATTGGCATTACAAAGCCTAATGGGATGGGCATATGCATGGAGAATAAAAGATATCACTGAGAACTCATGACTAGAAAGGAAAGTGGTCACAACATGAAGTGAGAATAAGAGGCAAGAGATCAAGAACCCATTTCTGGTTTTGGTTTTGGGGGTTTTGGTGGGGGGTTGTTTTTTTGTTTGTTTTTTTTGTTTGTTTATGGGTTTTTTAGCCTTTGAGCTTTTAAAGGAATCAGAGGAAGGCTTCCATTGCACTTGGCAGATTTCGATACTCTGAGGAAGATTTATGGGAAGATTTAGACAAGAGTCACACAGAATGGGGTGGTGTGGAGGGGCTGCAATTTTCATCTATAGAGAAAGTACTCACACTGAGGAAATTACATGAGTATTATTTTTTGGAGAAATAACGTGGGGGCATGATGTAACTTGGGGATTCTCAGAGCTTCAGGCATAAAATGAAAACTATTATTCTCATCTTAAAAAGCTGAAGACTCTTAATCTGACCTCTTAGGTCATGTTGTCTAAGTTGTGACTCTTATTACATTTATTTCCCAAGATCTTGAATGGTTGTACTGAAAATTGCCCTCATTTTCTCCCTCAATTTCATAGATTAAATAATGGTCTATAGGAAGGAAGAATTTACAATTTAGAGTTAGAATTTTTAATACTATAAAATCAATAAATATCTGAGTATTTCATGTGTTAATGGGCTGGACAAAGAAAAATATAACATTTCCCTGTCCTGAAGGTTTTTATAATCTAAGACACAATCATTTGATTGATTAATTTTTTCCAAAGGAGTTTAAAATCTAGTTGGAGAGATCAAATATAATGTGAATATGTGAAATGCTTTAGATCTGTGACCCTATAATCCTAAATCCTATGAAATTAGAGACATTACCTAGTTGGATTACCTTAAAGTGGGAGCGATTGGTGTGGCATAAAGAATTAAAACTGGTTAGAGGATATGCAGGTGTTTATAGCCAGGCAAAGAAAAATTTAACTGTTGGAGGGGAAGAGAGGGGAGATAAGTGGTAGAATATGATTTCAATTTTCAAATATTTGAAGGGATATCAAAGGAAGAGAGATTGAATATGTTCTGCTTGTCCCAAGTGGAAAGAACTAAGATTCAAAGGTGGGATTTTAAGAAGCATTATCACATAGAGGTTAAGGAACTGGCCTTGGAGTTAAGAAGACCTGGATTCAAAGTCTATCTCAGACACTTACCAGTTGTGTGAGTCTGGACAAGTAATTTAACCTATGACTCAGTTTCTTCATCTGTAAAATGAAGAAAGTGAACTCAATGGTCTCAAACATCTCTTCTAGCTCTAAATCTATGATAATATAAAAATTACAGAAAGGCAAATTTCAATGAAATACAAGAGTTTTCCTAAAAATTTGAGCTTGCCTATAGTAGAAGGATCACTTCATCAGGAAAGGGCTTCAGGAAGAGTCTGGATGACTATTTGGAGAGTTTCACTTCAGATATAATAATAAAACCAAAAGAATAAAAAAAATAGAAGACAGTGTGAAATATCTCATTGAGAAAAAAACTGACCTGGAAAATAAATCCAGGAAAGAGAATTTAAAAATTATTGGACTACCGGAAAGCTATGATCAAAAAAAAAAAAAAAAGAGCTTAGACATCATCTTTCAAGAACTTAATCGAGGAAAACTTTCCTGATACTCTAGAACCAGACGGTAAAATAGAAATTGAAAGAATCCACCAATAAGCCCCTGAAAGAGATCCCAAAATGAAAACTCCCAGGAATATTATAGCCAAATTCCAGCCAGAAAGAAAAAGTTCAAGTATGATGGAGCCACATTAAGAATAACACAAGATTTAGCAGCTTCTACATTAAAGGACCAGAAGGCTTGGAATACGATATTCTGAAGGGCAAAGGAACTAGGATTACAACCAAGAATAACCTACCCAGCAAAACTGATTATAATCTTTCAGGGGAAAAAACCAGACATTCAACGAGATACAGAACTTTCAAGCACAACTATAAACCTATGTTAAGTGATTTAAAAAAAAATGTTCTAACTCACTATTGATTGGAGAAATGCAAATCAAAACAATTCCAAGATACTACCTCATACCTATTAGATTGCTTAATAGGACAGAAAAGGAAAATGAGAAATGTTGGAGAGGCTGTGGGAAAAATGCAGTGTTGGTGGAATTGTGACCTGATTCATTCATTCTGTAGAGCAATTTGGAGCTATGCCCAAAGGGCTATAAAATCATGTATAACTTTTGAACTAGGAATACAGCTACTAGATCTGTATACCAAAAGAGATTTTTAAAAAAGAAAAGAAAGGACCTATGTGTACAAAAATATTTATAGCAGACCATTTCTGGGAGTAAAGAATTGGAAATCAAGAGGATGCCATCAGTTGGGGAATACTGAACAAGTTGTGGTATGTGATTATGATAATATTGTAGTGCAAGAAATGATGAGCAGGATGCTCTCAGAAAAAAACCTGGAAAGACTTGTATGGGTTGACATAAAGTGAAATGTACTGTGTACAAAGTAGCAGCAATATTGTGAGATCATCAGCTGTGAATAACTTAGCTATTCTCAACAATACAATGACCAAAACAACCCTGAAAGACTTATGAGGGAAAATGCCATCTATCCCCAGATAAAGAACTGATGGTTTCTGAATACAGATTGAAGCACACTTTTTTAAAATTTTATTTTTCTTGAGTTGTTTTTTCTTTTGGCCTACGTTTTCTTTCACAACATGACCATTATGGATATGTTTTACATGATTACACATGTATAACCTACATCGAATTGCTTGTCTTCTCAATGGGGAGGGGGGGGGTGTGCAGAGAGAGGAAGGGAGAGAATTTAGAACTCAAGGTTTTAAAAACAAATGCTAGAAATTGTTTTTACATGTAACTGGGGTAAAACAAAATACTAAATCGATTCACAAAAAAAAAGAAAAAAAGACTGCTCTGCTTACTCAGTTTGGGGATCAAAAAAAAAAAAGAAAGAATTTGAAGCTCCCTGACTCTTTAACACAAATTATCTTGGAGGAAGTCCTAGTTACTGGGGACCATTCAAAGAAATTCTTTGGGTCTCCTTTGCTAGAAGTGAGGGAGGACGCACCAGCTCTGTCTCACCAGCACTCCTCCTTCCCCAAGAACCCCCAACCTGGACTGGACTTAGATCTTCAGCAGGCTCTTCACTCCTGCTCTGATGGGCCACTTAATTCCTCCCACCAGGTGGGCCTGGGGCCAGGAGCAACTGCAGCTGTAGTTCTGTAGCTGCCCCACCTCCGCTGCCCCAGGATCGGTGGCTGAACCGCAAACTCCCTGTCCCCAGCAGCCTTTCCCACTAACCTTCTCTGTTGTCTTTGGTGTTTGTGGGTTGAGAAGTCTGGTAATTGCTGCAGCTCACTGATTCAGGGCGCTAGGGCATGCACTGTCTGGCTCCTGGTCTGGCTAGTCCTCGCTGCCCATGCTGGGCTCCGCTCCACTCAGCTCCACTCCCCTCCGCTCCCAGCTCAGTGCGGGATAGACCTTACCCAGAGACCATCTAGGCTGTCCTGGGCTAGAGCCCTGCTTCCCTCAGCCACTTTGTGGGCTGTGCAGTTCTTCTCTGTTATCTTTGGTGTCTGTAGGTTGAGAAGTCTGGTAACTGCCACAGCTCACTGATTCAGGGCG
>CM053622.1:418330445-418343319 GCA_028646595.1 Phalanger gymnotis
CTGGTAACTGCCACAGCTCACTGATTCAGGGCGCTAGGGCACGCTCTGCCCGGCTCCTGGTCTGGCTGTTCCACACTGCCCACGCTGGGCTCTGCTCCACTCTGCTGCACTCCCAGCTCCGTGTGTGAAAGACCTCACCCAGCAACCATCCACGCTGTCCTGGGCTGGAGCCCTGCTTCCCTCTGCTGTTTTGTGTGTCCTGCAGCTCTAGAATTGTTTCAGAGCCATTTTTTTTATAGGTTTTTGGAGAGACTTGGCGGGGAGCTCACACCAGTCCCTGCTTTCCAGCCACCATCTTGGCTCCCCCCCACTCCCCCAACCCTGGCCCTTTTAGGCTAAGGCCTTTTCAGGTTCTTACTTTGAGTGAGGTAATGTCTATTCAGGAAATAGGCCTCTTTAAGAAGTGAGTCAAGGGATGGTCCCTTTAACTGAAAAAAAAAACTGGGAGGCAAAGGCTCTCAAGGTTGCTGTCCACTCTAGGCTACCTGCATATACTGACCACCCCTTAATCTCACCCAGATCACCTAATTACTCTACTGTCCAGAGCTGCCACTGTCTATACCTGTCCCACCCCGGCCTACTTAATACCACCCAGATCCTTCCATTGTCCCTTTTGCATATAAGCAGCAGCACAATCTTCATTATTTTGCAGGTTCCCTAGGAATTTCGCCCTCTTTATAAACTTTGCCACTTGACTAGAAAAGGGTTTGAGTGAATGAGTTCATTCCAGGCAATGCCGCCCTATACCCTGATACTTCAAAGTTCTCAGCAACTGCATTAACTCCAACATGAGAGGTCCTTCTGACAAAGGTCCATGTCTTGGAATCTTGTCAAATTGATTGAGAGACTCATGAATTTGATCAGTAGAGGCTTGCTTAATCACTGCTTATAACGAGATTTTTATTTCAATCAGTGAGTGAACAAACATTTATTGAGTCCCTCTTATGGCCTAGCACTGTGTTTAAGTGCTGGAGATACAAAGAAAGGAAAAACAGTTCTCAAGGAGCTCCCAGTCTGATTTATACTTGTTCCTGTTGTGTCTCTTGTCATAATAACATTCTCCTCTTAGAAAAAGAATAGTTTGGTAAATTTTGGCAAGAGAAAGTGAAACACAAAATTACATGTTTTTTGTTACTTATTTACAGCTCCTGCAAAGCTTTCATGTGGAAAAGTTTGAGATTCTATTTATTCATTCGGTTCCTCCAGAAAATATTTATTTAGCCTTTACTCTATAGAAGACTATGCTCTGTGTTGGGGGAGATACAAAAATTAGATAAGAGATAATCCCTGCCCTCCTGGAGTTTATAGTCAATGGGGTAGGGGGAGGAACAAACATATAATAATATAATAACAAACTATATAATAATGTGTAATAACAAACTATAAAAGATAGTAGCATTAGGAAAGTGAAGAAGAAGGTATTGCTATGTTAGATCCAGTTGGGAAGGTTCATTCTCCCTTCTGGGTGGTAGCTGGGGAAAAAAAAAAAACTATAAAAACTTTTGTGTTGGGCTTTAAGCAATGGAACAGAATTCAACAGAAGAGGGAGAGGAGATTCCAGAGACAGGGAAAAGCATGAAATGAGTGAAAATTATATTTTGGATTATTTGTGATTTGTATTCAAGCAGATATTTGGTACCTACTAGGTTTCAGGCACTGTGCTGAACACTAGTAATACAAAGAAAAAAATAAAGTAAACATTCCATTCTCAAGGTGTTTGTACAGTTTCAGTTTTATAGCCTTTGAAACTATTGAGGCTATTGCTATGGGCTGAAATAGTGTCATTAGAAATATCTCTTGTTCTTGTGATTAGGACCCTTTCGTTTTTAGAATTACCATGTTATTTTATGCTTATTATACCTCTAGTAGACTGCTGTGAGATCAAGCTCTGTATTTGCTTTGTCTTTCAAGCCCTAGCATATGCACAATGTATAGTAAACAGCAGGTGCTTAATAAATGTTTTTTAATTGAACCAAAATGAATTTTTAAATAAGCAAATTAGGTCTTTGTTGTAACTGAGAAACTAACTTTCTATAGAGCAACAATCCCCCAATTCTTTCATTTCTCTCTCAAAGATTTATTCAAGTTTGCTTCCTTGGAGACTCTCATGAAATACACATCTCGATTTTCTGAAGGGCCCTTGGGGACCAGGCAGTCATTCAGCAATCTCACCCCCTCCAAATGCAATCGATAGCAAGCCCTATGTTCAGTCTAAAATTGCAGACAGCCCCAGACTGTCACTTTGTCAGTTCCTTGAATGCTGACAAGGCTGCATGGGGAGAGAGCAAAAGGTTTGAATAGCTGAGCTTCTCTTCTTTATTGGTTTTTGAAAATCAGGCAATGTCATCCCTCCTAAGAAACAGGGAGGGATCTTTTGCTGACTGGATTTTTCCATATCAGTAATGTAATCTTCTTGCATGATCAGTGTAGACAATATACTGATTGAAATGAATAGATTATCTTAAGAGATAGGCAAATTCCTAATCTACTTTAGATAACAAATTCTGTACTTAGATTCAAAAAACAAATCTTTGTTTAAATACTTTTATGGATCATGTTTTGAAGCTCATTGCCAATAGAATGACATGAGTGGGCAAAAAGGGAGGTGGGAGGGCCTAAAGTCTGATCATTCTCATTCAGCCCCTGACTAACCTCACCTATCTATCCACTCATTCATATGCTCATTAATCCTATATGCAGGGATCTATCCTAGCTGCTAAGTATTGGAAAAGGATCTCGCTCTCCCAAAGCTTACATTCTACTTGGTTAATAGAAGTGTGTACATGAGTGGTGGGGATGTCATCGGGTAAGAGGCAGCGTGACAAAACTAAGAGCTCCACTTATCTTCATCTCTTTGCTTGCTTTCTCTCTGGGTTCAAAGGCAATCTACCAGTCATACTCTGAAATATACTCACAATTACCCATACCCCCAACACCAAGACTTTCTTTCTCTGTCTCTGTCTTTCTCTGTGTCTATCTTTGTGGGTCAGTCTGTCTCTCTCTCTCTCAATCTCTATCTCTTTCTCTAATTAGGTTGAGTTTCAGCTTTCATTTTTACCATAGGCTGACTACCTTGACTCATGAGATTCAATATCACTCTTTTTTTTTTTTCGAAGTGGGGAAGGCAGGGCAATTGGGGTTAAGTGACTTGTCCAAGGTCATACAGCTAGTATATGTGTAAAGTGTCTGAAGTCAGATTTGAACTCAGATCTTCCTGAATCCAGGGTCTGTGCTCTACTCACTGTGCCACCTAGCTGCCCCCAAATATCACTCTTAATATACATGTGATTTATCAGCAGTATCAAATAGAATAGGATACACAAATAGGTATTAAAACAACACATGACAGCTGCAATAATATATGGTAGCTGGGATTGATTTATTTTCCTTTACTTCCCCTCTATCCATTTTTCTCACCAGTTGGAGGAGGGAATTATAGGAAATGATTGGACAGGTAAAAGAATGTAAAGTTTTCTCCAGAAAAAATGCTCTGGAAAAGCTGGAGGGAAATAGAGGCTATGATCTTGATTCCACTTTTACTTACTAATTGAAGAGAGTGGGTATATATAATTTTCTCCTCCCATGGCTATTTCCAGTTCACTTCTACCATGGATGCATTTGCCCTTGTTTGACTCTTACCAACCTGTCTCAAATCATATGCCACATAGAGATTTCAGTTCACACTTGGTATTCCTTTGCTTTTGGTCACAGGGACCAGTTGACTTGTCTCAAATTTTCTACTACGCTGAGCAAGAGAAGCAATATCCAAGACAGCCACTTTCTCCTCTACTTCTCTGCTTGTGAATATCCCACAAAAACATGGGTCTAAGTCATTTCAAAGCCAAGGAAATCAAAACATGAGAACTCTAATGTATTCCTGCATACATTTAAGTCAAATAACTCTCCGTGCCCTTTGAGTCTCCAAAATCGGGCTATGCTTGGGAGACAGTACACATATACATTGAGGAGATCAACTGAATCAGTATGCCTAATTTAGAGGTATAATCCTTCAAAGAAATAACATATACTGGATGTAGTGCTGGAAGGAACCTTAGAGCTCACCTTGTATCATCTCTTTGGTGAAGGTCCCATAGGTGGTAATGAAAGAGCTAGGTCCTTAACTGGATCCTTTGAGTACAACCAATGTTTGGTTTTTTTTTTTTCCTATGCATCATTGCTAATTTTTTGTCTTTTATTATCTATATGCTTCTCAAGAAATAGTGAAAACTGTAGGTATCTAGAGGAGAAAGCTCTTACTGTGTGTGGAGGGGTGGGGTGGGGAGTGGTGGTGGGAATTTTCCAGGGAAAGGAGATATTTGGGCTGGAACTTTGAATGATGAATAGGAATCAGGCAGAGAATAGTATAGAGAACATTCCAAGAAGGAAGAATGATGGAATTAGTAAAGGCATGAAAATCAAAACATGCAGATTGTGTTTTAGGTACAACAAATAGATGAGTCTGGATAAAGAGAGGATTCCCTCTGGGGGAATATGGGAAAGAAGGTAGGAAAAATAAGAAAAGGCCAGTTAATGGAGGGATTTAAATGTCATACTAAAGAATTTGGCTCTGATCTTCAAGGCAGTAGGGAGCCACTGAAGGTTTTAGAACAGGGATTATGAATAGCGTTTTAGAAAAATTAATTGAGTAATGTTTTGTAGGACATTTTGCAGGTAAGGAAAACAACTGAGAAACTGTTACAGTAGTTCAAGGGCACCAACCAAAACTTGGGTGCATCAGTAGGGGAGTATTACTAACTATAAACATTCTCTTTTTTAAGCACTTAATTGACCAGAATACAGTGCAGTCATGTGGTTTGAAATCTATACTGGGCTCTACACAAAGCATGTCCAACAGATCCAGCCTTTGCTCAAAAAGAATTTAATAAGCATTTACGGAAAACATACTAGCCAATGATCAAGAATAGCCTTTAAGATGAAAAAGAGACACCCAGTAAAGTTAAGCCATCAGTTGAGGAAATTCATAGGTAACATAGATACTGAGTGTGCATGCTTCTAGGTCCCCATTCTCAAAATCAATCAATGATCAACAAGCATATATTAAGCACCTGCTATGTGCCAGGTATTGTGCTATGTGATAGGGATACAGAAGCTCCTGCCTTCCAGGAGCTTACATTCTAGAAGAAGGATACAATTTGTTCGCAGATGAGTAAAATGCAGGTGATACACAAAATAAATATACAGTGACTGGGGTGGAGGTATTGTTGTTGGTCTTTTGTTTTCTAAGAGGACCAATGACATCATGGGGTGATATCTTGACTCATGTGAATTGGATTTACAAGGCAGAGTTCCACAAAGTCATCAGCTTCACTCTCTCTTTCAGAGTCATCAAAATCCAGGAGCAAGACAAAAGTTAACATGACTGGTAATGGCCTGGGAGGCAGTGGGTGACCTTGTCATCTTCAATGACTGACCAACCTCTAAACATTCCACAGTACCTTCTTCAGCCACCTTGTTGGCCATTGGAACAAATTGTTCCCATCTACCTGTCCCACCAGGAGAAGTCTTCACATACTTGAAGTAGATACCCCCTATGACTCACCAACATGTTTGAGACCTGTCAGTTATCTCCAACCTGGTTTAGTCTATCTGCCAAGACTGCTATGCATGCTACAGCTTCTTGGAGTCACAGGTGAGATTGGGTGATAGGTGGCACCAAAGGTGGATGAGCAGCCCTGAAAAGGGCTCAGGAAGCCCTCACACCAGAGGTGCTAATCCTCCCCATGAACCCTGAGGAGTGGAGGTACTAACAACTGAGGGAATTAGGGAAGTCCTCTTGAAGGAAATAATTCTTGACCTGAGTGTAGAATAGAACTAAGAGTTTCAACAAGCAGGGTGAGAAGGAAAAACATTCTAGGAAATGAGGGACCATCTGTGCCATAGAACACAGGCAGGAGATGAAATGGTCTGTTGTAAGAACAGAAAGCAGGCTAGTTGGACAATTTGGAAGGTAGTGTTCATGAGAGGAATAATGAGGAATCCTGAAAAGATAGACTAAAGTTAGATTGTAAAAACCAAATGTCAAATAAAGGAGCCTGTATTTTATCCTATAAACAATAGGGAGCTACTAAAAATTCTTGAGTAGAGGAGAGACATGATCAAACCTACAATTTAGGAATACCGGTTTCACAGTTGAAATGCCATATTTCTTCTGCTGAGGATCGATGACTCGGGAGTGCTCTATTCTTATGTTTCCCAACCTCAGGTCCAAGTACTATGATCTCTCTGAAGAACATTGTTACTGGTCTGCCAAACTTTTACCACTAAAAGTTTTCTTAAAACCTAGAAACCTAAATGGCTGATGTTTTCTTATAGAATTATAGCCTTAGAGCTGGAAAGGACCTCAGGTGGCATTTAGTCCAGTTCCCTCATTTTATTGATGAAGGTACTGAGGCTAGAGGAGGTTGAATGGCTTGCCCTTCTCCCCTTCATTCTTCCTTTTCCCTACCTCCTGCTCTGCCATTTTGACACCCTCATTCTCTCCAGCACCAGGTCCTTGAGCTACATAAAGAAGAGAGTAGAGTAGGGAAACTATAGTAGAGCCCTGAGATGTGTAACAGGTTAACAGAAGACAATAGACTAGGAAACAATGTTATATTGCCCAGGTGCAGGACTCCATAATGCATCCCATTTCCCTATTTAGGTACTGGGTAAGTACAGCTCTTTCTTAATTAATGCGAACAATGAATCCCTTGAAGCAGTCCTATTATTTGATTTCTCACTGCTTATTTCCATTGGGCTGAAACTAGTTGCCACATTATATATAATTGTAACTTCAAATAGTGCCAATTTGAAAAACATGAAACCACTTGGTGAATTAAATTTAGGGAGATTCCTTTCCTGGTGAGTCATACCAGGGCCCAGGTGTGACTTTCTCTTTGCCTACTTTCTCTTTCATGTGTAATAAAGGAATACTTTCAGCTTCCTACACAAAGGCCATTAAAATGGAAATTACAATCATTTACATAATGCTGGAAGGTTCCAATGTACTTTTTACACATGATCTCATTTGTTCCTTTCAACAGCCTTGGAAGGTAGGTAGTACAGGTGTTATCTATTCCATTTTTAGAATTGGAAACTGAGACAATGCAAAGTTGACTGTGGCCACAGTCACCACACTGTTGAAAAGTACTAGTTACTAAGTAACTCTTAATAGGTTAAAACACCTAAATTTAATACTATTTTTCTTCTATATTATGTAACCTTTCAACTAGGATCTGGGGTGCTAGTTGAGTTTCTAGTCCCAATATCTACTATTTTTATAACTCTTCTCTTCCTATTAATTTCTCCGGGCCTCAGCTTTCTCATCTGTATAATGGGCAGGTTAGACTAGCTGACTTAAAGATCTCTCCTAGAGCTAAAATTCCGGAAAGTAGAATGCTTTTTAAAAAAACACCATAAATCAGAGGATTCGGAGTGTACCCCAAAATCAAAGTTGACACAAACAACAAGGCAGAGAGCTAGAGTTCTGTAGGGCACAGTGTCCTGAGGGTATTATGCTTCTACAGATAATGGAGTAGGTCAGTCGAATCCAGTGTGGATGAGGGGGATAGGTAGGAGTGGTCAGAGATGGAAAGAATCAATGTGACTCTTCCAACTGATGATTAAAAAGACCTAAGATTTGTCTAACTCCTGGGGCCGTTAACACTGAAACCAACCATTAGAAATGCCCCTCTCTGCTTTCAGGCTTTAGCTATACACACTTCATCTTGTTGCCTTCTATAACTATTCTTCATGTTCACGTTATCTTGATTTCACCTTTAAAAACATGAATGTGGCTTAGTTCTACCCTTCAAGGTAGTTTATACAAAACCTGCCCTAACTGGTTCCAGTCTCTAGGATAAAAAGCTGGGAGGAGCCATCTGTCTCAGGGGCTTGTGATAATTAAAGAGGAGAATTCCTATGCTTCTGTCACATGGCGAGAGGCCTGAATGACAGGCACTCAGTATGGATTGTTCCGGGGCACTCATGCCAATCCCCATGCCATCCTGTAATTATAATTTTGCAGTGTATTGGTAAGGAGATCACAGGGCTTGAAGTCTAAAGACTTGGGTTCTACCTTCATACATTAATCTGGGCAATGCAATTAAAATCAGCAAACATTTATCAAGCACCTACTATGCACAAATCTTACTCTTATGGCCAAGCCCCATCACAAAAGTCCTTCTCTGATGCCTCATAATAATAGCTATCTGTTACAGTGTGGGGAAGGTATTCGATCCTCACGACAACCCTGGGAGGTAGGTGCTATGATTATCACCATTTTACAGATGAGGAAACTGAAGCTGAGAGAGGTTAAATAAGTAGCCCAGAGGTTAAGAGACTCATTCTGTATAGCTAAGTAAGTGCCTGAGATAAGATTATGAACTCAAGTCTTCCTGACTCCAGGTCCCTTAGTCAGTCACCATCCAGCACTATCTAGTGGATTCATTACAATACAAAGGTGCATTGAGTTTTCAAAGGCTATAGGGGAAAAAAAGGAAATAAGCATTTATTAAGTGCCTACTATATGCCAGGCACAGTGCTAAGGGCTGGGGATATAAAGAAAGAGAAAAGATAGTTCAGTCCCTGCTCTAAAGGAGCTCATGGTTTCACAGGGGAGGCAGCATGCAAATAACTATTTACAATCAAGCTATAACAAGAATAAATTGGAAATAATCAACAGAGGGAAAGCACAAGAACCAAAGAGGATTGGGAAAAGGCTTCCAGTCAAAGTTATTTTATATGTTCCCCAGAGGCTAGCATAGTACCTGACACATAGTAGGGGTTTAACAAATGGCTGTTTATTGACTAATTCAGAGAATCAGCTAAGTTTCTGAAAGTAGGCAGTTGCATTTGGTACATTCATTTTTAACCTCTTGGCCCTCAAGTCTTGTAGTCTGCATCTTTACTCTACCTCTACAATAGCTGGCTGTGATATCCAAGTAGTAAAGTTTTTGCTGTTCAGTTGTTTTCAGTTGTCTGACTCTTCATGAACCTATTTGTGGTTTTCTTGGCAAAGATACATTTCCTTGTCCAGAGGAGGAAACTGAGGCAAACAGGGTGAAGTGACTTGCCCAGGGTCACACAGCTAGTCAATGCCTGAGGCAGGATTTGAACTTAGGAAGACTCATCTTCCTGGCTCCAGACTTGGTACTCTATCCACTGTGCCACCTAGTTGTACTAATCTTGTAAACTGAAGATCATAGCTTTGAGCCCCATCTGTGTCTGATGTGAGTACATTCTTAGAGACACAATGTAGATTAGGTTACAAAGTGTTGGACTTGATGTCAAGAGGAATGAATGGTTCAAATCCTGCCTCAGATATTTACTACCTACATGACACTAGGCAATTCAGCTCCTCATATATAAAATCAAGAGGTTAAACCAGATGGCTTCAAAGGTTCTTTCCAGCTCTAATTTTAATATCCTGTGGTCACATCCATGCCCTTCATCTCACCATCACCCATATGTAATCTATTTCCAATATTCAGGAAAGTGAAATTCTTCTATCTTCCAATTTTAGGCTGTGACCAAGCCTGTGATCAGGCCCCAGAGAGCAGTGTTCTTCATTCATTATACCTAATGGTACCAATTAAATGCACAACTCTAGGATTTGCAGAAGTCAGAGAGAAACTACTCCCACACCAAGAACCTCATTGGCATCTTGGGTTAGGGACTGTGTTCTGAAACAAGTGGGTAAACTGACATCTTCGGCTGAAACAGAGTGCCTGCAAATGGACTCTTTCAATAAGTCGCTTTATTCTGGTTTAAAATGACCAAGCACCCAGTCTCTCGGGATAGTGTTTAGAAACAGATGGCCTCCTAGGGAGGAAAAACTGCAGGAAACACCAATTTAGAAATGTGACACAAATTCAGCTTGATTAAAGACACCCGAGGTCAGACAGAGAGGAAAATGCATCTAGGTTAGGGAGCCATGAAGTGGAACACTTGCCTGCCATCTCCGACAGCTCTGAAGTATTGTGTCTTGGGTGCGATGCTGGTCGCAATCTGCTGGGCTTGAAATTGGCATAGGCCCACCTCAGAGCTAGGTAATGAACCTTCAGTGTGGGGGAAAGGAAGAAAGAAAAAAAGAAAAATGGGAACTTCAGGGGAAATGAATGGGTAAAAGCCACTAAGTAAATACAAAAAGAGATTTCCTTGGGTATTGCTATGGCCCTATAGGGCATGGTAACCGTGGGCTGTAAATGAAATCAAAGTGGGGCCCTGACAGAAGCACTGTTTGAGCCATAAATTTTGCCTCTAGATGGTGTCTCCAGCACAATAAAGATGTAGGGAGTGCAGCTCTATTTAATTTGCTCAGCGCTATTATGACTTGGGCACACAAACTTTTCTCAGAAGCATCCATTTCCTTCTCCATCTCACCACCCCCCTCCCACCTACCCCCTCCCTCTGTGCTAATTGCTTTTCCCTGGAACAGAGCTGTGAGATTTCTCTGTATTCAATCCAGGCCTTATTACCATGTTAATTAAATACCTTTTCTCTCTGTTTATATTGATGAAATGCCTGTCTCTGCCTGTAATTGACAATTAAATCTTTCAACAATGGAGGGATACTCAATAGTTACTAGAGATGGAGGAGAGAATGAATGTGGTGAACAGGAGTAGGAATAGGGCTGGTCCTTGGGCTGGCTAAAGAAGTCACCATTGGGGGGATACTGAGGGAAATCCCCTGCCTTCAAGACCTCTTTCTCAACTTGTTAGTGGAAAATGCCCAAGGCTTGCCTTCTGAGTAGGTATGACTGGGTTAAGATACAATTCAAGATTAAGAAGCTTGTTGTCAAATTAAGGCATCTAGATGTCTTTGTGGAGAGCACTGTAGGCCTGGAATCTGAAAAATCTGAGTTCAAATATAATCTCAAATGACCTTAGGCAAGTCACTTAACCTCTGTCTGCCTCAGTTTTCTCAACTGTAATAACACCTGCCTCTTAGGGTTGTTGTAAGGATCAAATGGGATGATAATTGTAAAGCAGTTAGTACAGTGCCTGACACATGGTAGGTGCTTAATAATTGCTTAGTCCCTTCTCCTTCCCTTTCTTTTCTTCCTGAGTAATTTTGGACAAGTTAATTAACTTCTCCATGCCTCAGTTTCCTCATCTGTAAAATGAAGGAATTGGGCTACACATCCTCTGAGGTTCCCTTCATCTCCAGAATTGTAACCCCTGAGATACCCACCCAATCTATTCCTTCCCTTTAGGCCCACACTCCCCATCCCCAGCTTCCTCTTCTTATATTCCTCTCCACCTTTCCCTTAGACACATCCCTGCCATCTGACAATCACAAGACTATCGATTCCAGGCCTGCATGAGACCTTTTCCACAGAGTGGGAAATATCAAACTGACCTTCTCTCAGAGAGGCAGAGTCAACCATTCCCCCCCCCCCCAAAAAAAAAGACTAAGAAGAAACTCATTTTTGTTCTTATTGAAATGAGAGCTACATTTTAGCCTGGCACTCCTTTGGAGACATAATTAATGGGGGAGGGAGGAAAAGACACACAGCATCACAGAACTGATTCAGCAGAAATCACATAGGAACTGGTTATTGACTCCAGCAGGGGAGAGGGAAACTAATCAAGGCTACTCATAGCATCCAGTAAATGAAATGCGTTCTCGCCAACCATGGGCCCTGTACTTGGGATGAGCAATTGTTAATCTATTTGCAATAAAATCTGAACATCACATAAACAATGCTCAGTGTCTTAAAAAAATGAAACCATTAGTATAACTGCATATGCTGCTCATCCTTTCCCAAATGAAACTCGATGAGGGATTCCTCAGCTGGGGCCAATTAGGAGTTGCCACCACTGGTGGAGGCAGCTCTGCTCATGATGGGTGACACTAACGCTCCAAAGACACTTAGAAGTAAAAAATCTAAGTTGCTACTGGTCCAAGGAATAAGGTTTCCTCTCCTTAAAAGCCTTGGACCCTTCCAAAAGTCTCTTTAGGTTTCTTCTCTTTCATTTTAGGTAATTCAAAGATGGATTAGCATTTACCTCTCTTCCTGACCCTTAAAGGGGAGATTTCCTAGCTTGGTTTCTTAATTTTCTCATTCTACGAATACTATCCTCCAGCCAAAATGGCTCAATTATTTTTTCCCTCAACCCGATATTCCATCTCACCCAGGCTGTCCTACCAGGCCAGCGATATGCTCTTTCTTCTTGCCTCTTGGAATCTCCTTTAAAGATTGAGTTTAAATTCTACCTTCTATACAAGGTCTTTCCTAATTTTCCCCAGTTGTCAGGTGTTAATGCCTTCTTCACCTATGAAATGACTTTGTATCTTTGTATTTACTCAATACTTACTGACATAGATAGGCATGGATCTCCCTCTGTATGTATATGCATATATGTAAATTAATATTGAATATTAACATGTACATGTATAGTATTACAGTGCAGTTATGAAAGTCTAGCTGCCATTTATATAATATATAAATACATATGTCTAATATATTTGTCTATTTATCTACCTATCTATCTAATATATATGACCTTGTCCAGGGTCACGCTGCTAATAATATAATATAGTAAATATAATATATTATGTTATATTTTATTATAGAGCAGCAATAAGGACTTATCTGCCAAATACATAATGTAACATGAGATTATGTATAATATTCTAATTATTATATTGTTATGTTATGTATTTGGCAGATAAGTCCTCATCACTGCTTTGTAACACTATATATTTTTATATAATGTAGAAATATATATATATATAATTGTGTTGTTAAGCAAAATTGTCTCATTAGCATGGCTTTTGTTTCTTTTGAGTGGAAGTACTTTCAGCTGTTAAGTGCTAAGCCCCAGGCCCAGGGCCCTGTCAGGTGTGAAACCTGTGTGGGTATGGATTG
>CM053622.1:418343819-418360030 GCA_028646595.1 Phalanger gymnotis
ATGCCAGAGGATATGCTGGGCTAGACAAGAAAGTATGCTGATCAGGTACAGAGAATGGCCAACAATAGATGCACACTCCAAGTGCTACACATTCAAAGAACCAGAGGAAGGCATCCAACACATTAGGTTGACTTCTATGAAAGATTTATAGAAGGATGTAGATGAGAAAAGCACAGGATGAGAAGGCATGGAGAGAGAGCAATCTGTAAAGCAGAAAAACTGAGATGATGGATCTGTCAAAGTGTCCAGAAATCTTCCTTAGGCCCTAGCATATCATTCTGTACCTTTGGGATCTTTGTGAATCAGACCTATGAATTTCCAGTGGGGAATGCTCTCCTCCAATATAGATCACCTGTTCTGCCATTTGTCTCAGAAAGTTGTCTGGGGGCAATGAGACATTAAGTGATTTGCCTAGAGTTACACAGAAGTGGGATTTGAACCTAGGTCTTCCTGGCTCCAAGGATGGTCTTCTACCCATCATACAATATTTTGCCACAGTGGCCAACTGTGATTATATAATATGATTATATAATATGTAATGTAATGATTATATAATGAAAATAATAGTAATGGCCAGCACTCATACAGCACTTTAAGGTTTATAATATGCTTTACATAGGTTTTCTCATTTGATCCTCAGAACAACCCTGTGAGGTAAATGCTATTATTGTACCTGTTTTACAGATGAAGAAACAGAGACACAGAGGAGTTAAGTGGCTTGCCTAAAGCCATCCAGCTAATTAACATCTGAGAAAAGATTCAAACTCAGGTCTTCCTTACTCCAGGTCCAGCACTCTTAACTGTGAACCAAACTTAATATCATAGCTCTCCAACAATGGTATGAGTTGTCTCAGAAGGTAGTAAGATTTTCTGTCCCTAGAGGCTTTCAAGCAGTGAAGGATGATTGACTGGCATGCTATAAAGGAGATTTGTGTCTTAGGCATGATTTAGAGTAGGGGTCCTCTTTAAGGCCTTCCTAACTCTGTGATTCTATGGTAGCAAGTATCACGGAAATGTAGGCACCTTTCCAACCATCTTATTACCTTGGGAGGGGGTAGTTATGTCAATGAATCATGGATCTGGAACTGGAAATTACCTCAGAGGATATTTAGTTCAATCCTCTCATTTTACAGATAAAGAAACTGAATCCTAGGGAGGTTGTGATTCACTGAAGGTTCCGTGTGTACTTAAGCATCAAAGGTCCCATTTGAAACCAGATCTTCCTGCTTCAGGTCCACTGCAACTCTGTCATTGAGCTGTCCAAATGGGCAGTGCTGAAGGGAGTGATTCCCCCTCACACACACACACACACACACACACACACACACTCTTTCTTCCTTTGCTGCCTCATCATAGTGTGCAGGTGACCTTGGAATTCTTGAAAGCTAAGCAAGTGGAAAACAAGCTTCAGAAAGCCCTGCCAAACTGGAAAGACTTGAGGGAACACAATAAGTGCTTAATGATTACATGTTTACTGTCTGTCTCAGTAGAGGCCTAATGAAAGACTGAGTTTTGGTCACCCAAACTTAGTAGGACTAGCCTACTAAGTACATAGAAACTTGAGACCAGCAGTGGAATGTTGTTCTTGTCATTACTGTTGTTCAGTCATTTTGGTGCATCAGACACTTTGTGACCTGATTCGGTGTTTTCTTGGCAAAGGTACTGGAGTGGTTTGCCATTTCCTTCTCTAGCTCATTTTACAGATGGAGGAACTGAGGCAAACAAGGTTAAGTGACTTGCCTAGGGTTACACAGATAGTAAGTATCTGAGGCTGAAGTTGAACTCAGGTCTTCCTGACTCCAGGCCCAGCACTCTGTCCACTGTGCCACCTGGCTGCTAGCAGTTAGAATACTCAGTGACAAATTTCTTCAGGAACAGGAACTCGTGAAATCAACTACTAAGGCTTGGAGGGTCCATGATCTGCACCATTGGAGGGTAAAGGCATACTAATTAAGTCACAGGTCATTGAAATTCCAAGGGGTTCTACCTTCTTTTGAAAGTGTTACAAACTGTGGCTTAAGAGTGGATGACAAGAGCTAATTAAAGAATCTCTTATCATCATTTTTAGTTTTTATTCTATTCAAGGGGAAAAGGGTAGAAAGGATAGAGCTCCCCACCAATTTTGCTTCCTTTCCCTCAGCAATGACTCACTCAAAGCTATTTCAATGGAGAAGAATCTTAAGAGTTATCTTCATAATCTAGCCTTCCAGTTCCTGTGCTCCATTTAAAGGTGAAGAACAAATCAGCAACAACAATAAAAGCCAATTTCACTACCTTGGCCCTAATTTGGAGGAAACAAACAAGAACAACCCTGGTAGCTGAAAAAATAACCTCCCAAATTCCACTGTTATTTCATGAGCAGCAAAACAGCTATTACCCACTGGGGATTTCACCAGTATATGAACACTTTTATTTTTGAAAAAGAATCTCAGGAGACTTTTAATTAATGAGAAATAGATTTCTAGACTGGTCTCCCTTGGAAATAAGCAAAGGAATGATTGACCCAGAAGTGGAAACTCATTGAATCATTGACATTGTTTTCTGTTCTCCTGAAGGTTTCACTAAAGAACCAAAAAAACCTTCTCCAAATACAGTTCCCTCTTTTTTTGGCAGAGGTAGGGGACTAGCAGTGTGTAATATTGCACATGTTGTTTCGTTGATCTGAATTCTTTCCCACTCTTTCTTTTATAATTTGTTACAGGTTATGACTCTCTGGGAAAGAAGAAGGAAAAATGTATTTGGAAATGGAGATGATGTAAAAACCTAATATATCAATAACTTTTAAAGGGCTTATCAGGCAGTAGCTTAATGATGAGGGGCAGCTAGGTGGCACAGTGCCTAGAGAACTGAGCCTGAACTCAAGAAGACATGAGTTCAAATATGACCTTGGACACTTCCTAGCTATGTGACCCTAGGCAAGGTCACAAAGCAATAACCTCTGTCTGCCTCAATTTCTTCAATTGTAAAATGAGGATAATGATAGCACCTCCCTCATAGGGTTGATGTAAGGATCAAATAAAGTAATATTTGTAAAAAATGCTTACCACTGGCATATAGTAGGCACTTAATAAATGTTTATTCCTCTCCCTAATGGTGTCAAGATAAAAAACATTTTCCCCCAAATATTAAGAAAGAGCTTTTTATACTCCAAATATTAAAGAACAACATGCCTCAGTTTGTGATGTCTGAAACAAAACTATTTCTCAAGCATAGTAAGGAATTCATCTGTGTTCTGGCTGAATACTAGATTTGCTCCTGGATATACCTAATAATGGAAGGTCTAGAACTCTTTCAAATGTATTTTATTAATGATACAGTATGGTAGGATGGGAAGTGTGCTGAGGTCAAGCATTAGCCTCAGCCACTTGGCAGCAGTACAACCTTGGGACGAGTCACTTAAACCTTTCTGAACCTGAGTTTTCTCAGCTACAAAATTGGGATGATGATGATGATGATGGTATTATATGCACTATATGGACCACAGGGTCAATGTGAAGATAAAATGAAGTAATGTATATAAAACACTCTAAAACCATAAACCTTTACATAAATGTGAGCTATTATTTATTATTATTAATGAGTGGTTATTAAGAAGATTTAAAACACAAATATATTATGGAGCAAGTATTGCATCAGCATGGTATGCTCAGCAAATTTGGCTTTTTGCATACATAACCTTTCAAAGTGCTGTGCCTTGAAAAATATCAAGAACTCTGATTTAAAACTCCTCAGCAGACAGAATGAAAAGATAGAATATAAAAATACATTATTAATAGCAGACTAATACATTAAAAATACATCCATTCCAATGGAAAATGCTGACAATTAATGACTTCTGAACTGATAAGAATGGAAGAAGCTTAAATTAAGTGGAAAGATCAGTGAACTGGGAGAAGGAGGCCTGTGCTCAACTCCAGAGAGGCCAATAACTAGGTGTGTGATCTCAGGCAAGTATTTTCCCTTCTTTGAGGGTCAGTTTCTCCTCTTTGTGAAATGTGGGTTGATTTTTCTAAAATGAACATTCTGTGATTCTATCTTCAGGATTTTACTACTTGGCCAAATAGCATTGGCAACAGCCAGGCTATAGATGGTAGCTGCTATTCTCTGGGTCCTGACTCCATTAGCTATCACCCATGAGATCTGGACTAGGTTCAATCATGTAGTAATGCAGTTTTCAATCTTACCAAGCTTAAGAGCTTTGGGAGAGCTTTTAGAAAATAATGGCTAGGAAGAATGAATGCAATGATATTCTGGTATCAGAGGGCAGCAGGGAGGCCAGGTGGTGAGTGATCAGATACTTAGATCCATCACCAAACCACTTCTTAATCGAGTCATTCAACATTTGGGAATTCAGCATTATTCCTATTAGGTGAAGGCAATATGCTAGGCACAACAGGATGCACAAAAACGAGTTACAAGTTACACCTGCCTTGCACTCAAGGAGGCTATAACAGAAAACCTGAGATGACACAATGTCCATAACTAGAATACAAGGTAGAAAGTGAAGAGTAGAATAAAAGAAAAGTACAGACAGGTGCCACAAGAGTCCAAAGGAAGGAGAGATTCCTTTTGGGGTTTGATTCAAGACCAATTGATTATAGATTCATAGGATCTTTGTGTGTTGACCAAACCAAACTCCCAAACAATGCAGCATGATATAGTGGAAATAGTGCTGACTCTGGAGTCAGATGATCTGGGTTCAAATCCAGTTTTGCTCATTGTTCTACCCTCTAAAACCGAGCAAAAAAAGATTAATCCCTTTCCATATGACTGCCTTTCAAGTTCCAGCTAAAATACCACCTATAAGAAGCTTTTCCTGTTCTTCTTTAATGCTAATGTCTCCCCCTTCTCTGAGATTACCTCCAATTTTTCATGTATATACCTTGCTTGTACGTAGTCATATGCATATTGTTCCCCCAATCAGATTGTGAGCTCCTTGAGAGCAGGGACTATTTTTCCCCTTTCCTCATATCCCCAGCACTTAGCATAGTTCACACCATATAATGTGTGCTTAATAGATGTTGGTTGACTGACTAAAATCCTTGAAGACAAATATTACTTCCCCATATGTCTTTTCTTTAGGGTAAACATATACTGTTCCTTCCAGTAGAAAGACTCCTAACTCTTGAGGACCTGGATTCAAATCTTACTTCTGTTGCTATCTTTGTGATATCAAACATTTTATTTGACCTCCCTGGGCCTCAGTTCCCTCATCTGTAAAATGAGGGGAATGGACCAGAGACTATAGAGATCTTTTGCAGTTTTAGATCTATGATCTCATGGTTTCTTCTACAACATCCTGCAGAGATGCTCAGTCATCCTCTGTTTGAATGTCTTCGGTGGAGGGAATTCCATTTCTTTATGAGGCAGCCCAAATTACTTCCTAAAAAGTTCAGCCTTTTTATGGAGCCAAAATTCCATTCAATTCAATCACTAAGTATGTGAAAGGGATTGTGGTAGGTCTTTGCCTCTGCCTCTATAATTTTCATCCCTTAATTCCAATTCACAAAATCTCCAAGTTGAATAAGACCTTAGGAGCCATATAACCTAATGAAAACACCTGCAAGAATTTATTCTGCACCTGGAAATAGTCATTCAGCCTTCACTTGACCTCCAATTCTAGGTTGCACAATGGCAAGATTGATCTACCAGGAAATAGGAAGAACTAGCTTCATCCTGCTAAAGATATTTACTATATGTGTTACCCTGGACAAATCTTTTCACCTCTCTGAGCCTCAGTTTCCTCATCTGTAAAGTGAAGGAGTTGGATTTGCAACCTTAAAGGGTCCCTTCCAGCTCTAACTTTATGGTCCTATGCTTTCCTGAGAACATAGAGCAAGTCTCCATTCTCTTCTGCATGGTAGTCCTTCAGATGTATTTACAAAAAGCTGGAATATTTTCTCCTCTCTTCTCTTTCTCCAGGTTAAATGCCTCCAACTCCTTCAACTATTCTTTATGTAACTAGACACCCTTCACCATAATGATTATCCTGAAGATATCCTGTGGTTTGTTATTGTTATTGTAGCATCCAGAATTAAGCACAAACTCCAGGTATAGTGTGACTCCCCGTGACCTGGACTGGTGTTTTGTAGCATAAGGTTGCATTGTTCAAATTAGGATCAGTGACTTGAAACAAAGAGGTGGACCATGAAAAACAAACAGCAATAAACCATGCTTAAGCATTCACCATGTGCTGGGCACTGTGATAAGCACTGAGAACACCAATATAAGCAAAAAGAAATATAGTCTTGCCTTGAGCGAGATTATATTCCAATAGGGGAAGACAACACATCTAAGGGAAGAAAAATGGGAATGAGAGAAAAGGAATGTTCTCAGGGTAAAGGCAAGGACAAGGCTGGGAGAATAAAGGCAGCCTGGTCTGAGATCTTCCATAAAAATGAAGGCTCTAGAAGGAATTCACCAATGGGAAAAGGGAGAATGGGGCTTATGGAGGAGTATACTAGAGTGTGCAGGCTGCAGAGGTGATAGACTATTCTAGGGTCAGAAGATCTTAAAGCTCCTTGGGAAGTTTGGGATGAGCTGAGACCTAGGAAATACCTTAATTTAGAAAGACCTACATCCTGGGTTAGCCCCAGTGTCTTGATCTTTGTTTCACCATTGGCCGCCCATGAGTTAGGAGGAGAGAGTGAGGATAATGACTTTTTTGCAGCTCTGCCTCACTCAAATCCAATTCACAAGCAAATCAAGAAATCACATTTGTGATGTCATAGGTCTTCTTCCAGAATGAAGGACAAACAACAATAGGATAAGCCAGTGGCAGAGAGGATGTGATTTTGAAGTCAGACAAAGGGAAGAGGTGAACTGAAAATGGAACAAAATACTAAATTTAAGCCTAATTTAAGTTTATTTTAGGTATTACCAAATCTTGTTTTGTTTCTTAAAAAAAAAAGCCAGATATTGTCAATCACTATTAAAGTGTCTCGAATATCACCTCAGTAAACAATAAGAATGAATCAATGAGAAAGGGAATTCTCCGCTTCTCTCTGTCACTTAAAATTTTTATTAGGAAAGGGTGAGGTGGTCCTTCTGCTCATAATAAGGGCATAGAGTCTTAAAATCTCATAATACGTACAAAGTTTCAGAACCATTATGGTACAGTGGGGTTGAAATCAAGAGTTCTGAGCTCTAGTTCTCACACCACCATTTACTGGCTGTGGGGGCCTAGAGAAGTCACTTAACCTTTTTGAAACTCCTCTACCTCACCTATAAAATGAGAAGCAGCATCATTTGTCCCACAGGAGTGTCATAAGAATGAACTGAGATAATGAATGGGGAAAGTGCATTGAAAACATTTTAAATGAAGAGATTGTATTGCTGGCATATCTCTTGGGATATGCAATTACCCATATGGTGAATGGCTTCCAAAGCGTGAGGGCAGGTTCAACCACTTGCTGAGAAATGGTTCAGCTATTAGCAGTTATTCCCGTCCCTCCAGGAATGAACCTAGTGGAGTCTGCCCATGGGCTTTCTGTATCATTGGGTACTTGATCCTGAATAAATATTAGTCCTGGTGGCTAGACTTCCTGACACTATTTTCCCCCTCCCCCCTTACCACCCTACTCAATGAGAGGGAAAATAACGAGAGCTGAAATTTGACAATTAGCTAGTCTCGGGGAACTGTCACTACAAGAATCCTGTGTAGTAGAGAGTACAAGAATGATTACCATTATCTTCATTTTCTAGATGAGGATCTTAATGCTTAGAGAAAAGTAAAGTGACTTTCTCTTGGTCACATAGCTTTTAAGTGCCAGAAACAGTATTCGAACATAGATCCAAGTATTCTTCTGCATCCAAGTCAAAGACTACATAAAAAGAAGCCATGCAACATATCCCAAAAGATGTTCTCAAGAGCGTAATTGACACATTTAAAGAAATTAAGAAAAAATTAATAATGCTAAGAAAATCAAAAGATGGAATAAGAGCTTGAAGAAAGCAGCAAAAGCAATCCCCCACCACACACAAATTTAGTTGTAACTAAAAGACATAAAAAGTAGAGGAAATAATGTGGGGGTGGAATAACTTAAGAAAATATAAAAGAAAGAACCAAAGAGACTTTCTGTAGTAGCAAACAATACAGAGAGTCTGGAAATGGAGGCTCAAAACTCCACCATTGAATTATCCAAACTATTGGAAAACATGCTAACCCAAATGAGCTCTCTGGATTACAGTCATAACATAGCCATCTTGACTACCGATGTCCCAAAGTTACTTAGAAAATATAACAATACAGGGTGCTCCAAAAGTGTTAGTGCATTAATGAGTTTTGGTAGCTTGAAACTGCACTAAAACAGGGGTGGGGGGCTACCCTGCATTTCAGAAGATGAAATAAATTTTCCCAGAATTTGTGAAAACAGAGGAAGAAACAATCATGGTAGTAGCTGATAGGTCTATACAATCAAGATTTGCAGAGTAATGTTGATAAATTTTGTCATTTGATTTTCACAACACTCAGAGATAATATTGTAGATATTTTATCCCCATTCTAATGGTGAGGAAACAGAAGCTCAGAGAAGTTGTAATTTGTTCGTGGTCACACAGCTACATACAAAACCAAGATTTATCTGATTCCAGGTCCAGCTTTCTCATAAAAGATTCCATGTGGCACTCATGGGGAAATATCCAAGATTTAATACACCTAGACATGTTATTGTTGACCTTCATCTACAATAATAAGGAAAAAAATATTATAAGCTGCTAGGAAAAAGGAAGAAATCATTTACCTAATAGCAATAATTAGGATAACAGTGAGGGCAAGGGAGGATGCTATTCTCATCTTGGGAGACAACCTGAGCAAAAATACAGAGACCAGGAGGTGGCAGGATGAGAATAGGGAATGTTAGCAGACTGTTTTAGCTAAAACAAAGAATGAGCAAAGGAGGAGTAATATACGATAACACTAAAAGTGAGGCTGGAGCCAAATTATCAAGATGAGGAACGTGTCCTTTATTGGATGGCCAATGGGAAGCCACAGAAAGATTTTTGCAGAGGAGAATGATGTAGTAATAGTAGTAGAGGAATGTGGAGAGTGCAATCAATTCAAATATCGGTGTGTAATGATATTCAGAGGAAGTGTTGCAGATTGCACGGACCTTGTGTTGATACCTATGCTCTAAATCCCTCTCTGACTTGAACACTGCTCTCCCCAGCCAATAGAGCCCAGCATAGCGACTCTGATGAAAGAATAAGAAATGGTTTCATGTGAACAATCTGTGACTGTGGTTTTAAAGGTTCCCTATAGTTCTAAATTTCCATTTGATTCAATCCAATAAATATTTAGTTGAGTGCTTACTATGCATATGGCATAGTGCTAGGCACTTATGGGGCACCCAAAGATGATGACTGCTCCTTCTCCACCAAGAACAATCTAATACACAGGACAGCACCATTATAAACATTACTCTAAGACACTATGGGATAAGCACCATGAGAGCAATACATACAAAATCATTAGTGTGTATATGTGTGCAGGTGTGTATGTGTATGAAGGCTGTGGTTATCAGAGAAGGCTTCATAAAGGAGGTAATTGGTTGAGAAGCCTTGAAATGCTTGTGTCATTTCCACAAATGGGACTCTGGGTCAAGGGGCCAGGACAAGGGAATTACAGGTAAAAAGGATGAAAAGGATACAAAGCAAAGACACAGAGGTGGGAAAACACAGGAGGGCAACCGGGAATGTCAATTAATCATATTTGATTAGAGAATAGAGCAGTGGTGAATGAAAGGTCTAGAAAGACAGAATGATGCCATATTGAGGGCCTTGAAGGTCAGGCCAAGGAATATAGATCCAGTTTAGTAGGCAGAGGGGTACCACCAAAGTGGATTTGCTACTGACTATTTAACAATAGCCTTAATAGATTCTATCTATAATTCAGAATATAAAATAAGGAGAAATTACATGCAAATTTCTCTTCCAACCAACAATGAGACGATTGAATAGTGAGTAATTATAATGACCGAGAGAAAAGCACTTCCCTTCTTCCACTGGAAAGGTGAGGAGCTATAAATACGGAATGTTGCATACATGCTCAGATGTGATCAATGTCAGTGTTTTTACTGAACTGTTTTTGCCCCTACCTTCAATCTTTGCTACAAAGGAATGTTCACTGGATGATGGGGCATATTTGGAGATGAATTTAATATGAAAACAAAACTTGCTATACTGACTTAGCATATTAAAAATGAAGTCCAGAGATCTTGAATCAAAGCCCCTCAAAAATTCACTTGCAAAGAGAGATCAAGATTTCTCTCACTGGGGTTACTTTGCAGGGCTCTCAGGAGAAATTCTGTACAAGCATGACCAAAGCAGTCATCGTAGTCAGCATAACAAACTTCATTCCAATGCAGTTTTGTGGACCACCTCCAAAGAGAAGTAAAGCATATAGGTCAATGGATTTTCTTTCTTCTTGATCAAACCTGGTCCTCAAAGAATGAGTTGAAGAGAATAAACAAGAGAAAGGTAAAAACTTACTTGCTCTTTGAATTGCATTCAAACTCCATGGATTTTTCCTTTATTGTTCCCACTTTCTCTTTTCTGTTACCTTCCACATTTAGAGGATTCATCAACAATACCTAGACCCATGTTCTGGGAGATGGAAGTTTACTTAGAATCCAATCTCGAAATGATGCTTACTCAAGGCAGCATGTGTAAGACTGGCTAATGTGGTAATTAATTTATGGAAGATTGGTCCCTGAGCTTGGGAGGCTTCAGAGCCTAAGTATGGAGTGAAAAAGGTCACATTGGGCCACTGGTATGGGAAATGCAGAGTTCATTACAGACAAGCTGTGTTTCAGTATACTCTTTCCAAGGAAAATGAATAAAAGGGGAGAAGGATGTTGGTCTCTCAGACTACATATGTCAAATTTTAATTCCCAGTAGGTTTAATCAAGACACCAAACACTTAGTGGTCATATATACATAGATCATAGGATGTCAGAGCTGGAAGGGACCTAACAGGTCATCCAGTCCAACCAGCTCATTTTATAGCCCCCTTCTGAGTTAAATGACTTGTCTAAGGTTTACACCTCGTAACTGACAGGGCCTGGATTCAAACCCAGATCTTCTGACTCCAAACCCAGCATTCTTTCCATTTTACTATGGATTGTATTCAGAAGAGGTTCGCAGGGTCACATAAGTATGAAGCTCCCTGGATTGTTATTGGTGAGTAGAGCAGGAAACAACCAGCTCCAAGACAGGCAGTCTTTGTGATTGCAGACAGCAATGGCCATGTTGTCACTTAAAAAAAATTGAGTTAAAATGAATATCAGAAAAATCTTGAAGGAGAGAAGACATTGGTACTGCACGTAACTTGAGGAGAAGGAGAAGGGATGCAAGGTATATAAATGGAGATGGAGTCATTGTTGTCAGGCAACCGAAAAGCAGACTCTTGTGCCCCACCTTTTAAATATGATCATACACACACACACACATATATATATATATACATATGTGTGTGTATAAATATATATATACGTATATATATGTATATACATATATATGTATGTACATATATATGTATATACATATATATGTATATATATGTATATGTAAGCACCTCAGGTGTTCTACCTCCTTCTCTAAATCTTGTGGTCTCCCTGTAGTTCTAGCCACCTGGTCTCCCTTTTCAGCAGCATAAAGTTCAGGACAATTCCGCTAGTTACATACCATAGGGAAGGCACTCAATGCCACTGCCACCTGTCATAATGCAACCTGGGTTAGTTCTAGGTATAGACTTGGCTATTAAGCAGAAGGAGGTGGGTCATGATTCAACTATCTCAGGAGGCCAGAATTCCTTTCAGAATTTGCTGTGCACTCAGGCTCTGCTGTTTATTTATCCCCTATGAATGTATTGAGTGAAAAACTCTGAGGGAAACACAGGCTGATTTTTAAAGCAAGTTTAAAAATAACTCTGGCTTGGAATCAGCCCACCTAGGTTCAAATCCCAGTTCTTCTTTTCGCTAATTTATAACAAAAGCAGCAACATCACCACCATCATCATCATTATCATTATTATTTATTCTTATTAATCAGCCTGGCATAGAGAATAGAGGGCTGGCCTCAGAGCCAGGAAAACCCAAGTGTAAGTTGCTCTTCTCATACACTGGTTGTATGACTGAGCAAGTTTTTAAACATCTCAAAGCTCTAGGCACTGTAAGACATTAAATTTCAGAGGAGATGCCTACCTGCATTAACAGAGGCAGTTCTTTATCTCAGTGAAATCAAAGGTCCAGTCCCCATCTTTAGTATCACCATGATCACTATTGCTAACAGATGGATTTGTACAGAAAAGATACTGACTTTTTCCCAACCTTGAGGGCTTGTCCCTGACTGAAGTTGCACTTAATACTACTGCTACAACTCACACCTGGGGCTTCTAAATCTTTCTCAGCTCCCTGCTGCCAGAGTCTCTAATGTCATCACTGGTTCCTTCCTCATTTGTCAGGTTTTGACCCGACAGTGATGCCAGAATAAGACTTGCTCATAACCACAGTTGGGAAGTTAAATTTTATTTTCAACATATCTTTACCCTTCTCATTGCTGATTTGCCTGGCCCTGGGCCAGTATCCCCATGGCTGTGGTTTTAATATCTGGCTATAAACCCCTCTGTGTTACAGCTGCTCAAAGCTAGTCTCATTGTCATTTTCTTCAATGCAGTTAATTAAATTCCATGCACAGTATATGGCCCCATATCATAAAGGCTCCCTGGCTGGAGATGCTACGGCTAACTGTCTATGATCCATGTCCCATGGAAGCATCCTGATTACCTTTTCCTGATAGTCTCAATTAGTGGCCCTCTAAAGTTAACCAGCCCGTTGTCTCCCTTTCACGTACTTTTCAGGATGGAATTCTGCAGGTTCTGGCTGGTACTCTGGGTCATGATGCAGAGTACAGACAGAGATCATCACTGCTGTCCTCTTGAGAATGGTTATCCCATAGATCTTTTTGGTTTTTTGGAAGATTCTCTCTAGGTGTCCTCCTCTAGGGAAGAGAGTGAATGTCTCATTCATCACCATCTAGAAGATGGTGTCATAGGTGGGGGCTACCTAAGGAGAGAAGTCTTTATTTGCAGAAATGAAATCCATCAGCAAATGTCTGTCAAATGCTTACTACACGTAAGGCAGTGCTCTAGGAGAAATGATGGGAACCCAAATGAATAATCCAGACTAATTATTTTTGATAAACAATGACTTATCTGGAAGATCTGATTTCAAATCCAGTCTCAGATACCTCCTAACAAGGCACTTAACCTCTATATGCCCCAGCTTCATCATCTAGAAAATTATGATTAAAAATAGCACCAACCTCTCACATTGTCACCAGGACAAAATTATATACTATTTTTAAGGCATTTTGCAAGACCTAAAGTGCTACATATATGAGACCTAGCTATTTAGGAAACAAGAGCATACCATGAGCTCAGGTTTAGGGTGCATGCTTTGGGAGACACTACGTATTTCAAAATATTATTCTAGAATATATGGATCATATATAAGATACATATACACATATGTATCTTATATATGAATACATGATCATTACCAAATTAGTAAAATTAATGCTAAATACTAGCTTATCCCTGCTAGAATAGATATTTACTTCTAACCTCAGTACAAGTATAATAGCACAACATGAATATGGCAGCTGGATCCAACAAGACATTCATGCATTCATTCATTCATTCATAGTTCTTTTATTGAGTCATTGGTCATCCATTCCTTCTTGTCCTTCAATCAAAAGCAAATCATTGAATATTCATGTGGATGGAGAGATGATGAAATTCTGAAACCATCCATTCCATCAGCTTTGAGGGACTGTTTTTGCCAACAAGTTGCAAGTTTCAAGCCACTGTGCTGTAAAATGTCATCAATTTAGATGCGACTAATTTGGAGTTTGTGATACTTCGGACAAAGAGTAGAGACACAGCTTACCTGTAAGCTGTCTGTGAAGGAAGGGGTTCCTAAGCAAATGAATAGAGTAAAAGAGTTTATAAAGAAAATGTTTGAAATGGCTGGAAAGAATAAACAGTTTTCAAGTAATTTAAAAGCCCTCATTTACTTACAATGTCTGTGCTAATTATGAATCATTATCTGGTCATTAAACATTCCCTCCTAGGACCTTCACTGGACAACATTGCTAGCTTATTAGCAGTTGCTACATTCATTGCAAAAGAATAAAACTTCTTGGAAAATAGGCATTCAGATTGATTTTGTACCCCTTGGCCTGAATCAGTAAGGTTTGACTGTTTTGGGTTAAATAGACAACCTTGGTGCTACGTATTTACCATGGCAGATAGTATTGTATTGGGAGGTTCTTACTTGGAGCACAAGAGAACTTTTGGCTGATTCCTCTATCTCTCTTGCAGCAACTTCCAGGAGTGTTGTTTTTCCAGGAATAAGTTTGCTTTATTACTAGACGTACTGGATTGTCCTCCACCCTTCATGGGTTCATATCTCCTGTGGTCTGTGTAATGACACTTAGTTTTTGTTTGTTCTTCCTTGTTTCTCTCATCATTTCTGATCCATAGTGGTCTTCAATAAAGATTCCTTGATTAGTAAATATTTATTGGATGGTGTTAATTGATTCCTTTTGTCTGCTGATAGCATAAACATATGTCACCTATTTCCAGGCTTGGGAATGTTATGTTATACAGTATACATAGGCTTTAGAGGCATCATGGCAAATCTGCTGTAAAATAGATTTTGAAGATATAAAGACCTGAGTTCAAGTAGCCAGCCTGACACACACTGGCTGTGGGACCCTGGGCAATTTATTTTACCTCTCAGAGCTTCAGGCAGCAATCTATGACTATGATTTGTAGTGATGGTAGTGATCTACATGGGCAGAGGAAGTTCCTTCCTAGGATCTCTATTCACTAGTAGTGTACCATTGAAATGACAGGTTCACTCCTTATCCTTCCCTTGCTTAGACTGAGTCCAATGTTAAGACATAATAAGCAGTATTAACTTTTGAGAGAATCTGTCAGTACTATTGGCCTTGAAGACATGGGGGTGGGCTGAAAAGAAGTGCCTTCCCATTTCTATATTAATGACCTTATCTTCCCATTGTCAGAGAGAGAGAGACAGAGAGAGACACAGACAGAGACAGACAGAGACAGAGACACAGAGAGACACAGAGAGAAAGATAGGTTTTTATTCTGGGTAAATGAACAACAGTAAACATGTTGGTTACTAAATGTTCATTAGATTGAATTAATTGATTAAATTGAGCAAATAAACATTATTTGCCCTTTTTACCTTATTTGGTAGAGTATTTTCTATCTCCCCATGGAATTTCTTCTGGATTTCAGGATGAGTGGCCAAGTTGTAAGAGGTGAAGGTGAGGGTTGAGCTTGCAGAACTGTAGCCAGCAAGAAGAAAGAAAACCACCTGAGAAACAATCTCCATTTCAGTCAGAGCTTTAGGGATAGAACCAAGCTATAAATGTAAGAGAAAAAATCAATGGTCAGGACCCTGGATAGTAGCCAAATTCATAGCCAAAAGAAACTATTTCACTCTGGTCTTGGATGACAGCAGCGTTGGTCATTGACTAATCAAAGCAAAATGTCATGTTAAATTTACTGTTTCTCTCTAGTCCTTATGAAATGTCCATCTGACATAGATGAAATTAATTGGAAGCCAAATCCCACTGTGCACAGACACTTTATAAAGTCATTCAGTTGAGCACAGCATTACAATAATCATCTGGTAAGTATTTTTTTATGGGAGGACAGTATTAAAAAAATTGTAAAATTTTTAATCTGAATGAGACCAACATACCCATTTGTAGAGGAAGAGATTGGGGGTCAGAATAGTTAAGTAAGTAGTCCAAGGTCACACAGCTTGTGTCAGAAAGGCAGGGTGGGCTCCTTAGCACTTGGTTCGATGGGTGCCCTTGAAGAGTTTGGCTTTTGTTTTCTTTGAGTAATTCAGCTATTTCATTGAATCTTTCTAAGTGCTAAGCCCCAGGCCCAAACCCCTATTAGGTGTAACATTAACATTATTATGTAATAGTAATTAAGGTGGGACATTTCGCTTTTCTTCTCTTAAGTGCCTTTAATGATTATGGGACAGATAAAGTGGGATCTTTTTGTCTTGAGGTATTTCTCAGCACTGAGACAAGTAGGAGTCATTGATTTGTATATGATGTGATCCTGGGGATGGAGAACTTTCCCAGACCCAGTCTGGGTGAAGTCA
>CM053622.1:418360530-418376171 GCA_028646595.1 Phalanger gymnotis
CAAGAAGTGTTTATTGAAGGCCACTATGGATCAGAAATGGTGAGAGAAACAAAGAATTGCACAGTTCAAGACTATTGCTAACCAAGGACTAAGTGACATTCCACAGACTACAGAATATATGAGCCCACAGAGGGTGGAGGGTGATATAGCATGTGCTGGCAATAAAGCAAACTTATTCCTGATATACAACATTTCCCGGAAATTGCTGGGAGAAAGATAGAGGAATCAGCCAAAAGGTCTCTTGTGCTCCAAATGAGAACCACCCAATGCAATACTATCTGCCATAGCAAATGTATACTATTCGTGTTGTCTACTTAACCCAAAGCAGTAAAGCCTTACTGATTCAGACCAAGGGGTGCAAAATCAACCTGAGTGCCTATTTTCCAAGAAGTATTAGCTATATTCCTTTGCAATGTATGTAGTAACTGCTAATAAGCTAGCAGTGTTGTCCAGTGAAGGTCCTAGGAGGGAATGTCTGATGACTAAATAATAATTACCACAGCAATTGTAAGCAAATGAGGACTTCTAAATCACTTCAAAACTGTTTATTCTTTCCTGCCTTTTCAAATATTTTCCTCGTAAACTCTTTTATGCCATTCATTTGCTTAGCAATACCTTCCTTCGAAGACAATGCTCAGATAAGCTATCTCCCCACTTTGTCCAAAGTATCACAAACTCCAAATTAATTGTATCTGAACTGATGACATTTTAAAGTACAGTTGCTCAAAGCTAACAAGATGTTACAAAAACATTCCCTCAAAGCTGATTGAATGAATGATTTCAGAATTTCATCATTTCTCCACCCACAGAAATACTCGATGTTTTTCTTTTGACTAAAGGAGAAGAATATGTGCATAGCCAATGAAGCAACAAGAGAACTATGAATGAATGAATGATGAATGGATGAACATCTCATTCAATTCATATTCATTATGTGCTATTATACCTGCATTGAGGTTGGAAGCAAGTATCTATTCTAGCAGTGACAGGTTAGTACTTAGCACTAATTCCACTAATTTGGGGATGTGATTATAAACTATTAATTCTTTATGTGCTAGAACTGTGTTTTGAAGGTCTTATTATCTCCCAAAACATGGTCCCCAGACCTGAGCCCATGGTTGGCTCTTGCTTCCATAAAGAGCCATCCATATAGCACTTTAAAGTGTGCAAAATGCCTTAGAAACATTACGTCATTTTATCCTCCTGACAATGCGAGAGGTTGATGCCATTTCCATCCTCATTTTTCAAATAAGGAAACTGAGGCATATAGAGGTGTAGAGCTTTGCTGGTGTGTGTCTGAATCTGGATTTGAACTCACATCTTCCTGACTCTAGGTCTAGGACTGTTTTGACTGCACCACCGAGCTGCCAAATGAATCATTATTTATTAAAATTATCACACTGGATTAATCTGTTGGGTGCCCACCATTGTTCTTAGAACACTGCCTTGCATGTAGTAAGCAACCGATAGATATTTGCAGATGGATTTCATTTCTGCAAATATTGACTTCTTTCCTTAGGCAGCCCCCACCTATGATACCATCTTCCAGATGGAGTATCTAGACGTGATGGTGAATGAGACACTCAAGCTCTTCCCCCTGGGAGGATACTTGGAGTGGACCTGTGAGAAAACTGCTGAGATCAATGTTACAACCATTCCCAAGGGGACATTGGTGATGATCCCTCTACATGTTCTGCATCATGATGCAGAGAACCTAAAGATTTCTATCCCGAAAGGCATGTGAATGGAAGGCAATGGGTTGATTAACTTTAGAAGGCCACTTGTTGAGACTGTCAGGAAAAGGTAATCAGGATGCTTCTATGGGACATGGATCATAGACAGTTAGCCTCAGCATCTCCAGGCAGGGAGTCTTTATGATGTGGGGCCATATACTGTGCATGGAATTTAATTAACTGCATCGAAGATAATGACAACGGGACCAGCTTCAAGTAGTTGTAACACTGGGAGGGTTTATAGCCAGATATTAAAACCAGAGCCATGGGGATACTGGCCCAGGGCCAGGCAAATCAGCAACGAGAAGGATAAAGATGTGTTGAAAATAAAATGTAATTTCCCAGCTGTGTTTATGAGCAAGTCTTATACCGGCATCACTGTCGGGTCAAAACCTGACAAATGAGGCAGGAACCAGTGATGGCTTTAGAGACTCTGGCATCAGGGAGATGACCAAGATTTAGAAGGCCCCAGGTGTGGGTTATAGCAGTAGAATTAAGTACAACTTCAGTCAGGGACAAGCTCTCAAGGTTGGGCAAAGGTCAGTATCTTCTCTGTACAAATCCACATGTTAACAGTAGTGATTATGATGATAGTAAGAATGGGAACTGGACCTATGATTTCATTGGTATAAAAAACTGCCTTTACTAATGCAAGTAAGCATCTCCTCTGAAATTTAATGTCTTAGAGTGCCTAGAGCTTTGAGATGTTAAAAAACTTGCTCGGTCATACAACCAGTGTGTGAGAAGAGTAACTTTCACCTGGTCTTCCTGAAGCCAGCTCTCTATTTGTGATGCGAAACTGGTTAATAATAACAATAATAATAATAAAGTTGCCATTCCTGTTGTTATAAATTAGTGAAAGGAAGAACTGGGATTTGAAACTAGCTGGTCGGATTCCCAACCCAGAGCTGTTTTTAAATTAGCTTTACAAATCAGCCTGTGTTTCCTTCAAACAGAGGTTTTCATCCAATACATTCATAGGGGAATAAATAAACAGCATAGCCTTTGTGCATAGCAAATTCTGAAAGGAATTCTGGCCTCCTGAGACAACTGAATCATGACCCACCTCCCTCTGTTTAACAGTCAAGTCTATACCTAGAACTAACTCAGGTTGCATTATGACAAGTGGCAATGACAATGAGTGCCTTCCCTATGGTATACAACTAGGGGAATTATTCTGAACTTTATGCTGCTGAAAAGGGAGACCAGGCAGCTGGAACTATAGGGAGACCACAAGATTTAGAGAAGGAGGTAGTGCCACCAGCTGGTGCTAAGAAACACCTGCAGTGCTTTCATATATATGTCCATATTAAAAAGGGTGGGGACAAGTGTCTCCTTCCTGGTTGCCTGGAAACAATGACTCCATGTCTTTTAAAAATTTTGCATCCCTTCCTCTTCCCCTTAAACTCTATGTAGTACCAATGCCTTCTCTCCTTCAAGATTTCTCTGATGTTCATTTTAGTCCAATTTTCACCTGTTTTAAAAAAGTTTCACCATGGACATTCCTGTCTGCAATTACAGAGATTGCCTGTCCTGGAGGGAGAACTGGTTGTTTCCTGCTCTTCTCACTAAGAACAATCCATGGAACTTCATGCTTATGTGACCCCAGGAACCTCTTCTGAATACAATCCATAGTAAAATGAAAAGAATGTTGGGTTTAGTGTGTTTGAATCCAGGCTCTTTCACTTACTAGATGTATGACCTTGGACAAGACATTTAACTCTGGGAGCAGGGGGCTCAGTTTCATCCTCTGTAAAATGAGGAGGTTGGACTAGATGACCTATAAGGTCCATCCCAGCTCTGACATTCTATGATCTATGTATATATTACTACTAAGTATGTGGTATCTTGATTGTGAAATTGGGAATTAATTTTTATTGGGAATTAAAATTTGACATATTTAGACTGAGAGCCCAACAGCCTTCTCCTCTTTTATTCATTTTCCTTGGAATAAGAATGCTGAAACTGATCTTGTCCACACTCGTGGCCCAATTTGATTTTTCTCACTCCATACTTAGACCCTGAAGCCTCCCAAGCTCAGCGTCCAATCTTCCTATAAATTAATCACCACATAAGCTAGTCTTATACTTGCTGCCTTGGGTGAGCATTATTTCAAGCTTGGATTCTCAGTAAATTTTCATTTCTCAGAACGTGGTCTCAGTATGGTTGATGAGTCCTCTAAATGTGAAGGGGAATGGAAAACAGAAAGAGGGAACAAAAAAGAAGAAAAGTCCATAAAGTTTGTACCCAATTGGAAGATGAAGTAGGTTTTCACCTTCTCTTGGCCTTTTTCTTCAACTTGTTCTTTAGGACCAGGTTTGATTGAGAGGGGAGAAAATCCATTTACCTATACGTATTCCTTCAGTTTGGAACTGGTAGAGGCGATAAGCCTTCACCCAGGCCTATCCCACATGTGCTATTTCTCATCCCTGGGATGCACAACGTCTTCATCTCTACCTGTATTTGGGATCACAGAACTGCATTGGAAGGAGGTTTGCTATGCTGATTATGAAGACTGCTCCAGTCCAGATCTCATAGAATTTCCTCTTGGCACCCTGCAAAGAGACCTTGGTGAGAGAAATCTTGATCTCTCTTTGCATTTGGCGTTTTAAGGAATTGTAACTCGGGATCTCTGGACTTAGAATTTAATAGGCTAAGCCTATTAGCAAGTGATGCATGCTCCTCCAGGGACATATGAATCTATTGTTTAAATTTAGTATGTATTCAATTTTCTCCCATTTATTGATGACTTTTGTTTTATATTGCATTCATCTCCAAATATACCCCACTATTACTGAGAATTCCTTTGTAGCAAAGACTGAAGGTTGAGGAAAAGAAATTCAGCAAAAACACTGACATCAGTCTCATCTGACCATGTATGCAACATTCCATACCTATAGCTTCCCACTTTTCAGTGGAAGAAGGGAAGTATTTTTCTCTTGTCTTTATAATCACTCACCATTCAATTGACATCGTTGATTGGAAGGGATCCTACACCTTATTTCTCCTCATTTTATATTCTGAGTTGTAAGAGTTATTAGAGCTATTGTTTAATGGTCAATAGCAAATCCTTTCCTTGAAAATCTTTGATGGCTCTCCACTGCCTACTAAACTGAGTCTTCCTTGGCCTGACCTTCAAGGCCCCCAATCTGGCCTCATTCTATCTTTCCAGACTTATCTCCCACTGCACCTATACTCTGAAACCAAATGTGATTAATCGACATTTCCAAACTCATCTGTGTTTTCCCACCCCTGTGTCTTGGCTTATGCCATCCATTTTACCTGGAATTCCCTTCTCCTGGCCCCCTGCCCTGAAGTCCCATCTGTTGAAATGGCACCAATATTTCAAAGCTTCTTAACTAGTTACCTCTTTTATGAAGCATTCCCTGATAACCACACCCTACCCTACCTACACGCACACATGCACACTAAAAATTTTGTTTCTATTGCTCTTATGGCAAATATCCTACACTCTCTCAGAGCAATATTTTTGTAATTGCCTTATCCTGTGTACTAGATGATACATTCTTGATGGAGAGAAGGAGTGATCATCATCTTTGGGTTCCACATAAGTGCCCAGCACTGTGCCATAGGCATAGTACGCACCCAACTAAATAAATAAATATTTGTCATATTGAATTGAGTAGAAATCTAGAACTACAGGGGACCTTTAGAATGGATTGTTCACAGAAAACCTTCTTTTGTTCTTTTTCAGAGCCCCTAAGCTGGGCTCTATTAGCTGTGGAGAGCAGTATTCAAGTCATGGAGTGCTTAAGAGCATAAGTGTCAAACACAAGGTCCATGAAACTTGCAACATTCTTTTTGAATTCCAGATTAGAATATACTTGGGAAATATTTAACAAAATAAATAAAATATATAAAAACCCCAGATTAAACTATAAGTGGGAAATATTCAGCAAAATAAATTTTACATGTGTATATGTATATGTGTGTACACATACACATATATGTCTGTGTATATATGTGTACGTGTGCCACAGATTAAAATGTATTTCTGAAATATTTAGCAAAATAAGAAAAATGCAATAATGCATAGACAATATTATAGCTTGAAACTAAGTCAATATGTTGCCACCAAGTATCTTTATGTATGGTTTAGTGACCCCCGGTTTTTATTTGAATTTGAACACACTAGTTCAGAGGTAGAAGGAACCATAGGCAAGGATATCATAAGACTCAAATGAGAGGATAGTTGTAAAGCATTTTGCAAACATTAAAATGCTATGTAAATGGCAGTCATAATTATTATTATTACATATGCAATAGATAATGTATAACAGCATATGATTGACATAAAAATTGTTATTTCTCTTGTAGTTATCCTATAGTCACCAAGCCTCCAATTTTGTGATGACTTCATTCTCTGAGTCCTCTACTGAATGCTGCCAACTCAAGCCACATTTATATAGCAATAGAGGGGCATGCTGGGAAATGCTTAATAACTGGGTGGGCATGGGAAGCAGAACGTATTTCAGTTTAGTCTGCATTACTAATACTCTCTTAAGTCTAGACCATCACCAAAACAATAAATTAAGTCCTGATTGATAGCAATTGCTGATTTCTGAGGTGTAAGTTCCACAGTGAAAATTTCACAATCATCAGAGCCAGTGAGATCTGGCTCCAATCACCTTCACCCAGGTTTATCACACACATGCTATTTCTCATTCCTGAATGCACAACCTCTTCAGTTTTACCTCTTGAAATCTCTAGATTCTTTCAAGGTTTATTTCAAATGCTGTTCCTACTTGAGGGCATTTCTAATCCTCCTCCTCAAGCTATTTGTGTCTTCTTCACCACTGAAATCACTTTATATATTCTTTCTGAATGTCCACAAACAAATATGCATACACACGTGTACAGAGACACACATAGACACAGACACACACACATATATATGTGTATATATATACACATATACTTATTTCTAAACATATTTTCCCTTGAATAGAATGTAAACTCCTTGAGGGCATGGATTGTTAAGTTTTGATCTTTGTATTCCCTAGCTCCTAGCATATCCTAGCATCCCTAGCATCCCTAGTGCCTTGCATATTGTTGGTAAGCATTTAATAAATGCTTGTTGAATGAATCAAGTAATTCAGTATATTCCATTTGTTTTCCTCTACAGATTCCCTTGGAAGTAGACAATAGGGGTTTTATGAAGTCCAAGAAGCCAATCATTCTGAAACTTGTGCCTAAAACCCTTGGTGCTGAGGAATAGAAACCAAGGACTTGATGGCAAAAAAAAAACTCCTCACTCACCCTCTCTCACTAATCACTCCTCCAGCCTCTTAAAAAAAAGAATAAGAATGGAAAATTTCTGTGAAAATGCATATGAAATATATTCTGTTTGAGAGGCCATGTGAGACAGTGCATAGAATGCTGTGGTCAAATCCTGCCTCACACTTACTAGCTATGTGATCACCTACAACTCACAACTGCTCCAAGACTCAGTTTTCTCATTGTAAAGAGGGAATAATGATATCTGTAATAGACACATCACAAAGCTTTTGCGAAGTTCAAATGTGGCAATGTGTAGAGAATTGACCATTTTTTCTCAGTAGCATTAAAAATCACGTGATCATGGCAGGGTGAAGAGAGCCTATTATTGTATCCCAAATTCTATCTTTAGTCTTTGTGTACCTTCCTCTCCATTCTTCCTTTCGTCAAACCATATAAACACAAAAGGCAAGCCAGAATTTTAAGACTTCAACTCTTCCTATTGGCCAACTATAGATTGTCTAGGATTTTCTATGTAAGCCATCTTATTGTTCACACAATAGGGGAAATTTTATCTCTTCTTTGTCAATGTTTATGCTTTTAACTCAATTCTATTGTCTTACTGCTGTCATTATCTTTTCCAGAATTATGTAAAATAATAGTGGAGAGAATTCTAACCAATTGCCTTAACCCATCCCATCCCATCCCATCCCATCCCATCCCAAAGGTCAGTCTAAAACATGCTAACTTCTAAAGTCTTTATGCATTTCTATCCAATCTTACCTTACTTAACTTGTAAATTCCTGCTGGTAGGTCAAAGGTCTTTTGTCAGGCCTCTTCCACGGTGATCAGCACTCAGCATCTTGAATAGCCTATGTGCTCAACAATATCAATTAATGCCACTCTCTCTTAATTTGGATTTTCATACCTGACCTGAATGATAAAAATTATGTATATGTCTATACATCAGAGCGTAAGGTTGGGACAAACTCTGCACAGTATTCCAAAATGATTAGGAGAGACCAGACACAGTAACACTATAAATAAGCAGTACTCTCTTTAAAGACTTGGTCCTGCAGAATGCAACACATGGGAATACTTTGTATTTCTCTGTGACTCTCTCCCCTGTGAATCTTGGTCCTTGAAAAGTCCCATGGCAACTGCATAGTCATTTTACTCACCTGGTCAAATGGTTGATTGGTGACCCAGATAAATGAAGGGAGAGGAGAAATGGTAAGGCTTCCTTATGCTAGAGCTATAGATGTCTTTATTTTGATATTTCTATAAAAGAAAGTGCTTTTGGAGTTAGAGGACCAGAATTCAAATTCCACCTCTGATTCTTAACACTTGTATGATCTTGTACAAATCATTTAAACTTCCTAGGCCTTAATTTCCTCATTTACAAAATCAATGGGTGGGGGTATGATCCTATTACTCAAATGAATAGATTTTTTCAAGCTTGTTTTACAGAGAGAGAAGAGCAAGAGACAGGTAATTTAAAAATCAAATAAAAGTAATCCAAAAAGCAGAGTCAAGATAGAGGAGTAAAAGCAAGGACTTGCTTGAGATCTCCCCCAAACTCCTCCAAATACCTACAAAAAATGACTCTAAACAAATTCTAGAGCAGCAAAATGACAAAGTGAAACAAATTTCTAGCTCAAGACAACCTGGAATGTTGACAGGAAAGGTCTGTTGTACCAGAATGAGGGAGGAATGCAGTCTACCGCAAAACTCGAACCCAGAGCAGGCCTTGGGGGACTGAATCACTGGCAGCTGGGATGGTTTCCAGGCTTCTCAACCCACAAACACCAAAGACAACTTAGAAGGTCAGTAGGAAAGAGCTGTCAGACATGGATAAGGGAGTAGTGCAGTCTGGCCCTAGCTCCATGGTGGTGGTGGCAGTGGCAGCAGCAGCAGCAGAGGCTGCTTCTGGAGCTCTCAGTCCATAGATGGTGGGGAGATCAAGCGGCTGATCAGAGGGGGATTGCATACATAGGGTTTTTGGAATTGAGGTAGTATTCTCTTGCTTTGCCTGTGTTTGGATCTGGGTCAAAATCCTGGGTGGCAGTCCAGAAGTGAGGAGGAGTACTAGTGTGAGGGAGCTTGTGGTGGCAGTGGAGAGGGAATTCCCCCTCACAGTTCCAAGGCAGAAAAAAGTGCCTGTGGTCACTCACAGACCAGAGCACAGGCCAGGAGAGGAGTAAACACTTCTCCTTTGATCACACTACCTTGGAAGAACTGAAAATTACATTTTCTTAGAAATATCTCTGAAAATAGCTGCACAAAATCCCCGAAGCTTGGGACAGTACACCCTCCACACTGGAAACAGAGACCTACTGTAATAAAGAATTAAATAGTCAAGAAATTGGGAAAATGAGCAAACAGCAGGAAAAAAACAGACTATAGAATCTTACTTTGGTGACAAAAATGATCAAAACATACAACCAGAAGAACACAACAAAGTCAAAGGTCCTACATCCAAAACCTCCAAGAAAAATATGAATTGGTCTCAGGCCATGGAAGAGATCAAAAAGGATCTTGAAAATCAAGTAAGAGAGTTAGAGGAAAAACTGGGAAGAGGAATGAGAGTGATGTGAGAAAATCATGAAAAAACAAGTCAACAGCTTGCTAAATGAGATCGCTCCAAAATATTGAAGAAAATAATGCCTTAAAAAATAGACTAACCCAAATGGCAAAAGAGGCCCAAAAAGCCAATGAGAAGAAGAATGCCTTAAAAAGCAGAAATGGCCAAATGGAAAAGGAGGTCCCAAAGCTCACTGAAGAAAATAATTCCTTGTAAATTAGAATGGAGCAAATAGAAGCTAATGACTTTATGAGAAATCAAGAAATTATAAAACAGAACCCAAAGAATGAAAAAAAAATAGAAGACAATGTGAAATATTCTCATTAGAAAAACCACTGACCTGGAAAGTAGATTCAAGAGAGATAATTTAAATTACTGGATCTCCTGAAAACCACGACCAAACAAGAAATTATCAAAGAAAACTGCCCTGATATTCTAGAACCAGAGGGTAAAATAGAAATTAAAAGGATTCACTGATCACCTCCTGAAAGAGATCTCAAAAGGAAAACTCCTAGGAATATTGCAAGTAGCCAGAAAGAAACAATTCAAGTATTGTGGAAACAAAATGAGGATAACACAAGATTTAGCAGCTTCTACATTAAGGAACCAAAGGGCTTGGAATATGATATTCTGGAGGTCAAAGGAGCTAGGATTAAAACCAAGAATCACCTACCCAGCAAAACTGAGTATAATATTTCAGGGAAAAATGGAATTTCAATGAAATAGAGGACTTTCAAGCATTATTGATGAAAAGAGCAGAGCTGAATAGAAAATCTGACTTTCAAATACAAGAATCAAGAGAAACATGAAAAAGTAAACAGAAAAGAGAAATCATAAGGGACTTGATAAAGTTGAACTGTTTACATTCCTACATGGAAAGATGATATTTTTAACTCATGAGACCTTTCTCAGTATTAGGGTAGTTGAAGGGAATAGAGAGATAGGTAGATAGATGGATAGATAGATAGATAGATAGATAGATAGATCGATAGATAGATAGATAGATAGATACAGAAAGAGGACACAGGGTGAGTTGAGTAAGAAGGGATGAGATCTAAAAAATAAAATTAATTGGTGAGAGAGGAATATACTAGGAGAAGAAAAAAGGAGAGGTAGAATGGGATAAATTATCTCATATAAAAGAGGCAAAAAAAACCTTTTACAATGGAGAGCACGAGTGGGGAGGTGAGAGGTTATGAGTGCACCTTACTCTCTTTGGATTTAGCTTAAGAAGGGAATAATATAAACACTCAATTGGTTATGGTAATCTATGTTACCTTCAGGTAAGTATGGGGGGAAGGACATAATAGAAGGGAGGATGATAGAAGGGAGGGCACATGGGAGGAGGGGGTAATCAGAAGCAAACATGAGGAGGGACAGGGTCAAAGGATAGAATAGAATAAGTGGGGGGCAGGATAGGATGGAGGGAAATATAGTCAGTCTTTCACAACATGACTGTTATGTAAGTGTTTTGCATGACTATACATGTATAACCTATATCTAATTGCTTGCCTTCTTAATGAGAGTGGGTGGGGAGGGAGGAAGGGAGAGAATTTGGAGCTCAAAGTTTTAAAAATGAATGTTAAAAAATTGTTTTTACATGCATCTGGAAAACAAAATATACAGGTAATGGGGTATAGAAATCTATCTTTACAGGAAAATTGAAAGGAAGGCAAGAGGGGTAATAGAAGGGAGGACAGATTGGGCAACAGGGTAATCAGAATGTTTGTAGTCTTGGGGTGAAAGGAGGGGGAGAGAAATTTGCAAATCAAAATCTTGTGGAAGTGAATGTTGAAAACTAAAAATAAATTAATAAAAAGAGGAAAAAGTAATCTAAGAACATTATGACAAGAAAGTTAACCAATTGGAAAAAAGATACAAAATATTAAGGAAGAAAATAACTCCTTAAAAACTGGAAATGGGCAAGTGGAATCAAATGACATTTTAAGACACTAAGAAATAATAAAACTAGACAAAATAGAAGAGAATCTGAATCATCTCATTAGAAAAATGACTGATATTGAGCATAGGTCAAGGAAAGACAGTATTAGAATTATTGAACTATCTGAATGTTAGGATAAAAATATCACATTATTATATTAGAAGGAAATAGTTACTTCATTAATTTATTTTTATTTTTCAACATTCATTTCCACAAGACTTTGAGTTACAAATTTTCTCCCCATCTCTACTCTCCCCCTCACCCCAAGATGGTATGTATTCTGATTGCCCCTTTCCCCAGTCCGTTCTCCATTCTATTACCCCACTTCCTCCTTTATCCCCTTACCCCTTACTTTCTTGTATGTCCAGATAGATTTCTATACCCCATTGCCTGTGTATCTTATTTCCCAGTTGCATGTAAAAACATTTTTTTAGAAATTTGGGTTCCAGTCAGTATTTTTTTTGGGGGGGTGGAGTTTCCTTTGGCAAGCTGTTGACTCATTTTTCCTGATTTTCTTGAATTACTCTCATTTCTCTTCCCAATTTCACCTCTACTTCTCTTACCTGATTTTCCAAATTCTTTTTGTGCTCTTCCATGGTCTGAGACTAATTCATATTTTTCTTGGAGGCTTTGAATGTAGGATCATTGACTTTGTTTTCTTCTTTTGGCTGTATGTTTTGATCTTTGTCACCAAAGTAAAATTCTATAGTTTAAGTTTTTTTATTCCGTCTGTTCATTTTCTGACCCCGTCTTCTCATTTTCCTATTTCCTATCCATTACTTGAATTTTTAGTTCTTTGCCAAGGTGGAACTCTGCTTCCAAAGTAGAGAGTGCCCTGCCCCAAGCTTCAGGAATTTTGTGCTGCTATTTTCAGAGCTACTTCTAGGCAACTGTAAATTTTCAGTTCTTCTAAGGTGGTGTGATCCTATGAGAAGTGTTTACTCCTCTCTTGGCCTGTGATCTGGTCTGTGAGTGATCTCAATCACTTTTCTCTGCTGTGTAACTACCAAGAGGACTCCCTCTCTATAGCCACCACAAGCTCTGCCACATCGGCCCTCCTCCTCCCACCAGGACTACCAACCAGGACAGCAACCCAGATCCGAGAAGGGCAAAGAAAGAGAATCCTGCCTCAGCACCAGCAAAGAGATCCCAGCACTCCCGCTGTGATCAGCCACTTGATTCCCACCACCACCTGTGGGTCTGGAGCTCTGGAAGCAGCAGCCACTGCTGCCCTGGAGCTGGGTCCAGACCATGCCCTTCTCTCACCCAGGTCCACCAGTTTTCCCACTGACTTGCTGTGTTGTCTTTGGCATTTGTGGTTTCAGAAGTCTGAAAACTGCCACAGTTCAGTGATTCAAGGCCCTGAGGCCTGCTTTGCCTGGTCTGCTCAGGCCTGATGTGTCCTGATGTGGCACATGCTGGGCTGTGCTCCACTCCCAGTGTGGTGTGATAGACCTTTCCCAGCAACCATCTAGTCTGTCTTTGGCTAGATACTTGTTTCAGTCTGTCATTTCATGGGTTCTGTAACTCTAGAATTTGTTTAGAGTCATTTTTTTTACAGGTGTTTGGAGGGATTTGGGGGAGAGCTCAAGGAAGTCCCTGTTTTCACTCAGCCATCTTGGCTCTACCTTTACAAGGAAGTATTAAGAAAAATGTCCTAGAAGTTCTAGAACAAGAGGGTAAAGTAGAAATAGAAAAAAAAATCTATAATTAAGGTTAAGTGACTTGCCCAAGGTCACACAGCTAATAAGTTTATCTAATGTCTGAGGCCAGATTTGAAGTCAGGTCCTCCTGACTCCATGACCAGTGCTCTACTCACTGCACCAGCTAGCTGCCCCAACGAGCATTATTTTTGAGGAGGATAAACCAGAAGCATTCTCAGTAAGAACAGGTGTGAAAAAAGGATGCCCACTGTTACCAATATCATTCAGTATTATATTGAAAATCCCAGCAATAGCAATAAGAAAAGAAAAAGAAATAAAAGGAATCAGAATAGGGGATGATGCAATAAAACCATCTCTTTTTGAAGATGACATGATGATATACTTTAAAGATGCCAAAAGAATCAGCTAAAAAGTTGGTCAAGACAACTAATAATTTTAGAGAAGTAGCAGGATATAAAGCAAATCTACATAAATCATCAGCACATGACAAAAAAAACTCTTCAAGAAGAGATAGAAAGAGATATTCTATTTAAAATAACTCTTGACAATATGAAATACCTGGAAATAGACTTGCCACAGAAAGTCCAGGAACAAAGGCATAAAAAAAGTATGCCAATAAAATCAGATTTAAATAACTGGAGAAATATTAATTGTTCATAAGTAAACAGGGCCAATAGAATAAAAATTACAGTTTTACTTAAACTAATTTATATATTAATGACATTCAAAAATTACCATTTTTTACTGTATTAGAAAAAAATAATAACAAAATTCATTTGAAAAACAAAAAATCAAGAATATAAAAATAATGGAAAAATGTAAAGGAAAGAGGTTTAGCAGTACCAGATCTCAAACTGTATTATAAGGTAGTAATTATCACAACTATCTGGTACTGGCTAAGAAACGAAAATGTGGATCAATGGAATAGAGTAGACATATGATTTATAGCAGCAAAGAAACATAGTAACCTTGTATTTATCAAGTGTAAAGACACAAAATTCTGGGATAAAAATTCATTATTTGGTAAAAAATTGTTGGGAAAACTGGAAAGCTGTTTGGAAAAAAAACTGAGTCTAGACCAATATCTTATGCTATGCACTAAGAGAAGATAAAAATTGTTGCATGACCTAGATTTAAAGAGAGATTTTACAAGAAAATTAGAAGAATATAGAATATATTACTCAGGCTTGGATAGATACTTTATTAATAAACAAGAGAGAAAGCAAAGTTTGGGGCAAAATGGATAATTTCAATTACATTAAATTAAAAGATTTTGTATGAAGAAAACAATGTAGTTAAGATCAGAAGCAAAACAGAAAATTAGGGAAAATTTATAGGCAGTTTCTTAGATAAAGGTCTCCTATCTGAAATAAATGAAGAACATTGTCAAATCTATAAGAATGCAAGTCATTCCCCAATTGATAAATGGTCAATTGATATGAATAGGCTGTTTTCCAGTGAAGAAATCAAAACAATTTATAAACATATAAAAATGCTCTAAATCATTATTGATTAAAGAAATGTAAATTAAAACAACCTTAAGATATCATTTTACACCTACCATACTGGCTAAAATGACAGAAGGGAAAATTGGCACACGAATTAGTTATTGGTGAAATTGTGAACTGATCCAACCATTTGGGAGAGCAATCTGGAATTATGGCCAAAGAGTTATTAAACTATTCTTTGACCCTTCAATACCACTATTTAGTCTATTTTCAAAGATGATTAGGAAAAAAGGAAAGGAACCAGTATGTTCTAAAATCTCTATAGCAGCACTCTTTCTGGCGGCAATAAACCAGAAATTGCAGAGATGCTCATCAATTGGGAAACAACTGAACACATTGTGGTATATAATAGTGATAGAATATTACTGTGCTATAAGAAAGAATGAGCTCAGTGATCTTAGAAAAACATTCTAAGACTTGCATGAAATAAGGAAGAGCAAAATGAGCAGAACCAAGAGAACACTGTATACAGTAATAGCAATATTGTTTTAAGAATGACTTTGAGTGAATACGTTATCTTAACTGTTATAAATACACAAATTGACTATAAAGGACATCTGACAAAAGAGTCTACCTGCATCCAGAGGAAAACTGATAAAAAGAAGTATGTATAGAATAATTTTACACACACACACACACACACACACACACACACACACACACACACACTTGTTTATGTCTAATGGTAGTCATCTCTAGTTTGGGGTTGGGAACAGTAGAAAAAAAGAAGAAAATGTAAATGATAATTTTGCTACATATTTGAAAGGAATAGCAAGTTGTGCTTAGTAGATTAGCAGTTTCATATACAATTATCTTTTTATTGTACTATGTTGTAGAAATGCTTGTTTTATTCTGTAAATATGTATGTGTAAAACAAAAGGGAAAAAACTAATTCTAAATTTAGTATTTTACTGTAGTTTCCTTTCTTTACCTAGCCCTGTCTCATTTCAAAATCATGGCTCTCTACTGATA
>CM053622.1:418385564-418402051 GCA_028646595.1 Phalanger gymnotis
ATTCCTCTGTGTCCTTAGGTAAGTCATTTTTATTACTTGGACCCACTTTCACTGAATTTAGAATCAGAAAATCCTGAATTTTCTTCCTCTGTGTCTTTAGGTAGGTCATTTCCCCTCCTTGGACCCATGTCCACATCTCAAAAATAATGATTTGCAACCCTAAATCCAAGGATTCAATAGATGATTTTTTTTTTAATGAGCCTATCTCCCACAGCAGAATTTTTTCATTCTCTATGTAATGGTGCCTTTTCTAAATGGAAACAATGGTTGCAAAAGCCATGGCCCTGGTGGGTGGTTTATGGCTCATAAGTTCTAGTCAAACCAGCTTGGCTTTCAATCCATTCCTTGAATTTGGCCCTCCATCTCTCACCTCCATGGCTATATGTCCCTTGGTTCCCAGAATTCATTTCCTCCTTATTTCATTTTCTGAAAATATTTGGTTTCCTTCAAGGCTCAGTTTATGTTCCATTTCCTATGGAAGGCCATGTTTGATCACTCTGCCATGTGTGTATGTGAGGGATTTCTCTTTCCTCTCATTATGTGTGCTCATTCAGCAAACTATTAAGTACCAGCAAAATACACGAAGACCATAAAATGTTGGGGATACAGATAAAAAAGAAAAACTGTACCTGCCTTCAAGAAGCTGACATTCTATTGCTGGGAAAAAACATATACACAGATATTTAAATGCAAAATGTGAACAAAGTATATATAAAATTTGTATGTTGTGTGTCCTGTAAAAGTTTAGCTACATTGCACAGTAGATGGAGCAATGGTTCTGGAGATGGAAGACCTGAGTTCAAATCCAGCCTCAGACAATTACCAGCTAAATGACCCTGGGCAAGTTAATTAATCCTTGTTGCCTTGGTTTCCTCATCTATAAAATGAATTGGACAAGGAAATGGCAAACCAAACCAGTATCTTTGCCAAGGAAACTCCAAATGGAGTAATGGAGAATCAGACATGACTGAAATGACTGAACAACAAAGGAGATACCAATCTCTTATAGAAAATAAATTCCTTGAAGGTAGAGACTTTTTTGTTTGGTTTGGTTTTGTCTTTATGTCCAAAGCATATTCCACCATGCCTTGCACAGTAGACCTTTAATAAATCCCTTTTAGACTAGATTGATTTCCCAATTCATCCGTCCAAATGTTCTGCCAAAATACAATGATAGTAATAATGACAGCTAGCATGTATATAGTGCTTTAAGATTTGCAAAGCATTTTACACATATTATTTCATCTGAGTCTCATAACAGCCTTATGAGGTAGGGGCTATTATTGTAACCATTTTAGAGAGAGCTTAGGCCAACCTACCTAGCTAGTCTGAATCAAGACTTGAAATCAGTTTTTCCTCACTCCAAGTACATCATTCTAGCCACTAAGCCACCCAGGTAGCTCAGGAAATTGAGGATTTTCCCTAACATGAGAAATGCATTCTATCCTTTGTGCCTGGAACAGTGCTATTAAGTGTCTTTAATTTTGCTTGAATATTGGAGCATGAAATATAGTCTTTTCCTACTCTGAGAAATTGACTTACTCTTGTGGAACTATACAAAGCCTGAAGTTGGGAGTAAGCAGAGTGTCTTTAATGCAGTTGATGTCCAGGCCAAAAAAAAAATGTTAGTGATGACATCCAGGCTGTAGGCCCCAGAGATACTGTAGAGAGAAAAAAAAACTTTGAATAAAAAAAAGAAATTTGAACCGGATGGACTTCCAAGAGCCAAGTTGGCACAGTAAGCAGTAAGTCGTTCTCACTGTCCTTTATTGACCTTGAAAAACCCAGAAAATACCACTCCAGCAAAAATCCTGGAACAGTGAAGGCATCAGAAAGACAGGGTGCTGCAGGATTTTTTTTAGCTCAGGAGACTAAGGGGATTAACAGAAAAGGTCACTCTTGCTGTGGCTAAAAGGAAAAAGTACAGTATGGGAGGCATCCAGGCAAGGCAGCAGCAAATCTCACCTAAGCAAACCAGCAGGAAATCCTGAGCCCCAGGGCGGTAAAGCAGGCAAGTGCCAACACTAGGACTACCCACATGCCTTCACACAGGCAGGGGAATTGGCAGACACCAACACAGAGAACCACCAGGGTGGGCATCCATCAGCCTTAGCATGGCCCTTGGAGAGAGCTTCTATGGCCAGACCACCCCTACCCCAACACCTCACACTGTGAGTGTCAGCATAACCCCAGGAAAATTCAGAAAGACTTTACCTAGCCTCAGCACACACCAGCTAGCTGGAGCTCAGCACTAGGTAAGGTACAGCATTATACAGCTTCCAGCTGCCAGAACTGGAAGCCCTAGCACAAAAAGCCAGTAACCAGACCCCTAGCTTCCAACACAAGAAGCATGAGATGGAGTTCCCTGTGCCCCAGAAGCAGAGGGCCACTTTAAAAGCCAGGAAAAAGGCAAACACAATGAGTAAAAAGCAACTTAGAAAAGCAAGGACCATATATTCTTAATATGGGAGCAGGGAATATCAAAATACGAATTCAGAAGAGGACAGCATTGTCACTCTACCCACATCTGAAACCTCAAAGGGGAATATGAACTGGTCCCAACACCATAAAGCCTTTTTGGAAGAACTCAAGAAGGATCTTAAAAGTCAAATTAGAGTGGTATAAGAAAGATTGAACAATTCATTTGAAAATACAATTGACAAAATGGGAAAAAAATCACTGAAGAAAACAACTTCTTGAAAAGTAAAATTGGCCAAATGGAAAATGAAGTACAAAAGCTAACTGAAGAAAACAACTCTGTAAAAATTGAATTGGGCAGGTAGAAGCTAATGACTCCATGAGGTATCAAGAATCAATCAAACAAAATCAAAAGAATGAAAAAATAGAATAAAACATGAGATATCTCATTGGAAAAACAACTGCCCTAGAAAATACATCCAGGAGAGATAATGTAAGAATTATTGGTCTACCAGAAAGCCATAGTGAAAAAAAAAGAACCTGGACAGTATTTTTCAAGAAATCATTAAGGAAAACTGCCCCAGGGTCCTAGAAGTAAACAGCAAAATAGTCATCCATAGAATCCACTAATCACCCCCTGAAAGAGATTTCAAATTGAAAACACTAGAGAATATCATAGCCAAATTCCAGAATAATGAGGTCAAGGGGAAAATGCTTCAAGCAGCCAGAAAGAAACAATTTGAATATTGTGGGACTACAGTCAGGATCACAAAGGATCTTGAAGCTTCTATGTTAAAAGATCAGAGGGATTGGGATATGATATTCTGTAAGACAAAGGAGCTTGGATTACAATCAAGGATAAACTACCCAGAAAAATTGAGCATAAACTTTTATGCAAAGAGATGGACATTCAATGAAACAAGGGACTTCCAGACCTTCTTGATGAAAAGACCAGAGCTCAATAGAAAGTTTGATGACTCAAGAGAGGTATAAAAAGGTAAATAGGAAGGGAAAAACATGTTATTCAAAAAGAGCAAATTGTTTACATCTCTATGTGGGAAGAGGATACTTGTAAATTTTGAGAATTGTATCTTTATTATGACATTTAAAAGCAATATTCATAGACAGAAGGTGTGTGTATAAAATGACTGATGTGACAATACAAAACCTTAATTAAGGGATGCAATGGGCTTGTAATGGGAGAAGAGGAAAGGAGAAAGCAAAAAGGTAAATTTCATCACATGAAGAGACACAAAAACATATTATAGTACAGCGAAAGAATGGAAGGAGATAAACATTGTTTGAAATTTACTCTCATCAGATTCGATTCAAGGAGGGAACAATATACTCATTTAGGTATAGAAATCTAACTTGCCCTACGTGCAGTGGGAGGGGAAAGGGAAAAGAAAAAGGAGGGGATGATTAGAAGGGAGGAAATAAGTAGTAAGGGAAAGAAAAAGGAGGGGGACTGATAGAAGAGAAGGAAGGTTAAGGGGCAGTGGTCAAAAGCAAAACTTATTTGGGGAGAAAATGGGAGAAGGGAGAAATAAAAGCATAGATGGGGATGGGAGATAATAAGATGGAGAAAAAAACAGATAGTAATCATAATTGTGAATGGGATGAACTCTCCCATAAAATGAAAGCAGATAGCAGAATGGATTAAACACCATAATCCTACAATATGTTGTTTACAAAAAACATTTGAAACAGGGGGACACACACAGGGTAAAGGTAAAAGGCTGGAGTAGAATATATTATGCTTCAGCCGAAGTAGAAAAAGCAAGGTTAGCAATCCTCATCTCAGACATAGCAAAAGCAACAATAGATCTAATTAAAAGAGATAAGGAAAGAAATTATATACTGCTAAAAGGCACCATAGACAATGAAGTAATATAATTACTAAACATATATGCACCAAGTAGTATAGCATCCACATTCTTAGAGGAAAAATTAAGGCAGTTACAGGGAGAAATAGATAGCAAAACTATACTAGTGAGGGACCTGAACATCCCCCTCTCTGAACTTGATAACTCTAACCTCAAAGTAAACAACCAAGAACTTAAGGAAGTGAATAGAAATTTAGAAAAGGTAGATATGATAGACCTCTGGAGAAAACTGAAATGGGATAGGAAGGAATATACCTTTTTATCAGCAGTACATGGCACATACACAAAACCTGGTCATGTACTATGACATAAAAACCTCACAATCCAATGCAGAAAGTCAGAGATAGTCAATGCTTCCTTTTCAGGTCATGATGCAATAAAAATTATTTGTAATAAAGGGCAATGGAAAGATAGACAAAAAATTAATTGGAAACTAAATAATCTAATACTAAAGAATGAGTGGGTCTAACAACAAGTCATAGAAACAATCAATAACTTCATTCAAGAGAATGACAATAATGAAACAACATATAAAAACTTATGGGATGCAGCAAAAGCAGTTCTTAGGGGAAATTTTATATCTCTGAATGCTTACATGAATAAAATAAAGAGGAAATCAATGAATTGGGCATGCAACTGAAAAAGCTAGAACAAATTGAAAATCCCCAATTAAACACCAAATTAGAAATACTGAAAACCAGAGGAGAGATTAAGAAAATTGAAATTAAGAAAGTTGTTGAACTAATAAATTAAACTAAGAGCTGGTTTTATGAAAAAAAAAATAATAAAATAAACCTTTGGTAAATTTGATTCAAAAAAAGAAAGAAGAAAAATAAATTACCAATATTAAAAATGAAAAGAGTGAATTCACCACCAATGAAGAGGAAATTAAACTAACAATTAAAAACTATTTTGCCCAACTATATGCCAATAAATTTGACAATTTTAGTGAAATGGATGAATATTTACAAAAATATAAATTGTCCAGATTAACAGAAGAGTAATTAAAATACTTAAATAACCCCATCTCATAAAAAGAATTTGAGCAAGCCATCAATGAATGTCCTAGGAAAAAATCTCCAAGGTGAGATGGATTTACAAGCAAATTCTATCAAACGTTTAAAGAACAATTAATTCCAATACTATATAGATATTTGGGGAAATCGGCGAAGAAGGGGAACTATGAAATTCTTTTCATGATACAAATATGGTACTGAAACCTAAACTGGGAAAAGTCAAAACAGAGAAAGAAAATTATAGACCAATTTCCCTAATGAAGATGGATGCAAAAATTTTAAATAAAAAATTACCAAAAAGATTACAGCAAATTATCATGAGAATAATACACTTAATCAGGTAGGATTTATACCAGGAATCCAGGGCTGGTTCAATATTAGGAAAACTATCAGCATAATTAATCATATCAACAAAAAAACTTACAGACACCACATGATTATCTCAATGGATGCTGAAAAACCTTTTGACAAAATACAACACCCATTCCTATTAAAAACGCTAGAGAGCATAGGCCTCAATGGAGCCTTTCTTAAAACGATAAGTAGCAGCTACCTCAAAACATCAGCAAGCATTATATGTAATGAGGATAAGCTAGATGAATTTCCACTAAGATCGGGGGTGAAACCAGAATGTCCATTATCACCCTTGTTATTGAATACGATACTAGAAACATTAGCTTTAGCAATAAGAGAAGAAAAAGAAACTGAAGGAATTATAATAGGCAAAGAAGAAAGTAAGTTATCACTCTTTGAAGATGGTATGATGATATACTTAGAGAATCTTAGAGAATCAAATAAAAAAGTACTTGAAATAATAAACAACTTTAGCAAAGTTGCAGGATGTAAAATAAACCCACACAAATCCTCAGCATTCCTATATATTGCTAACAAAGCCCAACAGCAAGAGATAGAAAGAGAAATTCCATTTAAAGTTACTGTAGACATTATAAAATATTTAGGAGTCTACCTGTCAAAAAAAAAAACCCAGGACCTATATGAACATAATTACAAAACACTTTTCACACAAATAAAGTCAGATCTAAAGAACTGGAAAAACATCAGTTGCTCATGGGTGGGCTGAGCTAAAATAATAAAAATGACAACTCTATCTAAATTAATTTACTTATTCAGTGCACACCAATCAAACTACAAAAAAAATATTTTATAGAGCTAGGAAAAATAATATCAAAATTCATCTGGAAGGACAAAAGGTCCAGAGTATCAAGGGAATTAATGAAAAGAAATGCTAGGGAAGTTGGCCTAATCAAAACAGACCTTAAATTGTATTATAAAGCAGCAACCACCAAAACTACTTGGTACTGGCTAAGAAATAGAGGGTAGATCTGTGTAATAGGTTAGGTACCGAAGACACAGTGGTCAATGATTATAGCAATCTGCTATTTGATAGACCAAAAGACCCCAGCTTCTGGGATAAGAAATTACTATTTTACAAAAACTTCTGCGAAAACTGGAAAATAGTATGGCAGAAACTGGGCATAGATCAACATCTGATACTACATACCAAAATAAAGTCCATATGGGTACATGATTTAAATATAAAGGCTGATACTATAAACGAATTAGGGAAGTAGGAATAGTTTATCTTTCGGATTTAAGAAGACTGCAAGAATTTATCATCAAACAGGTGAAAGAGAACATTATGAAGTACAAAATGAATAATTTTGATTACATTAAATCTAAAAGATTTTGCACAAACGAAGCCAATGCAACCAAGATTAGGGAAGGCAAGCAAAGAGGGAAGCAGAAAACTAGGAAAGATTTTTTACAATCAGTGTCTCTTATAAAGGCCTCTTTTCTAAAACATATAGAGAACTGAGTCAAATTTATAAGAATACAAGTCATTCTCCAAATGAGAAATGGTGAAAGAATATGAATAGGCAGTTTTCAGAGGAAGAAATTAAAGCTATCTATAGTCATATAGAAAATGCTCTTGAATCACTATTGATTAGAGAATTGTAAATCAGAACAACTCTGAGGTACCATATTATACCCATCATATTGGCTAACATGAAAAAACAGGAAAATGATTAATGTTGGAGATGTGGGAAAATTGGAACACTACTTCATTGTTGGTGGTGTTGTGAACTGATCCAACCATTCTGGAGAGCAATTTGGAAGTATGCCCAAAGGGTATAAAAATGTGCATACCCTTTCTCCCAGCAATACCCCTTCTAGGGCTGTATCCCAAATGTCATAAAAAATGGGAAAAAAGACCCATCTGTACAAAAATTTTTATAGCAGCTCCTTTTGTGGTGGTGAAGAACTGGAAATTGAGGGGAAGCCCATTATTTGGGGAATGGTTGAACACGTTGTGGCATATGAAGGTAATGAAATATTATTGTGTTATGAGAAATGATGAGCAGACAGACTTCAGAAAACCTGGAAAGACTTATATGAACTGATGCTGAGTGAAGTAAGCAAAAGCAGGAAAACATTGCATACAGTAACAGCCGGAGTGTGTGATGACTGACTTTGATAGACTTAGCATTTCTCAGCCATGCAAGGACCTAAAGCAATTCCGAAAGACTCATGATGGAAAATGCCATCTACATCCAGAGAAAGAAATATGGAGCCTGAATGCAGATAGTAGCAGACTATTTTCTTTTTTGTTTTGTTTTCTTTTTTTCTTTCTCATGGTTTCTCCTATTTTGTCTAATTCTTCTATACCATATGACTAATGTGAAAATATGTTTAATGGGAATGTATATGTAGAGCCTATATCTTGGAGAGAAGAGTAGGGGAGAGAGAGGGAGAAAATTTAAAACTTATGGAAGTAAGTGTTGAAAACAAAAAATAAAAAGTCAACTTATTATTAAAAAATAAAAGTTTAATCCAGTTATGACATCCAAATATTTCATGATTCTGTGATATGGTATGCAAAGTACTATAATAAGTATGGAAGGAAAGCAGGAGTTACAAATATTTTGCAGCATCTTAATGATTCAATGAAGTAGAAATCTCCCAACCAAGGCACACAGTTAAGCAGATTGTTTCATCCACTGTTATAATAAACACTTACAGTCTTTGGAAAAGAGTTACTTCAGTTTTTGTCCAAAAAAAAAAAGACTTCTTTTAGAATTGTAAAATTATTTGGTCTCTTCCTCTTATCTCCTGCCCTTGAACAAAGAATACTTTCTTATTCCATTAACAGATCCTGATACTTGCATTCCAAATAATCTCTCTTTCACCCTTGGCTGATGCCCCTCTTTCTATTTCCCTTCTCCTGTAAAATGCCATACTTTTCTTTCTGTTGCTGCTATAGGTTGTTGCTGATTGACTGTATATTTCTTCCAGCAGGCAGCACAGTACACTTAGTAAATATTTCTTAAATTATAACACATTGGAGCCTTTTGGAGTAATAATAAAATCACAGCTGAAATTTTTATACTGCTTTAAGGTCTGCAAAGTACATACTATGTCTTATCTTATTTGACCCATATGGCAACCCTGAAAGTTAGACACTACAAATATTATTATGCCTAATTTACAGATAGGAAAAGTGAGGTTTAGAGAGGTTAGGTGACTTGTCTAGGGTCACGCAACTAGTAAATGTCAGAGAAGGGATTGAAACTCAAATTATGTCTCACTTGACTGCAAGCCCAGTGCTCTTTCCACTCCCACTCTAGACTGCCTATGATAGTCATCTATGCTGTGCCATAAGAAAAATGCTCAGAAATATACCAAAACATGTCCCTGATACAAAACTCCATTAAGGGAGACATGTTTTTGACACTGGAATTGTGTAGAGTCACTTGATTTCTAAGACAACCACCTTGTCCTAAGAACCTCCAAGCAGGCTAAGAGATGAAAATGTTTTTAGTCTTAAAGCTGGGAAAAACCACAGAATAGACTGCCCTATGTGCCCTTAATCATCTAACTGCTGTGTCCACTCCTGAAAGAAAACAAAAGAAAATTAAAACCAAAACCAGCCACGTTGTCCCATACCCCGAAAACCAGAAAAATCTTTGCAAGAATATATATATTTCCTGCTACCAATTTTAAGGCCAGAGACAGCCCTGGTGCCATGGACAGGATGCTGGGCTTAGAAATCCAAAGATCTAGATTCAAATCCTAACACAGACACTGTGTAACTCTGGACAAGTTACTTTACCTCTATATGTCTGCTCACTGTAAGCTCTCTATGACTCATTTACTAAGTCACTGACTATCATGATAGGGGGAGTTCTCCATGCCAATAATATCACCAACTCATGTTTGCCTGGTGCTCTACCATTACAAAAGTGTCTTCACACATGATAAAAGTAGCCAATAATTATATAGCAGCTGGAAGATTACAAGGAAAGTTCAAGAGGATTTTCTCACAACAATCCTATGAGAGAAAGCATTATCATCATTTTATAGATGAGGAAATGTGAACTTTGATCAATGGAATAAGAACTCCTGGAATAGGTGACCCCAAAATCCCTTCCAGCTCTCTCTAAATCTTTGATTCCATGAAATGACTAACTTCATCATTAGATCCACAAGTAGAAAGAGCATTAGGCTGACCAGGAGTTAGGAAAACAAGGTTTTTCATTCTAACTTGACCAATCATATTTTGGTGTTTGACCCCTTGAAAATTAGCCCCAAGAGGCAGAGCCAAGTTGGTGGAGTGAAAGCAGGGACATATATGAGCTCTCTCACAAATTCTTTCAGATACCTCTTAAAAAGTGAATCTCAACAAATTTGAGAGAGGTAGAATCCACCAGGAGACAGAGTGTGGCAGATTTCCAATACAGGAGAGTCCAGAAAGTCAACAAGAAGGATCTGTTGCACAGGGCTGGGAAAGTGCTGAATGCACAGAACTATACCCCACTATACCAGAGCACCACACTGGAATGAGAGCAGACCCAGCCCACAGGCTGAAATGGTGATCCCCAGGCATCTCAATGCAGGAGGCTAGTCTGTCAGAGTTAGGTGAGACTGAAGCACAGAGCCTGTGGCAGCAGCAGCTCACAGTCTGAAACTTTGAATCTCACCTTCCTGAACTTCTGGTAACCACGATATCTGAGTAAACTCTAAGAGCTCACATCCCTCCCTTGAATAACCCAGAGAATACTGCCCCAGGAAAAACCCCGGAATAGAGAAGCCAGAAGTAGAGGTACTAGGAAACAGGCCCCTCTTACAGTGACAGGAGACCAGTGCAGGAAGGGAAGCATCCCAGCAAGCCCCACTTCAGTAGACCAGTGGGAGTCCCTGAGCCCCAGGGGGGTGGAGCCAGCAAGTGCCAACAGCAGGAACCCAGGCGTGCCCTTTCACAGCCAGAGGAATTGGCAGACACCAGTACAGAGCAATGGCTGAGGCCACCTGTGCTATATAGCACAGCCCTAGGGGAAGAGGAGACTTCCAGCAGCCAGACCATGCCTCCCCCACACCCCACACAGGGAGCATCAGGGTAACCCTGGGGAAACTCAGAAAGATTTCACCAACCTCAACCTTGGCCCACATAAGCCAGCTCCAACTTAGCACCAAGGGAGCTGTAGCATTATATAACCTCTAGCAGATAAAACCAGAGGCCACAGCACAAAAAGCCAGTAACCAGACCCCTAGCTCTCAACACAAGAAGCTTGGGATAGAGCCCCCTGGGTGCCAGAAGCAGAGATCTACTTAAAAAGCCAGGAAAAAGGTAACCACCATGAAGAAGCAAACTAGAAAAGTAAAAAAGACCATTGAATCATATTATGGGGACAGAGAAAATCAAAATACTAATTCAGAAGAGGACAGGATTGACACCATACCCACATCTGAAACCTCTAAAGGGAATATGATCTGGCCTCAAGCTCAAAAAGTATTCCTGGAAGAGCTCAAGGAGAATTTTAAAATCCAAATTAGAGAAGTGAACAAAAATTACAGAACCTAACAGGAAAAAGAATGTCTCCTTGATTGGCCAAATGGAAAGAGAGATGCAGAAGCTATCTGAAGAAAAATTGTTAAAAATTAGAATTGGGCAAGTAAATAATCAGTCAAATAAAATCTAAAGAATGAAAAAATGGAAGAAAACATAAAATAACTCATTGGAAAAAACAACTGAACTGGAAAATTGATCTAGGAGAGCTAATCTAAGAATCATTGGGCTTTCATAAACCCATGATGAAAAAAAGAGCCTGGACAGTATCTTCCAAGAAATCATCAAGAAAATCTTCTCTGAGGTCCTAGAGACAGAGAATAAAATAGTCATCAATAGAGTCTACCAATCACCTCCTGAAAGAGATCCCAAATTGAAAACTCCAAGGAATATTGTAGCCACATTCCAAAATTACCAGGTCAAGGAGGAAATACTACAAGCAGCCAGAAAGAAACAATTCCATTATCATGGAACTCCAGTCAGGATCACATAGGCTTCTACATTAAAAGATTGGAGGGATTGGAATATGATATTTCAAAAGGCAAAGGAGTTTGGACTACAAACCAAGGATTGCTGGAACTATCCAGCAAAATTGACCATAATCTTTCAGGTGAGGAGATGGACATTCAATGAAATAAGGAATTAGATACCTTCCTGAAGACCAGAGCTCAGTGGAAAGTTTGATCTTTAAATACAAGACCCAAGAGGGGCATAAAAAAAGTAAGTAGGGAGGAAAAAAAAAAAAGAAAAACAAAAGCTTATTATTCAACAAGGACAAATTGTTTACATCCTTATATGGGAGGACGATATATGTTAATCTTGAGGATGGCGTAGTTAGTATGACATCTAACAGGGTTATACATAAATATAAGGTATGGGTGTAATTTAACTGATGTGATGATAAAAAGCTTAAAGGATGTAAATGGATTATAATGAGGGAAGAGGTAAAAAGGAGGCAGAAAAGGGTAAATTACATCACATGAAAAGGCACAAAAACATAGGGAGAAGAGCAGTGTTTGATGTTTACTCTCATCAGATTTGATTCAAGGAAAGAATAACATACCCTATTAAGTATAGAAATCAAATTTGGCCTAAAGATAGTAGGAGGGTAAATGGGAAAGAAAATGGAGGGGTTGTAATAGCAATTTAGATCTGAAGATCTTTCCCACCCATTAATATTATTGCCTTACTGATACAGGGGAGGTTAGAAGGGAAGGAAGAAGTAGTGAGCAAAAAGGGTGAGATAAGGGGGGGTGGGTTGTCAGAGAGTGAATATTGAGTGAGGTGGTGGTCAAGAGCAAAACTTTTGAGGAGGGAAAGAGAGAAGGGAAAAATAAAGGCATAAATGGGGAGGAATAGGATGGAAAAATGTGAATGGGATGAACTCTCCCATAAAACAGAGGGAAATAGCAGAATGGATTGAAAATCAAAATCTTATAATATGTTTTTACAAGAAACACATTTGAAACAGGAGGATACACACAGGGTAAAGGTAAAAGGCTGGAGTAGAATATATCGTGCTTCAGCTGAAGTAAAAAAAAAAAAAGCAGGGGTAGCAATCCTAATCTCAGACAAAGCAAAAGCAATAATAGATCTTCTTAAAAGAGATAAGGAAGGACACTATATTCTGCTAAAAGGCACCATAAACAATGAAGTAAAATAATTACTTAACATATATGCGCCAAGTGGTATAGCATCCAAATTCTTAAGTGGAGAGGTTAAGGGACTTACAGGAAGAAATAGACAGCAAAACTATACTAGTGGGGGACCTCAACCTTCCTCTCTCTGATCTTGATAAATCTAACCTCAAAATAAACAATAAAGAATTTAAGGAGGTGAATAGAATTTTAGAAAAAGTATATATGATAGACCTCTGGAGAAAACTGAAATGGAATAGAAAGGAATATACCTTTTTCTCAGCAGTATATGGCACATACACAAAAACTGACTGTGTACTAGGACATAAAAACCTCACAATCCAGTGAAGAAAGTCAGAAATAGTCAATGCATCCTTTTCAGATCATGATGCAATAAAAATTATTTGTACTAAAGGATCATGGAAAAATAAACTAAAAATTAATTGGAAACTAAATCTAATCTTAAAGAATGAGTGAGTCTAACAGAAAATCATAGAAACAATCAATAACTTCATTCAAGAGAATGACAATAATGAGACAACATATCAAACTTATGGGATGCACCAAAAACAGTTCTTAGGGGAAGTTTTATACCTCTCAGTGCTTAAATGAATAAAATAGACAAAAAATAGATGAATGAATTGGGCATGCAACTGAAAAAGCTAGAAAAAGAACAAATTGAAAATCCCCAATTAAATACCAAATTAGAAATATCAAAAACCATTGAACTAATAAATAAAATTAAGAGCTGGTTTTATGAAAAAAATTTCCCAACTGTATGTCATGCAGCCAACAAGTTAAATAAAATGAATGAATATTTAGAAAACTATTGAATTCCCAGATAAACAGAACAAAGAGTCAAGAGTTTAAATGAACTAGTTTTGAAGGGATAATGAACAATCCATAAATGAAGTTTCAAAGAAAAAATCTAGGAAAGGTTTGGGTTTACAAGTGAATTCTGTAAAACATTTAAAGAACAATTAATGGCAACATCATAAAAAATTGTTTGCAGAAATAAGAAAAGATGGGACCCTACCAAATTTATTTTATATTATAAGGTCTTGAAACATAATATTACCAATGTCTTGCTACTTAAACTATGGAAAGACAAAACAGAGAAGGAAAACTATAAAGGAATATCCATTATGAATACCAATGCAAAAATTATAATTAAAATGTAAGTAAATAGGCCATGGCACATATCAAGAGGATCATATACCAGGATCAGGTTGGATTTGTACTAGGAATTCAGGGTTCATTCTATTTTAGGATAACTGTAAACATAAAAGGCCATGTTAACAAGAACAACAAAATGTCACATGATTTTATCAATAGCTGAAAAAAAGGTTTTGATGAAATACAGCATCTATTGTTGTTTAAAAAAAAACACTAGAAACATAGGAATAAATGGACCTTCCCTTAATATCTATGTAAAACCAATAGCCATCATAATATTTAGTAGGGATAAACCAGAGACTTTTCCAATAGTATCAGGATAAGGCAAGGGCTTCTATTAAAAACATAATTTGAGGGAATAACTTTAAACAAAGAGGAAATAAAATTATTGTTTTTTGCAGATGCCAGGCTGTTTTTTTTAAATTGAAACAATAACTTCAGCAAAACAGCAGGATATGAAGTAAATCCATATGCATCATCAGCATTTCTGTATATTACCAACAAAACCCATCAAGAGGAGGTAAAAAGAGAAATTCAATTAAAAATAGCTACTGAATTCAGCCATTCCCCAATAGATAAGTGATCAAAGGATATGAACAAAAGGTTTTCAAAAGAAGGATTACAGAGTATTCACAACCACATGAAAAATTATTCCACATTTCTAAGATAAATGTAAATCAAAATAACCCTGAGGTCTTAACTCACAAAGTACAAATTTGCAAAAAAAAAAAAAAATAGCAAGTAGATGTTTAAGGGACTGTGCAAGGATATACCAAAATATTGGTGGAGGTGTGAAATGGTACAAACGTTTTGGAAAGCAATCTGCAATTATGTAAGTAAAATGACTAAAATGTCCACATTTTGAACCAAAGATTCTGTTACTGGGTTTATATACCCTAGGGAATCTATAGATACAAATGAAACCCCCACACATTTTCAGCAGCACTTTTTGGGACAGCAAAGAATTGGAAACAGAGTAAATACCTGTCAGTTGGGGAATGGCTGAAAGAATCGTGATGTGTATGCAATGGGGTATTATTGGGCTGCAAGAAATGATGTGTGCAGTGAATAGAGAAACATGAAGCAAACAGAGCCAATACACACACACACACACACACACACACACACACACACACACACACAGTAACTGCAACAATGTAAATGGAAAAAAATCATACACAAAAAAAAATCAAAAGTGAATGTAATAAAATTATAAACATCAAGCAGTAGTCTAATGAAGAAATATCAGAGGACACCCACAACCCAATTTGGTCATGGGAGTGGGAGGTCCACAAATGTTATACACAGCACATGTTTTTGGACTTTTTCAATGTGTCTTGTAGTTTATTGATTCATTTTTCTTCTCAAAAATACTATTTGTTATATAAGTTGGTTCTCTAAAAGAGGAGGGGGGAGAAATACTTGGGACAAATATGATGATATAAGAAAGACAAGACATCAATAAAAACTTATAAAAATAAAATAACTACAGACCCTACAAAATACTTTGCAATTAATCTATCAATATACATAATGGAACTATATGAATACAACTACAAATCATATGTTCTTCAGGAAATAAATCTAGCCCTAAATAGAGAAATATTAATTGCTCATGAGTATGCCAAGACAGTAAAATAAATGACAAAACTATCTAAATTAATTTATGTATTCAGTTTCATACTAATCAAACTATCAAAGGATCTCTTTATATAGCTGGAAATAAAGAAATTCATCTGGAGAAAAAAGGTCAAGCATCTCAAGTGAAATAATGAAAAAAAAGTGGAAAGAGAGAGGGCCTAGCAGTACCAGATCTCGAACTATACTACAAAGCTGTAATCATCAAAACTATGTAGTACAAGTTAAGAAATAGATCTTCCAGTGGAACAAAATAGAATACTATACAGAAGTAAACAAGAGTAGTCTAGCATTTGATTGAACTCAAAGATTGCAGATATTGGGGTAAGAGTTCACTAGTCAAAAAAAACCCAACAAATTGGTGGGAAAACTAAAAAGAGTCTAAAAGCAAGTTAAGACTGGCATCACATATTGTAAACCAAGAGTAGCTCTCTCATGACTTAGACATAAAGGGTGACATAATGAAGAAATTAGATAAGCAAATAAGAAATTATGTTTCACATCTATGACTAGGAAAATAGTTTTTGAGCAAACATGGAAATTATAGATCACAGAAGATGAAATGGACAATTGCAATCACATAAAATTTAAAAAGCTTTGTATAATTTAACTAAATGTAGTTAAAAAGAGAAGGGAAACAAGTCACTAGGGAAAAATCTTAACAGCAAGTTTCTCTGAAGAAGGTCTCATTTCCAAGATATATATTAAAATGATTCAAATTTACAAGAGCAAGAGTCATTCTTCAATAGATAAACAAAGGATATGATAAGTTGATGATTATGAGCAAGAGATTTTTAAATGAAGAAATCCAAGCTGACTACAGTCATATGAAGAAAATTATTCCAAATTA
>CM053622.1:418402551-418419311 GCA_028646595.1 Phalanger gymnotis
ATAGTCAAATTTACAATAGTAAATTAAATTTATAAAACTTAAAGCAGAATATAAATGTGGACAGTTATTGGAGATAATTGGGCTTGGAGTCAATAAAATCTTGGTTCAGATTTCTCCTCAGACTCTTAATACTTGTGTGACTTTGTGCCTTTCTTTCCTCATTTGTAAAATGAGGGATTGGACTTGATGGCCTCTAAGGTCCCTTGTAGCTCCAAACATCCGATCCTATCATTCTTTCTTCCTTCATCTTCATCATCTCATAGCTCCCACTATCAAATGGAAGAAAACCAAAGAACCTCTGAATTCTTGCTTTTTAGTACACTGTGTTATACTTTCTATGCCCTAAGCTTTTTAGATTTTTGAATAGGAAACCAGAACTGTGATTTTATTGGCATAAGGAGCTCCCTGGGAAGAAACTTCCTCTATTAATGCGGATCCATATTCACTCTACAAATTCAGTTTCAGGGAGTTTCCCAGGGCACTGAGATGAAGGGTATACTTTTCTTGGGCCACCCAACCAGTTTGTGTCAGAGGCGGGACATGAATCCGGGGCTTCCTCACTCAGAGACTGTCCCTCAGTTCACTACTATATATACCTGCTACATTCTGGACCCTGTGTGCTGGGCACAGATACTGACTTAGCACTCATCTCTCTAATGATCTTTCCATTGCTGACTTGTGTCCATTTATGGATTAAACTGGTCTTTTGTATTCTTTGCCAATGCTAATCATTACAGGACCCCACAGAAATACATGGGTACTTGCCCCCCTCAGTAAAATTAAGAGGTTAGTCTAAACCAGGGATTCTTAATTTGTGTGTGTGTGTGTGTGTGTGTGTGTGTGTGTGTGTGTGTGTGTGTGTGTGTGATGGCCCTCTTTGGCAATCTGGTGAAGTCTGTAGATTCATCCTCATAATATTGTGTCTAAAGACAGAAAATAAAATATATGGTATTAGAATGGAAACCAATTATATTAAAAATCAATTATCAAATATTTTTTAAAACAAATTCATGTACCCCACATTAAGAAGCCCTGGCCCTGATGATCTCTAAGTCCATTTCATTTTTAAATCCTTTTTTTATGGCTAATGTGGGAATCTCTTTTGCTGAAGTATGTAGATATTTATTGAGTCAATTTTTTTTTCAATTTGCTCCATGGGATGAGATAGTGAGTAGGACAGATAAATTTTAAAAAAACTTATTATTGAAGACTTTTTTAAAAAAAAATTAAAAAATCAAATCCTATGCCAGGTGAGAAATGAGTAAGGCAGTTCTTGACTTCCTCTGTCATTTCCTACTGAAACCATTTATGAAATTCCCGGGGAGCTTAGAATGCTTTTCCTTGAGTGTTCTCCCCCTCTCTATGCAACAAGGTTGTTAGACTAGATGACGGCTTCAAGTGAAGCATTTCTGGTGCCCTTGATATAATGCTCATGGTGCCAGTGCAGTGAATCTGTATCCTTCCCATTGTCTAATCTGCTCCAATTTTTTTCAGGGAGTTCTCGAGTTTGACCAGAAATGTTTTAAGAAATATGGCAAAATGTGGGGGTGAGTATAAAAGATAGTCCCTACCCACACAGAGCTCATAATCTAAGATACAAACACAGATAAATCTGACACTATGTTACTGCCTAAATTCATCAGAGAGTTACATGACAAGTTCTGTGTGAGGGACAAGGGGAAAGGTTGTTTGTATAGGTTGGCAGGAAGGCAAGGAAGAGGCAATGTTTGGGTTTCTCCTTAAAAGATAAGAAGGAATTCAATAAACAGATGACGTGGCTGTAGAATGGCATTGTGGAAATAGCACTGGATTTGAATTTGGGCCCTGGATTTGAATCCCAGCCCTGCATGATTGTTGCCTGCATGATTGTGGAAATCAGATAGTCAGTTTCCCTCACTCAGGCCTCAGTCTCCAGCTCTGTAAAATAAGAGAGTTTGAATACTCTCTGAGAACCTGTCCATCTCTGAATCCTATGATCCTATAATAATGAGGCAATTAACAGCTACAACGAAGGATATGACTCCAAGCACACTGTATCCTGAGGGAGAAGGGAGGGCTCTGTGTAGAGATGAGGACAGATGTCATCAGTTATACCAGCAGGTGAGGAGCAGAATCCTTGTTGAAAACCACCACTTAGGCTGGGGCACAATTGTTTCAGCAAAGGCCAGTTTTTCCTTTTTTTGGTACTTGAGATTGCTAATATATTATGTATTAAATATATAATAAAGTTATCATATAATTTTTTTCCTTTTTTCTTACCTCTCCTTCCCTCACCCTGGAGATGGTTACCATTAGACACAAATATGTATATGTATATGTATATGTATATGTATATGTATATGTATATGTATATGTATATGTATATGTATATGTATATGTATGTGTATGTGTATGTGTATGTGTGTGTGTGTGTATGTGTATGTGTATGTGCATGTGCAGGTGTATGTGTATATGTATGTGTATATATAAAATCATTCTACACATGTGTTGAGCAACTAAGTCATTTTGACTATTACAAATATCTAAATAATATAAAAGACTTATAAAGAAAGACTATCTGCTATAAATATTTCAGAATATATAAGCTCTTTTCCTTTGCCCCCAATCATCTTGGGAAACAGACCTAACAGTGGTATTGCTGGGTCAAAGGGTATAGACAGTTTAATAATTCTTTGGGTATAATTCCAAAATTGTTGGATCAGTTCACAGTTCCATCAGCAGTGAATTAGTGTCTCAATTTTTCCATATCCCGCCCCCCAACATTTGTCACTTCCTCCTTCAATCTTTTTTTAGCCAATGTGGTAAGGATAAAATGATATCTCAAAGTTATTTTAATTTGCATTTATTTAATCAATAGTGATTTAGAGCTTTTTCATATGACTACAAATCATTTTGATTTCTTCATTGGAAAATTTCTGGTTCATAGCCTTTGACTATTTATCGTTTGGGAAATGACTAGTATTTCTACAGATTTGACAAAGTTTTTGATCTTAGTTACATTTGTTTTATTTGTACAAAATCTTTTTACTTTAGTGTAATCAAAATTGTCCATTTTACACCTCACCTTGCTTTTTTCATAAATTACTCATCTATCCATTAGTCTAATAGGTAATATGTTCCTTTTTCTTAACATTCCCTTGAAATCTCTCTCTTTATATGTAGGTCACATATCCATTTTGACCATATCTTGGTAAATAGTGTAAGATATTGGTCTATGCTCAGTTTCTGCCAGACTGCTCTCCAGCTTTCTGAAAAATTTTTGCCAAATAAATTCTTATATCCAAACTTGTCTTTATACTTGTCAAACACAAGGTTATTATATTTGTTATTTATATTTATTATTTATTTTTATTATTTAATTATTTATTTATATATTTATTTATTATTATATGCCTACTCTGTTCTATTGATCTACCTTTCTATTTCTGGGTCAGTACCAGATGGTTTTGATAATCACAGCCTTACAATACAGCTTAAGATCTAGGATTTCTTTCTTTATATTTTTGTCATTAGTTCCTTTGATATTATTGACTTTTTGTTCTTCCAAATAAATTTTATTATTTTTTCTAATTCAGTAAAATTTTTTAGAGTAATTTAGCTGGGGTGTTATTGAATATGTGAATTAGTTTAGGTAAACTCATCTTTTTTATTCTGTTGGCCCTTTCTACCCATGGATAATTGATATATCTCCAATTATTTAAATCTGATTTTATTTGTATAATTTTTTTTATAATTTTGTCCCTATTGTTCCCTGGTCTGTTTTGGCAGGTGGACTCTCAGGTATTTTATAATATCTAGAGTTCTTTTAAATGGGGCATCTCTTACTATTTCTTCTTGTAGGGTTTAGTTTGTGATATATAGCAATTCTGATGACTTATGTGGATTTACTTTATATATATTTATGTATATGTAAATATATATATATATTATATTTACTTTATATCCTGATACTTTCTTAAAATTATTTATTGTTTCAACTAACTTTATAGTTGAGTCTTTAGGATTTTCCAAGTATATCATCATATCATCTGCAAAAGGTGATTCTTTCTGATTCTTATTCTGATTTCTTCTATTCTTTTATTACTATTGTTAGGATTTCCACTACATTAGTGAATAATATTGGTGACAATGGTCATTCTTATTTCACACTTGGTCTTACTGGAATGCTTCTAATTCATCCCCATTACAAATAATGCTTGCTGGTAGTTTTAGATGAATAACTTTTTATCAGTTTAAGGGAAAATATTCATTATACCCACACTTTCAAGAATTTTAATAGAAATTTAATAGAAATCAGTATTGAACTTCATCAAAAGCTTTTTCTGCATCTATTGATATAACCATATTATTTTCATTCCTCTATTATTGATAATAATTATGTTAATAATACAATAGTATATTAACATAATAACATGTTAATATAATGATAACAATTACATGAATAATTTTCCTTATATTACACAATCACTGCATTCTTGTTATAAATTCTGCTTGGGCATGATGAATAATCTTTGCAATATATTTTTATAATCTTTTAGCTAGTATTTGATTTAGAATTTTTGTATCCACATTCATTAATGAAATTGGTCTGTAATTTTCTTTCTCCCTTTTTACTATTCCTGGTTTAGGTATCAGTATCATAGTTGTTTCATAAAAGGAATTTGGTAGGACTCCTTCTTTGCCTATTAGTCAAAATAATTTATTTTATATTGAAATTAGTTGGTCTTTAAATGTTTGATAGAACTCACTTGTAAATCCATATGTTCCTGGTGCATTTTTCTTAGGAAGCTCGTTTATGGCCTGTTCAATTCCCTTTTCTAAAATAGTCTATTTAGATATTCTATTTCCTCTTCTGCTTATCTAGATCGTTTATATTTCACTTAAACTGTTAAATTTCTTGGTGTATAATTAGGCAAAACAACTCCTTATAATTCCCTTTTATATCTTCATCATTCATATATCCATCCTTTTCATTTTTAATACTAGTGGTTTGGTTTTCTTCTCTTTTTAAAATTGTATTAAGTAGTGGTTTATTTCATTGTTTTTTCTTCATAAAACCAACTCCTAATTTTTTTTAGTAATTTAATGTTTTTTTCACTTAATTTTATTAGTTTCATGTTTAATTTTTAGGATTTCCAAGTTAGTTTTTAGTTGGGAGTTTTTAGGTTTGTTCTTTTTCTAGATTTTTTAAATTGCATGCCCAATTCATTGGTCTGCTCTTTCTCTATTTTATTGAAACGAGCATTTAAATTTCTTCTGATTATTGCTTTTGCTATGTCTCATAGGTTTTTATATGTTTTCTCATTATTATCTTTCTCTTTAACAAAATTATTGTTTCTATGATTTATTCTTTAATCCATTCTTTCTTTAAGATTAGGTAGTTTAGTCTCCAATTAATTTTTAATCTATGTTTCCATGGTCCCTTTTAAATATATATATATATTTTTCTTGCATTGTGATCTTAAAAGGAGGCTTTTAATATTTTTTCTTTTCAGCTTGTAATTATAAAATTTTTATGCCCTAATATATGGTCAGTCTTTGTAAAGGTACCATAAATCTCTGAGAAAAAGGTGTATTCCTTTCTATTACCATTCAATTTTCTCCTGATATGTATCATATCTACTTATCTAAACTTTTATTCAGTTCCTTGACTTTTTTCTTATTTATTTATTTTTGGTTAGATTTATCTAACTCTAACAGGGGAAGATTAAAGTCCCTCACTATTATAATACTATCTATTTCCAACTGCAATTCTTTTAACTTTTCTTTTAAAAATTTAGATGCCTTAGTATTTGGTGCTTATAGGTTTGTGGAATTCATGACCTCTCCCTTACTAAAAATGTTGTCAGTCAGGTGTGGGGAAGAAAACATTCATAAAGCCAGGAGAACAGAGAAATGGGCACAATAGAGGATGCTATGTGGTCAGCTCTTTCCATAAATTAATTAAATTTCTAAAGCCCCCCATTATCAATTTTGTTTTGTTATTTCTTGGTATTTTATAACATAATTTGCTTCCTCTTGCCCAACTCTAGTTTTTAAGGACTTATTTTCTTCCTTAAGATTTTGGATCTCTTTTCCCAATTGATTGACTTTCTTTTTATAATTTTCTTGATTTTCTTGGATTACATTCCCCACCCCTGCAATTTTCTCTTAATCACTTATTTGATGTTTAAAATCTTAAGTTCTTCCAAGAACTCTCTTACTTGATCTTTGAAATCCTTTCAAATTTTTTCCAATAAATCTTTTTGGGCTTGTGATGATGTGATGTTGTTCTTTGAGATAGGAGTGGCTTTTTTTAGCCTCACTATCTTCCTCTGACTATGAGCTTAGATCTTTTTTTACACCGTAGTAGATATCTATGACTGTATTCTTTCTCCTTTGCTTGCTCATTTTTATTTTGTTTTGTTTTATTTTTGGCAGCTTATTGTTATAATCAGGTTTTAATCCTGAGTTTTGGGTAATGGCGTCCCAGGCCTCAGTTCCTCTTTACTCTTATTTTCTGAATTTTGTCCAAGGGTCCAACTCAGGCACTCTTCTCCTCTTCTAAGCCACAGCTAGAGCCCCCAACCATGCATTCTGCAAAATGGTCTTGCTCCCTGTGGTACCGAGATCACCAAGTGTGTGCTTGTTCCTCCTTGCCCACAGCCACAGCCTGGGATCACATCTGGTCAACACCATTATGGCTGGTGCCCAGAGCAGCAGAGGGTCTTTCAATATTTCCATATTCAGCTGTCTGATCTCCACACTAAAAATTAATGAGGTGAAAGTTCTTGAAGTGAAAGTTCCCGGGGCATTAAGATGAAAGTTATTGCAGCCTAGCCTGCTTGGCAACGAGCCACCCCTAGGACTTGTATGTTGATTCAGTGGAGTTGATATGTAGGTGTTTGTACTTTACTAAAGCCAAACCTTAATTCCTGGAAATCCTGTTTTTCCTGAGGTCCTCTCAAATTGTCTTAGGAAGACAACTGCTTTACCCCTTCATTTTTGCCACTGTATGTTCATTTTGTTCTATCTGTTGTGGAGAAATTTTGGGGAGCCTGGAATTTTCTGACCTACTCTGCAATCTTCCCATAATCCCTTTCACCCAGTTTTTATCTTTAAAAAAATGATTAGACTTTGTTCATAGCTCCCTAAATTAGCTTGCCTCTGGTTGTGTTACCTTTGCTGTTGTAACATACATTTTCTATAGGCCCTGTATATAGAAAACAAAACATCTTCAAAGCGGGGGTTAATAATTTTTGGAGCTGCCTGCTGAGAAGTACATGTAACCAGAGGCCAAAGAGTATGAATTTATGGCAGAAACAGACAAGGGAATATAAAGCAGCAGCTAGTCATGGGGAGTAGATATTTTACAGGCCACCTGATTACCTCTGAAATGCCCTCTGGAATCATGGTAAGTTTTCACAGGATTACTCAATTAATTAACAAGTGTTTATACTATGTGCCAGGCACTGGGAAACAAAAATTGGAATGATAATTCCCGCCCTTGAGTAACTTATGTTTATCAATTTTAAGTTAATGGAGTTAGCATTGGAAGGGATCTCAGAGGTTGTCTAGTCCAATTCTTCATTTTAAAGATGAAGAAACAGATCCAGAGGAGTTAAGTAACTTTCCCGAGACAGCTCAATAGTGTGTCAGATTCAGAATTTGAGTCCAGGTCCTCTGACTTAAAATCAAGGACTCCTTCTAGTGCGTCATGAATTTCAGGGCACCACCTCCATCTTTGGCATTTGTCTTATAGACAGTGAAGAAAAAAGTTCTGGATATAGGAGATCCAGGGTCTGAGTGCAGGCTCTAATTCTTACCAGTAATGTGAGCTATGAACAGGTCCCTTTACCATTTTGTGCCCTAGTTTCTTCATCTGGAAAACAGGAATATTATTGCTTTCATCACCTACTTTACAGGGTTCATAAGATCATAGATTTAGAGGCAGGAGAGACCTTGTAGCTCATCTAGTCTTGACACATTAATTTTATAGATGGGGATCCACTTGCCAAAGATCATATGGCTAGTAGAATCAGAGGTGAGATTTGAATTCAAGTATTGTGATTCACAAGTTCAGACCACTTTTGGAAACCTTAAAGGACCATGGGAATGAGAACTATTTTTCTCTTAGAGCAGAGAGTTCTTAGCCTCCTTTTAGGCTTTATGGATCCCTATGGTAGTGTGGCAAAGCCTATGGACCATGTCTCATAATAACATTTTTAAATGAATAAAATAAAATGCATGGATTATAAAAGAATCTAATTATATTGAAATACTGAAAATTTTAAAATTTCAAAGTATTTTGGAAAAATAAATTCATAAAACTTAGGTTAAGAACCCTTTGGCTTAGAGGTCAACATATGTGGTCATGGGAATAGCATTGAATTAGGGATTATGAGTTATGGATTCCTTCCACTGATGATTATCACCAAACATTTGTAGTCTAGGGTTTTGTTGTTTATTAGTCCAGTCTGGTCTTCTAGAGTTTCCCTGGATGAAAAAATCATCACCTGGTAGCCAGCTCTTTAGTGATGGGTCTCTCCAAGCTAAGCCAGGCTCATCCTTGCATGGCAGACCCATAATTTAGAGCCAGACTAGTACTCAAAGATTTTTCTAACTTGATAGGGGATTTGATAGTAATTGAGTATTTCTAAGGTGACCCACATAATGATGAAGTTTTGTTGAATTGTAGCCATTATAGCATGGAGACTGTGTGGTTCAGTAGAAGGAAAACTGACTGTGAAGTCAGAGAATCTAGTTTCCAATCCTACCTTTGATGCATGGCACTGGTTTAACCTTAGGCAAGTCACTTAATATTTCTTTACCTGAGTTTCTTCATTCATAAAACCAGGGGATTAGATTAGATGGACTTTCTCTGAGGTTCCTTCTATCTCTATATCTATGACTGTAAAATACATACTGAAACTGGGGTAGGAGGGAGGAAGGGGAGGGAAAGGGTAGTGGTGGTGACTATTTTACCATCTAGCTTCAAGAAGATTGAACATTCCAAAGGCAGATATAGTGATTTGTTGACTTAGGAAGCTAACTTTCTGTGCGGATCTCTGAAAAAAAATTAATTTTCTCTATCTTGATGCTCTTTATAGGTTTTATGATGGCAGACTGCCTATCTTAGCCACTCTGGATCCAGCCTTCATCAAAATAGTTCTAGTGAAAGAGTTTTACACACTCTTCACTAACCGTCGGGTAAGTTATTGGTAGATAGAGATACATCAGGATTCTTCTTGGCTCAATGCCATTCAGCACTCTAACCTAAGCTTTCCACTTCTCAGGAAACCTTGGCATCTTTGCTTCAAAATCTTCTTGTCTTACTATGTTGGCTACTTTCCCTAATATTGAAGATTGATCATGTTCTAGGGGGGCTGAAGCGATCATTTATTAAATAAGATATACAAAGCCCTTTCTAAATAGTTATATTTTGCTCTAGTGGCTTGATCCATCATGAACATAGCCAGAAACTTTAAAAGGAAGCCAGAATTAGAGCTTGTTTAGTGGCACCTGGAAACTGCCATTGCTTTTCAGAAAATAAAGCATGCTCTTATGTCTGTATTACAAAACAACATTCAGATGTGGAACAGATGTCAGGATTTTGGTGACAATAATAACTTCTATTGACTAGAGCAGGTTACATGACGAAGGTAACACAATTGAGGCAGATCAATGTGAGAGTGCCACGGCCAAAGTGTCATCATTTTTTAAAAGATAAAAATTGACCCTTGCCAAAACACCTGTGCCACAGCACAAGTGTTGATATGTGATTCTTCTCATGAATCTGCCCATGAACCCAAGACATAGTACCCATGTATCATAGTCTGCTGGTCACCAGGAAGGTTACCTTCTCCCCATTCCAGAATATATTTCCCCATGCCTCCTACCTCAGTGTCTAAAATTCTACCATTTATGATTTATGATTATTTCCCTCTGGTCTTAAAGGCTTTTCCATTTACCAGAGAGTTTCTATTAAGACATACAAACTGCTGCTGGGTGAGGGGAATACCTGAAGCCATACCAGCTAATATCTTATTGGGGATTAATATGCAGCCAGCTAAAATGGAGACCCAATAGAAATTGGATGTAGGATCAGTGCCTGAGGGAGAGAAGGGTACTGAGTTGAGAATGAGGAAGATACTACAGAGAAAACTTTCCCTACTTTGTAATTTTGCCCATGGCTAGCCCTACAAGTGATATAAACATTAAATAGACTTTGACATATTTCAGCTGCTGAATTATTTTCTAGAGAGTTTAGCCCATGCTAAACTCTCTAGAGTTTATCTTATCAGAGTTTATCTTACCAGTTTTCTGCTCAGCGGTCTTCCTTGTGGTCCAGTGAAAAGAATGCTGGGGCGGGAGTCAGGAAACCTGGGTTTCTGTCCCTGCTCTGTGAGACTTTTGCCACTTATATAATCTTTCTCTTGTTAGTTTTGTCCAACGGGGATAGATATACTTAGCCTGCATTGCAATGATGGCAAGACTATCCAGTGAAATTGAAAATTCTAACAAAAATCTTAGTTGCTGTACAAAATTATTGTAAGATATGCAAAACCGTATACAGTAACAGCAGCACTGTGTGATGATCAGCTCTGATTGATTTAGGTCTTCTCAGCAGTACAATGATCCAAGACAACTCTAAAAGATTCATGATGGAAAATGCTATCCATATCCAGTGAAAGAACTGATGGATTCTGAGTGCAGATTGAAGCACACTATTTTTCACTTTATTTTTTCATAATTTTTTTCCTTTTGTTCAGTTTCTTCCTTGAGAGTACTACCAATATCTATATGTGCAAAAGATATGCATGTTAAAGCCAGCTAGATAGTTAATGCTTCTAAAAACTCAGGTTTTCAAACTCCATCAATAAGCATTAATTGAACACTTACTTTTTGCTGGCTGCCAAGGATATAGACAAAAATTAACCAGTCCCTGGCCTCAAGGAGCTCCCATTCTATTGGGGAAAATGACACGTTTGTGTATAAATGTATACAAAATAAATGCAAGATAATTGACAGGGTGTGGGAAGTGGGAGGCCCTATGAGCAAAGGAGATCAGAAAAAGTCTAATCTAAGAAATAGAATTTGGGCTGATCTTGGAAGGATGCTAAGGATTCTAATAGAGGTAAGGAAGCAGTACACATCAGGCATGAGGGACCGTCTGTGCAAAGGAAGGGACAGGGAAGGTGCAAGGACCAAGAATATCCATTTATTGTGAAGAGAGGCAATGAATAATAAAATTGTAAATGTTAGTTGGGGTCAATTTGTAAAGGGCATTGCATGCCAAGCAGAAGGGTTCATTTGAATCTTAGGCATGCAATGCCCTTTACAAATTGACCCCAACTAACATTTACAAAAATAATCCGAGAAAAACAAGAAGATTATGAAAAGAAAGTCAACCAATTAGAAAAGGAGATCCAGAATCTCAAGAAGGAAAATGACACCTTGGAAATTAGAATTGGACAAAGTGAAGCGAGTGAAATGATAAGAGATCAAGAAATAATTAAACAAAACGTGAATATAGACGAGAAAGTGAAACATCTTACAAGAAAACAACAGATTTGGAGAGTAGACCAAGAAGAGAAAACAGATTTGGAGAGTAGACCAAGAAGAGAAAATATGAAAATAATCAGAGTAACTGAAAGTTATGATCAAAAAAAGAATCTGGATACAATAATACAAGAAATAATTAAAGAAAATTGTCCTGAACAAGGCAAGGAAGTAGAAATAGAAAAAAAATCCATTGAATACCACTTAAAAGAGATCCTATGAGAAAAACTCATAGGAATATCATAGCCAAATTACGAAATCCCCAGATCAATGCTAAATTCAAACAATTTAAATATGATGGTGCCACAATGAGAATTACACAAGACCTAGCAGTAGAGACATTAAAGGACCACAAGTCTTGGAACACAATATATTGAAGAATAAAAAAAAGCTGGGGCTCCAGCTGAATATATCATACCCTTCAAATTTCAATATTTTCTTGAATGAAAAAAATGGACATTTGATAAACCCCCAGACTTTCAAGACTTTGTTAAGAAAATCCTCAACTTAATAGAAGATTCGACGTACAAGAACTAAGAGACACATAAGGTACATACCAAAGACTGACTATAAGGGATTTACAAGAACAGACTGCTTACCTTTTATATAACATAAAATATAAAATGTATGTGTAACATTCTTATTAATAACTGTCGAGCTTATAAGAAAGAGGGGGATAAACCTGACTATGATATGAATTTAAAAATTAAAACCATTTAGAAACAGCTAAAAAGAGTAACTATTTTATACAAGAGAGGTGCAAGAAGAAGAAAGGATACAGAGGAGTTAGATGAGGGAAGAAGGCTGGTAGTTCTGATAAACTTACTTTCATTGGGAATGCGTTTAAGAGGGAACAATACATATATATTTAGAAGAATATAAAAGTCTTCTAAATTTAGAAGAAATAAAATGGTAGGGGTTTAGTGAGGGAGGGAGGACAAGGGAGGGATTAGGACAAGGGAGGGATTTTTAGAGGGGAGAATGAGGAAATAGGTAAAGGGAGTTTAGATTAATGGGAATGGGGGGATAGGGGAAGGATCCTTAGAGGAAGGAAGGCAAGTAATAGAAAGGCAGGGTGTTTGGTGGAAGAGGGTGGGGTAGGCAAGTAATAGGAAGGTGATGTAGTGGGTAGAAGTAAAGTGGGGGAGAGAGAAAGGATAGGAAACAAAAGATATGTACAAACATAAAAAAACAAAGATCAGGAGTAGATTATGTTTGAGAAAGTATATGTTTATACACACATGTATATAGGTATAAGTGTATGTACATATCCGCATGTGTATATATATCAAGAAATATCTAAATTATATTGTAGCCTTCTGGGGGAGGTGGGGAAGGGGAAAAAAGAACAAAGTTAAAAAGTGCACAGCAGAGAACAAAAGAAAACATGAGAAAGCAGAGAAAAGATGGACAATTCTTAATGCAAGGTGTATTATTTATGGTACAGGCTTTCTTGAAATGAAAATTTATTGTTATATATTTTGAATCCTCTCCTGTGTTCTGCTATGCACATAACATGATGTTTTTCTTTCTTACTTTATATTTAAGTTTCAATATTTACGTTCATGATATATTTTTGTTGCTTTTCTCTATTTTGTATTTGCGTTCTGGTAAAATAAAATTTAATAAAAAAAAAAAAGAAGCACCCCCCAAAAAAAAACATTTCCTTTGGAGAGTGGTACCAGTCTGTATAATCTGTTACCTTTAAAAAGACAGCTGTCATTTATAAAGCACATTACAGTCTACAGAGTATATTCAGTAAATAAGCAAACATTCAGCAAATACTTACTGGCTGTCAGGCACTGCGCTGAGAGCAGGGAACTTAAAGAAAAGTGAAAATGGTTCCTGCTCTCAAGGAACTTATATTCAAATGGAGGAGTCAACTTATAGATAATTAGGTATATTTTATGTTTACATATGCACACTTTCTATCTATGTATATACACACTTAGAAAGGTACATGTATGTGTACACATGTGTGTACACATGTACATACTCCCAAGCAGATAGATGTTAACTTTGGAGGGGAATGTGTTAGCAACAGCAGGGATCTAGAAAGTCCTTCAGAAAGTGGTGTTTGAGCTGAGTCTTGAAGGAAACCAGTTATTCCAAAAGACAGAGATGAGGAATAAGAGTATTCCAGGCATGGGGGACAACCAGTACAAAGACAGGGAGGCTGGGCATGAAGTCCCACTTCTCATTCATCCTCACATCATCCCTGTAAGGATCATGGTGCCTTTGTTATTGCCTCATTTTTAAAGGAAGAGACTAAGGCTCATTGACAGCTTAAGATCACAGATTTAGCATGTGGAGCTCAACCACATACCTGTGTCTTTTTATGACTGCCAAGTCCAGTGCTCTCTCTATTATACTATTAGTATTTTACTAATCAATCAGTTAATTAATATTATACTAATTATACTAATATTATACTTTAAGGATGGTTAAAGCAGTTGCTATGAGATCTGTGGTCTAATCATTCTCAACTTTGCAAAAGGCAGAGGAAGGCAGTGCTGCCAACATGTTTTTATCACTTGGTGCCTGTTGACAGGGCTTTGCAAATGGTTGGTCAGGGTAGTTAAGAGAAATTCAAGGTCATTTGCCTTCCCCCTTCCTTTTCCTGTTGTCTAGGTCTATTATTTCATTAGTATGGAAATTCTTATTGTCGATACTCCCTTGTTATTAATTCTTCATGACCCCATTTGTAGCTTTCTTAACAAAGATACTGGAGTGGTTTGCCATTTCCTTCTCCAGCTTATTTTACAGATGAGGAAACTGAGGCAAACAGGGTTAAGTGACTTGCCCAGGGCCACATAGCTAGTATCTGAGGCCAAATTCAAACTAAGGAAGATCAGTCTTCCTGACTCCAATATCGTCCTGCTACCTAGCTAACCCTACCTTCCTCCACCAAGGCAAATCCGAAACTCACTCAACTCAGAGTTGCCTAGGACATTGACAGGATAAATGACCTGCTTACAGTTGCATAACTAGTCTATGTCAAAGACAGAACTTGAACCCAGGTCTCCTGTCTACAATGCCTACTGCTTGCTCACTATACCAGCCTGTCTCTGGTCTATAAAAAGATCAAAGCCTTGAACTTCGTCCACTGACATTTGTTTCTAAATAACTGAGCCAAGTATAGCTATGAATAATATCTTTTGAATCATCCAGTTTTCTTGAAGCCAGTCTGGGCTCATTCTAATTGGGTGTCAGTCAGTCAATCAATAAACATTTTAAAATTACCTTCTTTGTGTTAGGCTAACCACTGGGATGAAAAGAAAGGTAAAGGAGAATCCTTGCTCTCAAGGAACTTTCATAGTCTAATGAGTATCACTACGATGAGACCAAAAGGAAAATCTTATTTATATTTTTGAAAGGCTGTGTGGTACAGTGAAAAGACCATTGGACCTGCAGTCTCAATTCCCACCCATGACTCTGGTAGTGTGATTGTGGGCAAGTCACTTTTCTCTTTTGAGTCACTTTCCTTATCTGTAAAATGGGGTTGCTTACGGTGGTGGGATTCAGCTGGTTCACACTGGTTCAGTAGAACTAGTACCTAATTTTAGATTGAGTTGGGTGAACCAGGTGTTAATGGGGTGGAGCCTGTGCCTGCCCTGCAGTGGCAGAGTCTTGACTTGGTTTCGTGGAGAACCCAGTTGCTAATTTATTTGAATCCCACCACTGGGTTGCTTACAGTGGTCACAGCAGATATCCAAGGATGATCCTCAAAACCCAAGGTTTTGGCAAAAAGCTCAAATAAGATCAAGAATGTAAAGTGCTGTACAAACCTTAAAGCCTATATAAATGTCTATCATCCTCATCCTCATCATTCTTATTATTAATATGTTCATATGTCCTTCCTGGCAATAGTTCCACTCTCCTTCTATCCACCAGGCTGATTCATGTTAAAAAGTGAACTAGGCCTTTCTCTTAGGGCATTTCTTTTTAAAAATGTCATTTTTATTGATTTCTTTTGTTGTTTTTAAATCAACTTTATTTCCATATCTATCTTCCTCCCCCTAATTCTCTTTCTTATCCAGTGTGCCTATCGGAGAGAGGCCTACACCAAAGACAGGAGACCTTAAGACAGGTCTTTAACCTAGAGTTCATGGCCATGTCCATGGATAGGTTTCAGGAGATTCATGAACTTCAATGGGGAAAAAGTTATACTTTTATTTCCACATAATTGGTTTCCTTGGTAATCCTATGCATTTAATATATTTAAAATGTATTAATTAAAATAAAAATACATTATTCAGGGGAGGGGTCCATAGATTTCACCAGACTGCCTGAGGGATCTATGAAACACGTACAAAAATTAAAAGCCCCTCCCTAAATTTTTATATTCAAGTCTAAAATGTAGAAGCTTAGAATCATTGTCTACCACCTTCTTACTACCGAGCTCCTCCTGTATCTCCTGTATTTTTCTGAGAGGACTAAGATAGCTTGTTATCACTGTCAATGTGACTTAAACCTTACTTGGAAAAACTTTACAACAATTTCCTCTAATTCAGTTGTCTCCTGGTTCTATTTATTTAGAATTTTGGTTTAAATGGAGTTTTGGAGTCTGGCATCACCATTGTTAAAGGAGAGAAATGGAAGTGGATCCGGGCTATTATCTCCCCAACATTCACTAGTGGCAAACTCAAGGAGGTAAGTATGATTCAGTCTGTTGTCAAAGCTTAGACAGTGATGATCAAGGTCTCAAAGAATGTTGGAATCATAGGGATAGACAGTATTCACAAAGATTGAGGATGACTGGGTCAAATTCCATTATAGCCCCCCTCTGCTCACATTAAGATTGTCCTGCTCCTTTCCCTGTTTTTTTTCCCCTTTCCTTCCTCCTGCCAATAATATTAGGCTTCTGATTCTGACATCTTAAGGATACTAACTGATCATAGTCAACATTTACTTTATGTGAACTGGGGTATACTGACTAGCTACCATGAATATGTATTAATAGGAAAGAAAGAGTCAAAATTTTTCTAAACTAGCTTACTTAAGCAAAATGGACAGAGGTGCAAAACTACTTGAAAAATGTAACATTGATAACATTGTTTCCCACAATCCCGCTCTTCTATTTTTTTTGTTTAAATTTTATTTTATTTTATTTTTATTTCTGAATTCTCTCCCTCTCTACACCCTTCCTTGAAGGCAAGAAAAACAAAATACATTACAAATATGTATAGTCATACAAAACAAATTTCCACATTTATCAC
>CM053622.1:418419811-418448660 GCA_028646595.1 Phalanger gymnotis
TTTCTTGCTCTTCTAATTTGATTGTTTTATTGTCTATGGTACCTTTTAGCAAGATGTAGTTTCCTTCCTTATCTCTTTTAATTAGGTCTATTTTTGCTCTTATTTTGACTAATATCAGGATTGCTACCCCTGCTTTTTTTTGCTTCAGCTAAAGCATAATGGGTTCTGGTCCAGTCCCTTGCCTTTACTCTGTGTGTGTCTTTGCTTCAAGCGTGTTTCTTGTAAGCAACATATTGTAGGATTCTGATATTTTATCCACACTGCTATTTGCTTCTCTTTAATGGGAGTGTTCATCCCATTCACATTACAGTTATGATTACCACCTATGTATTTCCCTCCCTCTTATTCTTCCTCCTCTCTGTCCTCTCCTTTCACCCTTTTCCACCTCACTAGTATTTTGCTTCTGTCTACCCCCTCCCCTGATCTGCTCTCCCTTCTGTCAGTCCCCCCTCCCTTCTCCCTTTACTTAATCTCCTCCCCTCTTACTTCCATGTCAGGCAAGATACATTTCTGCATTCAACTGATTATGTATATAAATCCCTCTTTGAGACAATACTGATGAAAGTAAGATTCAAGCTAGGCTTGTCTCCTAGCCTCCCAACTTCCCTCCATTGTAATAGGTCTTTCTCACCTCTTCGTGTGAGATAATTTACCTGATTCCACTTCTCCCTTTCTTCTGCACCCATTGAACTCCTCTTTCTCATTCCTTAATTTTTTAAATATCATTCCTTAAAATCTACCTTGTACCCATACCTTCTGTCTATGTATATTATTTCTACATGTCCTGTTAGTGAAATAATTTTTCCATTACTAGTATTGTCTTCCCAGGGAGGGATGCAAACAATTTAGCTACATTGAATCTCTTATGTTTTCTTTTCCCTTTTTACCTGTTTAATATTTCTCTTGGGTCTTGATATTGGAGGTCAAATTTTTGGTTTTATTTTGTTCATCTCCTTATGAAGGCTTGAAATCCTTCTTTGTCATTTAAGGACCATTTTTCCCTTGATGTATTATTTGTTTTGCCAAGTAAGTGATTCTTGGTTGTAGTCCTAGCTCCTTTGCCCTCCAGAATGTTGTGTTCCATGAACTCTAATATTTTTCTTTCTTTTTATTTCTTTTTGGAGGGGGGAAGGCAGTGCAATTGGGGTTAAGTGACTTGCCCAAGATCACATAGCTAGTAATTGTGTCAAGTGTCTGAGGTCAGATTTGAACTCAGGTCCTCCTGACTTCAGGGCTGGTGCTCTACTCACTGTGCCACCTAGCTGCCCCAACATCTGATCTTTTAATGTCACATCTGCCAAGTCCTGTGTAATACTGACTGTGACTCCCCAAATATTTGAATTGTTTCCGGCCACTTGCAGTATTTTTTCCTTGACCCAATAGTTCTGAAATTAAGCTATAGTGTTTTTATTTTGAGATTTCTTTCCTGAAGTGATCTGTAGATTCTTTCAATAACTATTCTGCCTCTGGTTTCAGGACATCAGGGCAATTTTTCTTGATAATTTCTTGCAAGATGCTCTCCAGGTCCGTCTTTTGATTATGGCTTTCACGTAGTCCAGTGATTCTGATAGTGTCTTTCCTGGATCTATTTTCTGGGTCAGTTGTTTTGGCCATGAACAATTTTATATTTTATTCCATTATTTCATTCTTTGGAATTTGCTTGATTGATTCATGATATCTCATAGTCATTAGCTTCCACTTGCCCAATTCGTTAGAAAAAGGTGCTGTTTTCCTCAATTAGCTTTGTATTTTCTTTTCCATTTGGATAATTATGTTCTTTAAGGAGTTGTTTTCTTCAGTGGATTTTTGTATCTCCTTTGCCATTTGGCCAAGGGGTGGGGAACTTGCAGCCTCGAGGTCACATGTGGTGCTCTATGTCCTCAAGTGTGGCTCTTTGAATCAATCCAAACTTCACAGAACAAATCCTGAAAGGATTTGGATCTAGTCGAAGGCTGCACTTGAGGACCTAGAGGGCCACATGTGGCCTGGAGGCCATAAGTTCCCCACCCTTGATTTGGCCAGTTCTACTTTTTAAGCAGTTTTCTAAGCTATTGAGGCTTTTTTTCATAATTTTCTTGCATCATTCTCATTTCCTTTCCCATTTTTTCTTTTACCACTCATATGATTTTTAAGCTCCTTTTGAGCTCTTCCATGAGTTCTTTCTAAGATTGACACCACTTTCCATTTTTCTTTGGGGTTTTGCCCATAGGTATTTTGACATTGTTGTTCTCTTCCTCTTCCATTGAACTCTTCTTTCTCAGTCCTTAATTTTTTAAATATCATTCCTTGAAATCCACCTTATATCCATACCCTCTGTCTATGTATATTATTTCTACATGTCCTGTTAGTGAAATAATTTTTACTTTACTAGTATTGTCTTCCCAGGGAGGGATGTAAACAATTTAGCTACATTGAATCTCTTATGTTTTCTTTTCCCTTTTTACCTGTTTAATATTTCTCTTGGGTCTTGATTTGTGTTTTGGTCTTCCCTGTCACCATAATAACTTTCTATGGTCAGATTCTCCTCCTCCTCCTCCTCTTCATCCTCCTCCTCCTCCTCCTCCTTCTTCACTGTTTTATTTTGCTAATTTTGGGGCCTTTTCCCTTTTGTTTAAATTTTATCTCTATTGCCAGGGTAGAAGGGGCTCTGTCTCAGGTTTCTTGTGCCAGTGGCTGCAGGCCCTGGATGTTTACCTGGTGCTGCACTGATGTTACCCTGAGGTCCATAGGAGACCCTTGTTTCTGGTGCTATGCTGAGGGGTGAGATGGGTGTTGGTTGGCAATACTGGAGGTTGTAGGGGTCTGGCAGCTTACCTTGGTGCTGATCTGGGATCCTAGTGGTGTTATCTGGCATGTGCCTGAGGTCAAGTGGAGTGTTTCTGCATTTCCCCATGGCTATACTGAAGCATGAGGAGGTCTGACACAAGGAGGCTCCTTGTTTGACCTGGGCTGTGCTGAAGCATGTGGTGGTTCTTGGAGTTGGAGTCTGCCGGTTCCCTTGGCTAAGCTAAGGTACGTGGGGGTCCTGGTATCAGTGTTTGCGTGCTCTACCACACTGGGGCTCAGGATCTCTTGCTGATTTGCTGAGGTGGGGCTTGTTGCAGGCTCGTTGGGACACTTCCTGTCCTGGAACAATCTCCCCTTTTACCTGAGATTGACCTTTCTTGTCCAAGTCTCCTGGGCTAAAAGACCTCTCTATTCTGGCTTTCTGCTGGCTCTGATGTTCCAGAATTTATTCTGGGGTGCTGCTTTCTGGTTGTTTGTAGGTGAATATAGGAGAGCTACAGCAATTTACTGTTTACTCCACTATCCTGGCTACCAGGAGATCCAAAGAACTCTTAACTCTTACTTCAGCGGCTCTTTATTGAATATACTTTTTATTGCATTGTGGTCAATAAATGATATATTTGTCACTCCTTTCTGCCTTTGTTTATCAATCTTCTCAACACAGACTGCCCCGCCCCCAGCCCAGGCCCCCTAGCCAATATCTGGGAAATTTTTGTAAAGGTCCATGTATTGCTGAGGATATATATATAATAAAACCTTTTTCTTATCCATTCAGTAATCACCACAATCTATCTTATCTAATTTATCTGGAGTTCCTTTGAAATCCTTAACTTCTTTATTGTCCTTTTTTTGTTATATTTGTTTGGTTTTGAATGGGAGTACATTGAGATTCCTCATTATTGTAGTTTTACTTCTCATTTCTCTCAATAACTAGTTTAATTTCACCATTCTATTTATGTATGTGTGCATGAATACATGGATGTACACACATAAATATGCATACATATACACACATACAACCATATACATATACACATGTTTTAGTTTTGTGTATGTGCGCACATATATACATGTATATACATATATACATATACATGCATGTATGCATGTGTGTGTGTATGTGTGCATGTGTGTGTGTAAAATCAGCTAGGTGGCATAGCGGATAGAGTGCTGGCCTGTAGTCAGGAAGACTCACTCACCTTCTTGTTCTCAGATTGTATGACCTGTATGGCTGTATGACCCCTAGGCAAGTAACTTAACCCTGTGTGCCTCAGTTTCCTCATCTGTAAAGTGAGATGGAGAAGCAAATGGCAAACCACTCCATTATCTCTGCTCCAAAAACCTCAAATGGTGTAACAAAGAGTTGGACACATCTGAAAAACAACTGAACAAAAATTGTGTATTGATATTAATTGTCACCTGAAAACGTATTTCTCTGCTGTCTCTTTCAATCAAATCAATTTTCATTGCTACTTTGTCTGAGACCATGTTTACTAGCCCAACTTTTTTTTATTGAAGCAGAGCAGATTTTACTCTATCTCCTTATTTTATTTGATGTGAATCTTTATGTTTCAAGTGTGTTTCTTGTAAATTCTACTATTGAATCCATTTTGTTCTCTTCTCTTGTTTAATGGGTGAGTTCATCTCATTCACATTTGCAGTTATCATCATGAATTTTATATTTCCCTCTGTTCTTAAACTTTTTCTTCTCTTTGACTTCATCCTCCCCAATGAAAGAAAAAGAAACAGATAGTGAGAAAGATGGTGTATATGCCGTGCCCATTGTCTGTGTATAATGAAGTTTGCTTTCTCTTCCCCAATCCTCTTCTCATCTCCTAAGGTAGACCTCATTCGCAAAGGTGATAAAGAGATGCCCAATATATGGTAAAGAGTTCAAAGTTATTTCTTGAATTAGGACTTTATGTTAGAGTCAGACTCTGTGTACTTCTAGAAGGAATACTATAGTTTTGTTATATATTATGTGGGACCTGCTTCTTTTTTCTCTGGGCATTGAGTACTCAGTTCTTTAAGGATTTCAGGGTCAATTCACGTCAGAGAACTACAACCTTTTAGCAGATCCTAAGTAGTATTAACTAGAATGGAGTCTCTGATCACTGCTTTTTTAGACTTAGTTTGTTAATTTTCTGAATCTATTTTAGGTCTAGGAAACACGACTGTGAGCTTAGTCATGGTTTTAGTTCCAGTAGACAGTTGCAATTTCAGCAGGAAAGCAGATTTAGATATTTTGAGGAGCTTTGTAAGGATAAGGGCTGAAACAAAGATGACCTTCAGGGTGAACCTTAAAGCCAATTAATGAAAACTACTTCATCGTCATTCAATTAAAAAAAAACTTCCCTTCTCTTTAATATGAGGAATTAAGATTCTATGTTATATGAACCCAAGTACCTAGCAATTGTGAACTGATTGACTCTGGGCTGTGTTTCAGATGTTTCACGTTATCAAACATCGTGGAGACGTTCTGGTTCAAAACGTCGAGAAGAAAATGGCCAAGGATGAGTCTCTGAATGTGAAGGAGTAAGTATGACCATCTAGAGTTTGTAAGGAAAACCAATTACCTTTGCAAGGTTGGGGCAAGCTTGATTAGAGAATTCAGAATGGAAGCTCTTCTCACTGAATAAAACAGAGTTCAAGATAATGTGATCCTGGGCCCAGAGAGTCAGTTTCAGTCTTAAAAAGCAGGGTTTAAGTCCTGCCTATGATGCCGACTGGCTATATGACTCCTGACAACTCACTTAACTTCACATATCCCAAGACAACTAATTCACGATGCGTTATTAGTACATGGATTTTCTTCATTTGAATTTCCTTTATGAGTGAAGTTACAGGTCCAATTGAGGGAGAGAGAGAGAGAGAGAGAGAGAGAGAGAGAGAGAGAGAGAGAGAGAGAGAGAGAGAGACAGAGACAGAGACAGAGACAGACAGAGACAGAGACAGAGACAGAGAGACAGAGACAGACAGAGACAGAGAGACAGAGACATGGAGACAGACATTTGTCTTTGCCTAGACAAGTAGATTACCCCAAGCCTACAGGCCCAAAGCCCACATTAAATTGGAGTAGATGAAAAAGGTAGAGAATTTTGCTTTGAAATGTAATAGACTCATTGGCCTCAATTACAAAGAAAGCAGTATGACATAAAAAATAGAAAGCTGACTGCAGTGTCAAAAAGACATAGGTTCAAATCTTGCCCCTTATATATGCTTTCTCTGAGACACTAGGTGCCTTAATTAAACTCCCAATGTCGCAGGCAAGTTTTAGAACAGTTGCTATTTTGCTTTGGAAGAAAAAGTCTAATTAGCCCCAAATAAAAGAACTTTACCAAAAGTTTTTGATAGAACTTCAGCTATAAAAGAAGTCTCATCTAGTTAGCAGGAATCTCTTCTACAAAATCCCCGATGACTTCCCCAGTAGCCCTTCCTGATCTGTACCAAGTTTGGTGAGACTTGGAAACAGGGCTTCCTTATGAATCATGTCTTTCAGTTGTGTTAGGAAATTTCCTCTTCAATGTCTCCCATCTCACCCTGTCTCCAGTAATGCTGGAATTGTGCTTTTTTGACTTAAATTCTACTCAAAGTCCTTCATTCTTATAACTTAGGGCTTTGATCCATATCAAAATGCAAATCTGCCTGGAAGAGACAACTAACTTATGAACAGTCATTTCTCAGAGTAGTTCCCAGAGCAAATTTTGCTTTAGAGAAAAGAGGCTCTGGGTGATTGAGAAGCTAGGAATGGCTGAGAGTCATATAGAACTGAGGCTAAGGGTGTTGTGGTGCAGTAGAATGAGTGCTGAATTTGAAGTCCAAAGACCTGAGTCTGGTATTAACTAACAATATGACCCTTGGACAAATCCTGTAATGAGTCTACCCTTCAGTTTCCTCATCTGCTAAATTATTGGGCTTGGACTAGATAACCTTCAAATTTCCTTACTGCTCTTTCAGGCTCAAATACTGGCTCTGCCCACTTACTGACTTGGCAAGCCCACTTTGGACCTCAGTCTTTGTTCCTAAAATGAAGTGGTAGGACTAGGTTAGGAATTCTTAGCTTGGCTTTCACAAGCCCTTAAGAGGACTGGGGCTAAATTTCAAGCGGTCCGTGACTATGGATGTAAAATGATTATGTTTTTATTTTCACTAATGTCCAACTGAAATTCAGCATTATGAAAATGAACGTTATGAATGAACGCAACAAGCATTATTCTGAATCGGATCCATAGATTTCACCAGACTACCAAAAGGGTTCCTGACCCACAAAAGGTTAAGAACCCCTGGCCCTAAGTCCCTTACAGTTCTAAGTCTCTGATCCCATGAAATGGCCAACTTTATCATTAGATCCAAGAGCAGGATTTCTTGTTTGACTCCAGGCAAGTCATTCCATTGATTAAAATCTCAGTTTCCTCCTCTGTAATATGATGATAATAATCCTTTACCTCACAAGATTGTTCTGAGAAGATTCTCTTCAAACCATCATTGTAAACTTGCAGGTGTGAGATAATTATTGGCTATTCTCTTTATGTGTGAAAACACTTTTTTAATGATAAAACATCAGGCAAACATTAGTTGGTAATATTACTGCCATGGGAACTCCCCTTCCCCCCGTCATGATGGTCTGTGACTTAGTAAATGAGTCGTAGAGAGTTACAATGGACAGACATATAAAGGTCAAGTGACTTACACAGTGTCTGAGGTAGGATTTGAACCTAGGTCTTTGGTTTTCCAAGCTCAGTGTTCTATCTATGGACCAAGGCTGTCTTTGACTTTAAAATTAGTAGCAGAAAAATATATTTCCTTGCAAAGACTTTTCCAGTCTTCAGGTTATGGGGCAAAGTGTATGGTTTTGTTATTTTCTTTTATTTTCTCTCAGGACACACCAATTAGATGACTAAGGATACATAGGACAGTCCTTTTTATGTTTTTTTTTCCTAGCTTTAAGACTGAAAACATTTCCATCTGTAAGCATGCTTGGAGGTTCTAATGACAGAGCAGGTGTCCGAAGTGACTCTACATAATTCTAATCTCAAAAACCTGTCTCCTTTTATGAAGCTTTGCATAAGGGACATATTTTGGTATATTTCAGGGCATTTTTCTTATGGCCCAGCACAGATGACTACCTTAGGCAGTTTGGAGTAGAGTAGAAAGAGCACTGGGCTTAGAATCATGCTAGACATAATTTGAGTTTTAATCCTTCATCTGACACGTACTAGTTGGGTGACCCTAGACCAGTCACCTGATGTCTGTAAACCTCACTTTCTCCACCTGTAAAATAGGCATAAGAATACCTGTAGTATCTAATTTTCAGGGTTTTTGTATGTGTCAAATGTGATCAGACATAGCATGCCCTTTGCAGACCTCAAAGCAACACAAAAATGTCAGCTGTTATTATTATTTCAAAAGGCTGTATGAATCTATGTACTCCAGTTCATATGTTTTTAAATTGAAGAAACATTTAGTAAGTGTACTGGGCTCCCCATTGGAGGATATATGCAGCCATTCAGCAGCAACCTGTAGCAACTTAGGGGAGAAGAGGTGTAGAAAGAGGAGCATCAGTCAAGGGAGAAAAGAGGATTATTTGGAATTCAAGTATCAGGATCTATTATTGGAATAAAAAATGTTCCCTGTTCAAGTACACCAAGTATTTTTACAATTCTAAAAGAAGTCTTTTTTTGACAAAACCTAAAGAACTCTTCTCCAAGGAAATAAGTGGTTGTTACAACAATTAAGACCATCTACTTGACTGTATCTTTGTATAATTTTTAAATATTTTATTTCACTTTACATTCCACTCTTAGGCCACCAAGTGGTAGGGATTTCTACATCTTTAGATGATTAAGATGCTGCAAAATAATTGTAGATTCCACTTTTCTTTCACACATCTACAGTACCTTGTACGCCATATCACAGAATTATAAAATCCTACAATATCAGACGTGGAAGAAACTTTTGGTGACATGAGGTCGTAGAGTTAGAACTAGAAGAGAACTTAGGGACCATTGAGTCCATACTTCTCATTTTCTAGATTAAGAAACTGAGGCCCAGAAAGGTGAAATGGCTTATCTAATAACATTCAGCTAAATAGTGACGGAACTGTAAGTAGAACCCGACCCCTCTTGACTCTTAGCTTCCTTGGATCAATATACATAAATGTATGTGTGTGTATGTGTGTGTACATACTTATGTATATTAATACATGGATATGTATGTACATATGTGAATGTATACATGGCGTTCAAGCCATCAGTAGCTATACTTGTTCACTATCTTGCATAATTCCTAGCACAAAATCCCTAATATAGAGTGCGTGCTTAAGAAAAGCTTGAAAGATCATCTGAGAATCTTGAATTCCTGCCAGCTTTTTTTTTAATCAAAAATCTTTTTCTCTCTGCAGTTTCTTTGAGGCCTACAGCCTGGATGTCATCACCAGCACTTTTTTTGGTGTGGACATTGACTCCATTAACAAGCCCAATGACCCCTTCCTTGTGCACATCAAGAAACTGCTCGCTTTCACCTTTTTAAACCCTCTGCTCCTTTTAATAGGTACGGGATTGATTCCTCATCAAAACATGTACAGCAGTGCTCACTCCCAACCTGAGGGTTTTTGGAGCTCCACAATAGTAACTCAGTTTCTCAAGAGTTGGAAAGGGCCATATTTCATGCCCCAGTATTCAAGTAAAACTAAAGGCCTTTGAGAGCAGTGTCCCAAGAACAAAGAATAGAATACACTTCTCATGTCACAGAAGAATCTTCAATTTCCTGAGCCAGCTAGATGGTTCATTGGCTAGATTGCTGAACCTGGAGTCAGGAAAAACTGATTTCAAATCCTGATTTAGACTAGGTCAAGTCAGCCTGTTACATTGGGACCAGAATAGCCCTTACCTCATAGGGATGTTGTGAGAATCTAATGAGATAATATATGCTAAGTGCTTCATAGATCATAAGGTACTGTACACATGCTAGCTTTCATTATTCTATGGAGTTGCATTTTGGTGCAACATTTGGACTGACAAATTGGGAAATCAATCCAACATGATAGGCATTTATTTAAAGGTCTACTTTGCAAGGCACTGTGGGAGGCGCTGTGGATATAAGGACGAAACCAAGCCAAAAATGAAGTCTCTACCTTCAGGGAACTTATATCTTACAAGGGATTCTTTTTGTTCAGGCATTTTAGTTGTGTCCAACTCTGTGACTCTATTTGTGGTTTTCTTTGCAAAGATACTGGAATGGTTTGCTATTTCCTTCTCTTTTTCCACATTTTCCACATGAGGAAACTGAGGCAAACAGGATTAAGTGACTTTCCCAGGGCCAGACAGCGAATGTGTCTGAGACCAGATTTGAACTCAGATCTTCCTGACTCTAGGACCAGCCCTCTATTCACTGTGCCACTTAGTTGCATTTTACAGGGAACACAACATGTACATTTTGTACCTACTTTGTGCACATTTTTCATTTAAATATCTGTGTTATGTTGATCTCTACCAATAGAAAGGAAGATTCTTGAAGTTAAGTACAGTTTTGTTTTTGTCTCTGTGTCCCCAGCATTTTATAGAGTTTTGTATATTGCAGGCATTTAGTAGCTTCTTAAATGAATGAATATGCATGATGAGAGGAAAGGGAGATCATTCACACACATGGCAAAGTAACCAGAAGAGGCTTTCCAAAGGGGATGGAACATAAACTGAGCCTTGAAGGAAGTTAAGGATTTTCAGAAATTGAAATGAGGAGGAAGTGAATTATGGAACCAAGGAACATACAGGCATGCAGGTGGGAAATAGAGTGCCAAATTCAGGGAATGGATGGAAAGCCAGGCTAATTTGGCTAGAACTTAGGACCCATGAACCACCCAAAACCAGGGCCATGGTTTTTGCAACCATCATTTCCATTTAGAAGAGGCATCACCATATAAAGAAAGTAAGAATTCTGGGGTTGGAGATAGGCTCATTAGAAAAATCATCTATTGGATCCTTGGATCTAGGGCTAGAAATCGTCATTTTAGAAATGTGAGAATGGGTCCAAGGACTGGAAATGACTCACCTAAGGACACAGATGAAGAAGAGCTAGGATTTTCTGAATCCAAATTCAGTGCTCATCGTGATAATTCACTAACATTTAGGGCCTGATAGACTCATTTTCCAAACTTATAGAATATTTTACTCCTGGCCCTTGGCTCTCCGAGGACTCTTTCCCTTCTCTCTGTAGGTATGGTTAGGTCTCTCCTAGACTAAAAACTTGAGACTCCCATGCATGCTTCCATCATTTTTTCTTCACCAAACTCCAAGCTGACATTCACTTTCTCATAATGCACTTGCTTATCAGCACATTGCAAAGAGAATTCACTGGAATTCTTCTCAACCAGGGTCTCCCATTGAATTCTTGAGAGCTCTGTACTTCTCACAGACACTGCTATACTTAGAGCTTTAGTGATTTCTGTAAATCTGGTATCTCCCCTACTCCCCTTAAGATTCTTCAGTGCATTTCAATTCCCATATTAAGTACCTAAAGTATAAGGCTTTCTCCTAAACTCTGAGGGATGTTTGAGGTGTGTATGAGTTACTGGCCCTGCCTTCATGCAACTTACCATCTAATTGGGACATAAGATACACATACAGTATAACATAGCAAGCACTAACAAGATACAAAACAAAGTAATATGTATGGTCTGAAGGGAACAATTCTTATTGCTTGGGAATAAAAGGAAAGATTTCCTGAAAGAAGTAACATTTGAATTGGACTTTAATGGATGGATAGGAATTTAACTAGGGAAGGAAAAAGACAGGATGTTACAGGCAGAACCAGGGCATCATGGCAAATCACATAAAAGAGGAATAGCACATGTTATGTTCAGGGGATAGAAAGCAGTCCAGATTTGCTACTAAGTTGAGTTTGTAGAGGAGAGTTAAATAAAAAACAACTCTATAGGTAAGGTGGTGCCAGATTATGGAGGGTATTATATGATAGAGGTGTTGGAATACTACTCTGTAAGCAGTAAGGAGCCACTATAGAGGTTTGAGCTGAGAAGTAACTATGATAGAAGGAAAATTACCTTAGCAGCAGTGGAAAAGATGAATTAGAAGATGGGGAGGTAGAATGAAGGTGGGAATACCTATTAGGAGACTACTACAGTAGTCCAGATGCTATGTCTTATTCTTCTTAGTACTCCTGTGAACTGGCAATTCTTAATCTGGGGTCCATGAACTTTGCTTTCATTTAGTTGAACAGTAATGTCCAATGTGACCTCATGGACCAACTATCCTCATGATTTTCTTGGCAAAGATATTGGAGTGGTTTGTCATTTCCTTCAGGGGATTCAGTGGATCTTTTTGTCAGGCAATCTGGGGTTAAGTGACTTGCCTAGGGTCACATAGCTAGAAAGCATCTAAGGCTGGATTTGAACTAGGGTCTTTCTGACTCCAGGCCTAGTGCTCTATCCATTGAGCCACCAGTTGCTTCATGAACTTAGTTTTAAAAAAAAACTTTTTGATTACTACATTTCAATGTAATTGGTTTCCTTTATATTTTGTTTTGTGCAAGCTGTCCAAGGGGTACATGATAAAAAAAAGTTACCCTTATTCTAGATGCTTAACACAAAGTTTTGCACAATAAATATTTTTTTCCATTGAATTGTATCTCGTGAAATGTCAGTCCAACTATTCAAAAAATTTGTGGAATTAGAAGTTATTTTTAATAGTAATACAGACAGATCATTGACCTAAATCAAAGGATTCTAGGATCATAAATTTATAGCTGGAAGGGACCTCAAAGACTTTCTAGCTCAACCTCCTTATTTAAAAGACAAAGAACCTGAAACTCAAAGAGAGGAAGTGACTTGTCTAAAGTCACACAGATAGAAAGTATTAGAGGTTTACAGCCTTGGTAGAAATCTGGTATCTCCCCTACCCCCCTTAAGATTAGAACTCAGGTTCAGAACCAGTGTTCTTCTATACCATGATCCTATAGTATTAAATAACTTGGACTGGAACTAGGATTGATATCAGTATAATGATCTTCCTAGTGTTTTCTCCCACTTTTACTGCTCAACCCCATGTCTCATCATTGTCCCTAGAAAGGGTCTCTGCAAAGCCCCCTTCTCCCCCTTTTTATGTTATACTGATTGGTTTCTTTTGACATTTTCTCTAGTGGTGTTTCCTTCTCTTGTGCCCATATTGACAAAAATGAATGTGAGTCTTCTACCTAAAGAAGTTTTGGACTTTCTTGTGAATGCAATGCGACATATCATGGCAGACCGGCAAAAGAGCAACAGAAGGGTAGGTCCAACCCTAAAGTATATAAAGTCAGTTTCGCTGAAATTTCGGCCTTAATACACATCATTGTGAAAGGATGCTTTTTTGTTTTTTTTTTTTAATATAGGATCCTAAATTTAGAGTTTATATAGTCCAATTATATTATTTTACAGATAAGAAAACTGAGGCACCAAGAATTTAAAATGATTTGCACAGGGTGGTAGAACCACTCAATAAATGGATTTCAGATCTGATATTTTGGGAAGCATCAACATAGCTGCTCAGGTTATGGAGTTCAAAAGAACTGAGGAGGCATGTTCAGTTTGGGTAGTCTTATGATGTAAAAGAAAATGGAGTGTTCGAGTATGCCTGGGAGTAAAGAGACCTGGGTTCTATTCTGTATGTTGTTAATGAATAAATACCTATGTGATCTTGGGCAGGTAACCTATCTTCTCTAGAGCTATGATTGTGTGTGATATGTGTGTGTGAGTATGTGTCTGTGAGAGAGACAGAGACAGAGAAAATCTTCATTAGACTCTGCTGTCAATCAAACATAACTCATACTGTACTAGTCAGTAGCATAAAGCAGAGGACAGAGGGGAGACAGACAGGTCTTTAAATTATTAGTCCTGAAAGTCTTTAGGAGTCCCATCTGGGCCTGCTACCAATCCCAGCCATGTCTTTTTAATAATCAGAGTCTTAATTCAATATCCGGGGTTCCCTACACATCTCAAGGTTTTGCATGAGGTGAAAATGAAAAGATTCTCTTATTATGCCATGCTGGGGCATGATTTGTGAGGAGAACTAGGAAGAATACCTCACTCACATCCTATTACTGCCATCCAAAATCATTCCTTTAGAGATTCATTCTTTAACTTACAGCTTTGTGTTATTAATTTTTTAAATTTTTTTCAATTAATAAGCATCTGATTTTTACCTTCTTTTTCTCCCCACTGGAAATAAAAAAAAACCTCATAACAAACATGCATAGGCAAGAAGACAAATCCCCATATTGGCCATGTCCAAAACCACATCTCTTTATACACATGGAATCATGGTTGGTCATTTTACTGATTAGGGATCTTAAACCTTAGAACGTTTTTCACTTTTGCAGTGTTTGGTATTTTAGTAGAAGTACTTATACATAGTAGGAATTCTTCTGGTTTTCTTCACTTCACTCTGCATCGATTTACATGATTCAAACTGTAACACATGAAAGACCCCAAATGAAATATTTGTTAAGATAATATTTGTAAGTCTCAGCACAGTGCTTTGGCACACAGTAGACACTTAATAAATCCTTGTTCTCTTACCCTTTCTCCCTTCTTTCCTTCTGACTGTGAATAAGGGGGCTATCCAAGGTCCCCCTATTAGCTACATTTCTCTCACTTTTTAATTGCTTTCTCCTGAAAACCCTGGTTGAAATTGAGATTTCTACCAAGGCTGTTATTTTTCTTTTTGCTGGCTACAAAATTCCAAGCATGATCCTCATCTTCATCTCTTCTAACTTGGCCACCCATTCCTTGAAGGAGTGATCAGTTGTTAACACTTACACATGAATTAGTTTGATCTTTTCCAGCATGAAAGGTAGGTTAAGGGTATATTTTGATAAAGATGTATAGGAAAAAGTGTAAGGCATGTGAAGGACTTGGAGGTGAGCTAGAGGGATGGGAGCCGAGAAACAAGCCTTATTCACACCGTGGCTTTGCCTTGAGCCAGCTCTGTGTGGCTAAGTTCTATTAGGGTATGGCTAGGGAGAGGACTGCACCAGAGAAAATATAAATGTGATGTTGAGGGGAGGGTGGGGCAAGGGGAGTATCTTCTCCTTGTCAAGATTTAGTGAATCCTCAGGTATATCACATATTGGAAATCTCTAAGAAACAGGTGTTTTCTTCTATCAGCCTTTTCAATATTAAAGTTTTATGATTGGGCCACACAAAAGGATGGTGTTCACAGAAAGAATGACTACTTTAGTCACTTCAATCTGATTTTCACTTTTTTGAACCTATCTCTGTTTCCAGGATCACATGGACTTCCTGCAATTAATGATTGATTCTCGGGCCACAAATGACCCTGGATCTAAGGAGATAAATAACTCTCCAAAGGGTAATGTCATGATAAGAGTTTCTGAATATGAACAGAAGGATAAGCTCACTGTTTGTAATAATAGTACATCATAGTCAATTCATGATTTCAAAATAAGTATTATTGATGCAAAATTAAAGGCCAAAAGATTTTTTTCTAAAGAATATGGGCTTTAGAGTCTGGAGATCTTAATCCTAGTTTTGGATTTATTAGTAGCTGTGTAACTCTGGGCAAACTCACTAGTCTGACCCACAATCTATTCCTCTATAACTGGGGATGTTGATCCCATGCAGCTTTAGAATTCTATGAATTTTTGTTATTTTCCTCCCATTGCAGAAATCCTCACCAGGTCATTGTTGTACTATTGTATTCAGCTGAATGACTTCATAAAGCCTCCATCAGCAACCAATAAGATTCAGCTTGCAATTCAGATGTCAGATGGACATTTTACAAGGACTAGGGAGGCACAATAAATTTAATATGACATTTTGTTTTGATCAGTCAATGACCAAAGCTGCACCCACCACGACCTAGAGTGAAATATTTCCATTTGTCTATGAATTTGGGTACTATCCAGGGTCCTGACCATTGACTGCTTTTCTCTCACATTTATAACTTGGTTCTCTCTCTAAAGCTCTGACTGAAATGGAGATTATGGCTCAGGCCATTATCTTTCTTTTTGCTGGCTATGAAACTACAAGTACAACCCTCACCTTCATTTCTTATAACTTGGCCACTCATCCTGAAATCCAGAAGAAACTGCATGAGGAGATAGACAGTACTCTACCCAGCAAGGTAAAAAGGGCAAATAATGTTTATTTACTCAATTTAATTAATTAACTCAATTTGATAAGTATCTTGTATGCAATAAGGGTTTATTGCTTGTTTATTTAGCCAGAATGGGGGAAAAGCTATCACTCTGTCTCTGTCTGTGTGTCTGTCTCTTTCTTTCACTGTCCTCTTAAATAGAATAGGAAGAAAAGGTCAATAGTATAGGAATGCAAAGATACCTCTTCTCCCTCACTCCCTTGCTTTCTAGGTCAGTGGTATTGACAGATTCTCCCAAGGTTAATAATTCTTATTGTGTCTTAAAATTGAACTCAGTCTAAGCAGGGGAAGGATAAGCACTGAACCTCTCGTTTCAATGGTATACTACTAGTGAATAGAAATTCTAGGGAAGAACTTCTTCTGCCCATGTAGGTCAGTACTTTCACTACAAATTGAAGTCACAGAGAGCTGCCTGAGAGGTTAAATAAATTGCCCAAGGTCCCACAGCCAGTATGTGTCAGGGTGGAAACTTGAACTCAAGTTTTTGTAGATTCAAAATCTATTCTATAGCTACTTTTACATGATGCCTCTCAAGCCTCTAAGCATCCTGTATAACATAGAGTTTCCCAAGACTAGCAATGGATAAGACATGTTTATCCTGTCAGCGGACAAAAGAAATCAATTAACTCTATCCAATAAACATTTAGTAACAAAGGAGTGTTTATTGAAGGCCACTATGAACCAGTCCTGGTGAGAGAAACAAGCAATTACACAGTCCAAGAATATTGCTAACCAAGGACTAAGTGACATTACAAAGACTACAGAAGATGTGAAGCCACAGAGGGTGGAGGGTGTCTAGCATGTGCTGGAAAGAAAGCAAAGTCATTCCTGGGGAAAAAAGAAAACAAACAAAACAAAAACCAAAACAACCCCCCAAACAAACAAACAAAAGCATATTTCCTAGAAATTGATGCAACAGAGATAGACAAATCAGCCAAAAGTTCTTTTGTGTTCCAAATGAGAACCACCCAATGCAATACTATGTGCCATAGCAAATGTGTAGTATGAGTGTTGTCTACTTAACCCAAAGCAGTCAAGACTTACTGATTCAGACCAAGGGGTGCAAAATCAATCTGAGTGCCTTTTTTCCAAGAAGTATTAATTTTATTTCTTTGCAACGTATGTATTAATTGCTGATAAGCTAGCAGTGTTGTCCAGTGAAGGTCCTAGGAGGGAATATTTAATAACCAGATAATGATTCAGAATTAGCACAGCAATTGCAAGTAAATTAGTGCTACTAAATTACTTGAAAATTATTTGTTCTCTCCAGCCATTTCAAACATTTTCCTTAAAATTCTTTACACCATTCATTTGCTTAGCAACCCATTCCTTCATAGAAATTGCACAGGTAAGCTCTGTCTTTACTTTTTGTCCAAAGTATTACAATCTCCAAATTAGTTGTATCTGAACTGATGACCTTTTAAGATACATTTGTTCAAATATAGCAAGATGCTGCAAAAAACATTCTTTCAAAGCTGATAGAATGGATGATTTCAGAATTTCATCATCTCTTCAGCCACAAATATACTCAAGGTTTATCTTTTGAACAAAGGAAAAGACAAGAATGAAAGGAAGGTCAATGAATCAATAGGAGAATTATGAATGAATGAAAGTCTTATTGGATCCAACTACCATATCCATGATATGCTATTATGGCTGCACTGAGGCTGGAAGCAAATATCTATTCTAGCAGGGACAGGCTAGTACTTAACATGAATGCCACTCATTTAGGAATGATCATATACTATTAATTCCTTATGGGCTTGAACTATATTTTCAGATACTTAGTATCTTCCAAAGCAGGAGCTCCAGGCTTGAACCCATGGTTGGCTCTTGCTTCCATAAAGAGCCATTTGTATAGCACTTTAAGGTTTGCCAAATGCCTTACAAACAGTATGCCATTTTATCCTCATGACATTGTGGGAGGTTGATGCCATTTTCATCCTCATTTTTCAAATGAGGAAACTGAGGCATATAGAGATTTAGTGCTTTGCTAGTAGGTGTCTGAGGCTGGATTTGAACTCAAATCTTTTGATTTGAAGTCCAAGACTCTTTTGACTATACCACCTAGCTGCCAAATGAGTCCTTATTTATTAAAATAATCAGACTGGATTAATGCGTTGGGTGCCCATCATTGTTCTTAGAGCACTGTTTTGCATGTAGTAAGCATCTGATAGATATTTGCAGATAGATTTAATTTCTGCAAATATTGACTTCTTCCCTTAGGCAGCCGCCACCTATGATACCATCCTCCAGATGGAGTATCTGGACATGGTTGTGAATGAAACACTCAGGCTCTTCCCCCTGGGAGGACGCCTGGAGAGAGTCTGTGAGAAAACTGCTGAGATCAATGGGATAACTATTCCCAAGGGGACAGTAGTGATGGTCCCTGTCCATGTTCTGCATCATGACCCAGAGTACTGGCCAGAACCTGAAGAGTTCCGTCCTGAAAGGTACATGAAGGGGAGACAATGGGCTGGTTAACTTTAGAGGGCTACTTGTTGAGACTGTCAGGAAAAGGTAATCAGGATACTTCCATGGAACGTGGATCATACATGGTTAACCCCAGCATCTCCAGCCAGGGAGCCTTTATGATATAGGGCCATATACTGTGCATGGAATTTAATTAACTGAATTGAAGAAAACAATGAGATTGGCTTTGTGCAGCTGTAACACAGAGGGATTTAGAGCATGATATTAAAACCAGAGCCATGGGGATACTGGCCCAGGGCCAGGCAAATCAGCAACAAGAAGGGTAAAGATGTGTTGAAAATAAAATGTAATTTCCCATCTATGGTTGTGAGCAAGTCTTATTCTGATATCAGTGTGGGGTCAAAACCTGACAAATGAGGCAGGAACCAGTGATGGCATTAGAGATCCTGGCAGCAGGGAGCTAAGCAAGATTTAGAAGCCTCAGGCATGGGTTGTAGCAGTAGTATTAAGTGTAACTTCAGTCAGGGACAAGCCCTCAAGGTTGGGCAAAGGTCAATATCTTCTCTGTACAAATCCACATATTAACAATAGTGATCATGATGATAGTAAGGATGAGGACTGGATCTATGATTTAATTGGTATAAAGAACTGCCTCTACTAATTCAGGTAGGCATCTTCTCTGAAATTTAATGTATTAGAGTGCCTAGAGCTTTGAGATGTTAAAAGACTTGCTCAGTCATACAACCAGTGTGTGAGAAGAGCAACGTACACCTGGGTCTTCCTGGTTCTGAGGCCAGCTCTCTATTCTCTATGCCATGTTGACAATAATAATGATAGTAATACATTGTTATTATTATTAATTAGTAAAAGGAAGAATTGGAAATTGAACCTAGATGGGCTGATTCCCAGTCCAGAGATATTTTAAAACTTGCTTTATAAATGCGCCTATGTTTCCCTCAAACAGGTTTTCACCCAGTACATTCATAGGGGATAAATAAACAACACAGCCAGGAATTCTGGCCTTTCCTGAGACAGATGAATCATGACCTCTGCTTAACAGCCAAATCTATACCTAGAACTAACCCAGGTTGCATTATGACAGGTGACAATGGTTGAGAGCCTTCCCTACAGCATGTAACTAGGGAAATTGTCCTGAGCTTTATGCTGCTGAAAAGGGAGACCAGGCAGCTGGAACTGCAGGCAGACCACAAGATTTAGAGAAGGAGGTATCAAGAAAGACTTGAGGTGCTTTGATATATATGGCCATATTTAAAAGGGTGGGAACAAGAGTCTGCATCCCTTCCCCTTCCCCTCAAGCTCCATGTAGTACCAATGCCTTCTCTCCTTCAAAATTGCTTTGATGTTTGTTTTAACCCAAATTTCACCTGTTTTTAAAATTTTTTAAACCATGGATATTCCTCTCAGCAATCATAGAGATTGCCTGTCCTGGAGGGAGAGCTGAGGGTATCCTGCTCTCCTCACCAATATCAATCCAGGGAACTTCATTCTTATGTGACCCCAAGAACTTCTTATGAATACAGTCCATCGTAAAATGGAAAGAATCTTGGGTTTGGAGTTGGAAGATCTAGATTTGAAACCAGGCTCTGTCACTTACTGGGTGTATGACCTCGGACAAGTCATTTAGCTCTGGGCGTGAAGGGCCTAGTTTCATACACTGTAAAATGAGGTTGTTGGACCACTGTAAGATGGAAGGTCCCTTGCAGCTCTGACATCCTATGTTCTCCACTCTTAGGCCCTAAAGCTTCCCAAGCTCTGGGTCCAGTCTTCCTACAAATGAAAGACCACATCTGCTAGTCTTCCCCATGCTGCCTTGGGTGAACATCATTTCCAGATGGGTCTTGGTATGGTTGATGAATCTTCTAAATGTGGAGGGGAAGGGAAAGAGAGAATAATAAAGGAAACGTCCACAGAGTTTGGATCCAATTTGAAGACCAAGTAGGTTTTTACCTTTTCTTAGCCTTTGTCTTCACCTTATTCTTTGGGACCAGGTTTGATCGAGAAGGAAGAAAATCCATTGACCCATATGTATTCCTTCCTTTTGGAGCTGGTCCTCGGAATTGCATTGGAATGAGGTTTGCAATGCTGACCATGAAGACTGCCCTGGTCATGCTCTTACAGAATTTCACCTTGGAGCCCTGCAAAGAGACCCCGGTGAGAGAAATCTCGATCTCCTTTTGCAAATAGATTTTTAAGGGGTTTTAATTCAGGATCTCTGGACTTAATATTCAATAGGCTAAGTTAATATAGCAAGTGATGCATGCTCCTCTAGGGACATTTAGTTCCCCTATTTTATGTACTGAATTCTTCCCTATTTATTGATGCCTTTTGTTTTATATTGAATTCATCTCCAAATATACCCCACCATCCAATGAACATTCCTTTGTAGCAAAGATTGAAGGTCAGGGAAAACAATTCAGCAAAAACGCTGACATCAATCACCTCTGACCATACGTGCAACGTTCCATACTTACAGCTTGCAGCCTTTCCAGTGGGTGAAGGGAAGTGCTTTTCTCTTGGTCATTATAATTACTCACCATCAATTGTCTCATTTTTGGTTGGAAGGGACCTGTGCACCCTGTTTCTCCTTACTTCTTATTTTGAGTTGTAGGAGCTATTAAGGCTATTGTTAAACGGTCAATGGCAAATTCCCTCCTTGAAAAACTTTGATGGCTCTCCCCTGGCTACTAAACTGAGTCTAAATTCCTTGGTCTGACCTTCAAGGCCCCCAATCTGACATCATTCTGTCTTTCCAGACTTATCTCTCACTACTCCTCTATACTGAAGTCAAATGTGATTAACTGACATTCTTGAGCCCCCTCCTGTGTTTTCCCACCTCTATGTCTTTGCTTATGCCATGCTTTTTACCTGGAATTCCTTTCTCCTGGCCCCCTGCCCTGAGGCCCCATCTGTTGAAATGGCACCAATATTTCAAGGCTTCTTAACCACTTACCTCCTTCATGAAACCTTGTCTGATAACCACACTCTACCCTACCTACACACACATACACACACTAATAATTTTGTTTGTTTTGCTTTCATGGCAAATATCCCATACTCTCTTAGCGCAATGTTTTTGTACTTGTCTTATCCTGTGCACTAGATAATAAGCTCTTGATGAAGAGGAGTAATCATCATTTTTGGGTTCCCCATAACTGCCTAGTACTGTGCCATATGCATAGTAGGCATTCAGCTGAATAAAAAAAAATTGTCAGGTTTAATTGAATAGAAATTTAAAACTGGAGAGGACCTATAAAACCATAGTCATAGATTGTTCACAGAAAACCTTCTTTCGAAGGTTTTTCTTTTCCTAGCACCTGGGCTTTATTGTCTGGCTAAAATAGTGTTCAGGTCAGGAGCATAGGTATCAAACACAGGGTCTGTGCAACCCATAATACTCTTTTTGAATTCAAGATTAGAATGTACTTAGGAAATATTTAACAAAATGAACTTGTATATATGTATGCATATACACATACATATATGTATATACACATACATTTATATGTATGTGTGCATACTTATATATGTATATATAGCCCAGATTAAAGCATACCTGTGAAATATTTAGCAAAAGGAATAAAAATGCAATCAAGCATAGATCACATTATAGCTCGAAACTACGTCTGTATGCAGCCACCAGGTATCTTTATATATGGTTTAGTAGCCCCCAGTTTCTATTTGAATTTGGACACATTGGTTCAGAGGTAGAAGGAACCATATAGGCAAAGGTGTCATTAGACTCAAATGAAAGGATGGTTGTAAAGCATTTTGCAAACCTTGAAATGCTATGTAAATGTCAGTTCTAAATGTCATTATTATAAATGCAATATACAATATATAACAACATATAATTGTCATCATAATTGTTATTATTATTGTAATTAGTCTACAGTCACCAGGTCTCCAACATGGTGATGGCTTCATTCCTCGAGCCTTCTACTTCATGCAGCTGACTCAAGCCATGTTTATATAGGGTGTTTTGGTCCTTGCATTTCCTAGCTCTTCGCATATGCTAGCATAATGTATTGGCAATCAAAATGGGTTTGAGTGACATGTTTGTGACATCAGAGGCTTTTGGACCACGTGGGTTTAAGTCGCATTTTTGTGATGATTTTAGGTCATGTAGGTGAGTTGCATGTGTGACTCACCTTTGACCCTGAACAAGATATATAAAACCAGGGGTTGGCTTTCTTTTTTCGGAGCTCTGAGTTGCAGCAGTAGTGATGCATGACTCTGAGCCAGCCGTTGTTGAGCTCCCTGGCTGAACTCAGATGTTGGTAACTACGAATTATATTTGGTCTGTTTGTTATTTGATTGTATTTGCTCTGAAGTTCAGGGTGCTGGCTTTTTCCCCTGAACTAAGTGAATGATATTTGTATGCTGGATTAAAGTAAGATTGTTAACCCCTTAGTATTGTATTCCTTAGTAAAGCAGATCGAAAGGACCTGGACTTTTGCAGCATTCTGTGTGCTGGTTGTTGTTGGTTTTACACCCCCACAGCAGCTGTTAGCTGAATTGTTGAAACACATTCCTAGTTTCTCTAGTGTCTTGAATATAGTTGGTAAGCACTTAATAAATGCTTGTTGAATGAGTCAAGTAATTCAGTACATTCCATTTGTTTTCCTCTATAGATTCCCTTGGAATTAGACACAAAGGGTTTTATAAAGCCCAAGAAGCCAATCATTCTGAAGCTTGTGCCTAGAACAAACCTTAATGCTGAGCAATAGAAACCAAGGACTTGATGGCACAGAAGGAAGACCCTTAACTCTACCTTACCCTCTCATCACTCATCCAGCTCCTTTCAAAAATAAAGTAAACGAATAAAAATTGGAAAATTTCTATGCAAATTCATGTGAAAATATATTCCATTAGAGAGGCCATGTGCTATAATGCGTAGAATGCTGTGTTCAAATCCTGCCTTTCACATGTACTATGTGATCACGTGCAACTCCCAACTTCCCAAAGACTCAGTTTTCTCACTGTCAAATGGGATTAACAACACCTGTAGAATACCCTTCACAGGGCTTTTTTGAAGTTCGAATGTGGCAATGTGTCAATAATTGGCCATTTTTTCACAGTAGCCTTAGAAATCACGTGATCATGGCAGGGTGTAGAGAGCCTATTATCCTATCTCAGATTCTGTTGTCAGTCTTTGGACACCTTTCTCTCCATCTTCCCTTTCCCTAAACCATATAAAGACAAAAGGCAATCCAGAATTTTAAGATTTCAACTCTTTACATTGGCCAACTATAGATTGTCTATGGTTTTCTGGGTAAGCCATCATGTTATCTGCAAAATAGGGATAATTTTTATCTCCTTTTTGTCAATGTTTATGCTTTTAACTCAATTCTATTGTTTTATTGCTATCCTTAGCCTTTCCAGCATCATGTAAAATAATACTGGGGAGAATTAATTTTTTAAATAATTTATTTTTAGTTTTCAACATTCATTTCCACAAGATTTTAAGTTACAAATTTTCTCCCTATCTCTCCCCTCCCTCCCACCCCAAGATGGCACGTATTTTGATTTCCCCTTCCCCCGTCTGCCCTCCCTTCTATCAACCTTCACCATCCCCTTCCTCCCTACTTTCTCATAGGGCAAGACAGATTTCTCTACCCCTTTGCCTGTATATCTTATTTCCCAGTTCCATGTAAAAACAATTTTTAACATTTGTTTTTAAAACTTTGCTTTCCAAATTGTCTCCCTTCTTCCCTCCTCACCCACACTCATTGAGAAGGCAAGCAATTCAATATAGGTTATATACGTGTCATTATGCAAAACACTTACATAGAGGTCATGTTGTGAAAGACTAACAATTTTTCCCTCCCTCCTATCCTGTCCTTGTTTATTCTATTCCCTCCTTTTACTCTGTCCCTTTTCAAAAGCCTTTGCTTCTGACTACTCCTCCCCCAACTTGATTAGAATAATAATAATCAGCTGCTAAAAATAAAATAAAACCAAATAAAAATGAGTAAACAAAGGGAAAAGACCCCAACAGATAGCTACTTTGGTGTTAAAGAAGATCTTGGTTCATCTTCAGAGGAAGCTAGTGAGCTTAAAAAAGCCAATTTTACACCAAAGAGTAACACCAAGTAGTCACAAGCCCAAAGAGAACTATTGGAAGAACTTAAAAAGAAATTCAAAAATAAAATAAAACAATCCAAGAAAAATATGAAAACAAAGTTAACCTATTAGAAAAAGAGATACTTTTGTTTAATGTGGAAACTTTAAATATACGTCATTTGGTTTCATGATGTCAGATGCAAGTACAAATTAAGTTTAACAATATGCTTTTTGGTTATACATGTGAAGTCAAGCATAATATTTTCATAATAGTCATATTGGGAAAGGAAACATAGACCAAAAGCAAACAAACAAAAAAAATCTCAAGAAAAATAAAGTAAAAAAAGTATGCTTCAGTCTGTATTCAGATACCATCCATTCTTCCTCTGGGAATGAAGAGCATTTTTCATCACAAGTCCTTCATTGTATTGCTGAAATTAGCTAAGTCATTCACAGCCGATCACCTTACAATATTGCTGTTACTTTGTACATAGTATATTTCACTTTGTATCAACTCATGCAAGTCTCTCCAAGCTTTTCTGAGAGCATCCTGCTCATCATTTCCCATAGCACAAAAGTATTCCATCACAATCACATACCACAACTTGTTCAGCCATTCCCCCTTTGATGGGCATGCCTTTGGTATCCAATTCTTTGCTACACAAAAGAGCTGCTATAAATATTTTTGTACACATAGGTCCTTTTCCTTTTTGATTTTTTTTTATTTCTTTTGGGATACAGTCCTAGTAGTGGGATTGCTAGGTCAAACGGTATGCCTGGTTTTATAGCCCTTTGGGCATAGCTCCAAATTGCTCTATAGACTAGGTTGAATCAGTTCACAACACTACCTCAACCTCAGCGATTCTTCCTCCCTTATGTCACAGTTAGGGCTCTATCCATGCTGTATGGAAGATGTTCTTGCTTCCTACAGCACCACAATCACCAGTTACACAAGTACTGCCTCCTTTCCCCTATTCACAGCCACAGCCTGGGATCATCTGCTCAGCTCTGCCAAACCTGACCTCCAAAAACAGCAGGAGATTCTCTTTGAGCCAGTTCTGATGAGAGTAAGGTTCACTCACTCCCCCTTACCTCTCACCTCTTCCCTGAGCAGTAAAAGATTTTTCTTGCCTCTTTTATGTGATATAACTTACCCCATTCTACCTCTCCCTTTCCATTTCTCCCAGTACCTTCCTCTCTCATCCCTTGATTTTACTTCTTAAAGATATCATCCTTTTGTAATCAACTCACACCTGTGACCTCTGTCAATATATATTCTTTCTCTCTGCCCTAATGAGAAAGTTGCAAGTATCATCTTCCCATCTAGGAAGATAAACAGTTTAACCTTGTTACGTTCCTTATAATTTCCCTTTCCTGTTTCCCTTTTTGTGTTTCTCTTGAGTCTTGCATCTGAAAATCACATTTTCTTTTCAGCTCTAGTCTTTTCATGAAGAATGCTTGAAAGAGGAGGGCAGAGGTCTCTGGAGCAGCTGCTGGCACTACTGTTTCAGTGGCTTCCAAGGCCTGCTCCTGGTTGGCTGGGGCTGGGGCTGGGGCTGTACTGGCACAGCCTATGTTGGACTGTGCTCCACTCTTACCTAGGTGCAACAGACCTTTCCTGCTGACCTTTTAAGTTGTCTTTGGCCTCTGTGAGCTGTGAGTTCTGGAAACTGCCACTGTTGCCAGCAATTCATTTACCCCGAGGCCTTCTCTTGATTTGCTGGGCATGTCTGAGCTGGCATGGCCTGTGTTGGACTTGTGCTCCTTTCTCACGCTGATGCAACAGACCTTTCCTGCCAACCTTCTATGATGTCTTGGGCTGGAAAATTGTTTCATCCCTTCTTTTTGTGGGTTGTATTGCTCTAGAATTTTTAGAGTAAATATTTAATGTTATTTTGAAGGGCTTGGGGGAGAGCTCATGTGAGTCCCTGACTTTACTCCACCATCTTGGCTCTGCCTTCAGAGATACGAATTCTTAAGGAAGAAAATAACTTATTAAAAACTAGACTTGGGGAAGTGGAATCAAATGACATCAAATGACCAAGAAATGATGAAACCAGAAAAAATAGAAGAGAATCTGTAATATCTCATTGGAAAAACAACTGACATGGAGAACAGGTCAAGGAGAGATTATATAATAATTATTGAACTACCTGAAAGTTATGATAAAAAAAGAGTCATGGTACAATATTACAAAAAAGTATTAAGGAAAATTGCCCCGAAGTGCTAGAACTAGAGTGTAAAGTAGAAATAGAAAAAAATCTTCTGTTCACCACCTAAAAGATGTTACAGAAAGAAAACTTATAGGAATATCATAGCCAAGTTTCAAAATTCCCATGTTAAAGGGAAAATATTGCAAGCAGCAAGAAAAAAAACAATTTAAATACTGCAGAAAAATAGGCAGGATATCACAACACCTAGCAGTTTCCACATTAAAAGATAATAGGTATTGGAACATTATATTCCATAAAGCAAAGGAGCTGGGGTTGCATCCAAGAATAACTTGCACAACAAAGTTGAGTATAATCCTGAATGATAAAATAAAGGAAATTGGCTGAATTGAAAGACTTTCAGATATTTGTAACAAAAAGACCAGAAGTCAATGGAAAATTGGATATAAAACATCTAGAAAAAGTATAAAGAAATCATTGAAGTCTAATTATAAGGCACTGATAAAGGTCAAATTGTTTACTTATGATATATGAAAATACTTAAGTATTTTATTTAAAAGGTATTTAAAGTATTCATTTATTTAAAAAGTATTTTATTTAAGAAGAATACTTAAAATGGCTATTATTACTAAAATAGTTTGAAAGAAAAGTTGGGACTGAGGTGTATCTGATAATGATTCAAAAAAACAAAATTGGGTAGGAAAAGGTAAAAAGGATTAATTATCTCATAAAATTGGGACATGAAAGGAAGAACTAATACAGAGAAAACAGGTAGGAGTGGAGGGCTGCTAATGTTGGGAAACTTACTCTCACCTGGGTTGAAGAGGAAACAAAGTGCACATCTAGAAAGGTTTAGAGGTCTTCTGAACTTCTGGAGAGGTGAGAAAACTGGGGGGGTATTGTGGCAGAGGAACTTTTAGAAGGACGTGTAGATGAAGATTAAGAGGCTGCAGAAAGAGACGAGGGAGAGGCTTTTAAGGGGGTGGATAAAATAAGGAACAAGAGGGTAAGGGGAGAATATATGGTAACAGGGATAGGGTAAAAAGAGAGACTGAGTAGGAAAATAGTGAGTAAAAACAAGATGGAAAGGAAATTCACAAATAGTAATTATAACTTTGAATGTGAATGGGATGAACTCACCCATAAAATGGAAATGGATAGGAGAAAGGATTAAAAATCAGAATCCTACAGTATATGGTTTACAAGAAACACATTTAGGAATGAGAAATACACACTGAGCTAAAATGGATGGTTGAGGAAGAATTTATTATGCAACAGCTGATGTATAAAAGGCAGAGATAGCAATTAAGTTCTCAGACGAAGCTATCTAAAATAGATTTAATTAAAAGACATAAACACGATAACTTCATTTTGAGAAAAGGTACCATAGAAAATGAAGCAATATCAATACCGAACCCATATGCACCAAATAGTATAGCATCTAAATTTTTAAAAGAGAAGTTAAATGAAATACAGGTGGAAATAGATAGTAGTCTTATCATGGTGGGGGGCAGAGTCAAGATGGTGGCTGGAAAGCAGGGACTTGCTTAAGCTTTCCCCCAAATCCATCCAAACACCTGTAAAAAATGGCTCTGAACAAATTCTAGAGCTGCAGAAGCCAGGAAACAGAAGAGGGAAGCAGATTTCCAGCCCAAGAAGGCCTGGATGGTGGCAGGGAAGGGTCTATCACATGGTGCTGGGAGTGGAGCGCAGTCCAGTGTGGGCCATGCCAGGACAGACCAGACTGGGGGTCAGCCCGGAATTGGCCTTAGGGCCATGAATAATTGAGCTGTGGCAGTTACCAGACTTCTCACCCCACAAAAGCCAAAGACAACATTGCAGGTTAGTGGGAAAACTGCTAGGTCAGCTGAGAAAGCAACCAAGCCCCAGCCCTGGGGGGTGGCAGAGGTGATAGGCAGTGATGAAAGCAGCAGCAGGAACCTCTTGTGGCTGCTTCCAGAGCTCCAGCATCAGCTGCTTCCTGAGTTTCTGGCTCACACAGTGGGAGACATAAAACAGCAGACAAGGGTGGGAGGGTAGGGCTTGCTTTGCCCTGCTTTGATCTGGGTCACACTATTGGTTGGCAGTTCTTGGGTGAGGAGGAGAGCTGCTGTGGCCAAGCTTGTGGTGACAGTGGAGTAGAAGCAACTTTGAAAACAGCAGCACAAAACCCCTAAAGCTTGGGACAAAGCACTCTCTACTCTACAA
>CM053622.1:418449160-418461015 GCA_028646595.1 Phalanger gymnotis
TAACTTCTTCCAGGCCAAACTGTTTGGCAGAACAAGAACAACTGGAAAATGAACTTAGACGTGGTCCCTGATGAGGATCCTAAGACTAATACCACCACCACAAAAAGTCCTTTTCAACCTCCACTTACTCTATTATCGTTTGAGCCATTTGGAGTGGACTTGGACCTGGGGTAGAGCCAATGGTTGTTTGATTCAAGCTGCTAAACTCTTCAGAAAGTCATATTTGCACTCTTAGTGGCACTTGACTTTCCATTGACAATGTGCTCCTCTGGCCCTTTTCTTTGGTGTACATGACTGGAGCCACCAGGTCTTCAAGGACTCTAGAAAATACATATATGTTCAGAAATGATTTAGATACAGAGAAAATTTCTATTTCAAGGATGGCAAAACAGAAAAGGCAAAAATAAAAGCTGAGGGAGGCCAATTCTGTAAACCTTATAGTAAATAGACTAAACATTGATTTTATTTATTTATAACCTTTCCACATAGGCCTCCCTCCTTCTGCTATTTTCTTTAGTCATTTGGGAAGGTTGAGGTGGGGAGGGAGTGATGTTCTAATGAATTTTAGGAGGTAACCTGACTTAATTCCCAAGAATTGTACATGGGAATAATTTATTTTGCCTGCAGAGGCAGAGGTAGGCTGGATGTAAACATTGGGTCTTGCCCAGCTGATGATACTGTGCTTAAAGATAATTTTTTTTTCAAATCCATTTAGATTGCAGGCCTTTGGTGTCTGTTGCTTTACATGGAAAGAAGTGAGCTAAGTCAGCCTCACAGTGTTTTCAAATGCAATTGGGCAATGACTCTCCCTTTGGCCCATGCTTTGACCTCAGTGGGCATCTAGCTGCCACTGTTCCCTTATCTATCTTTTAACAGGAAGGGTCTCTTCTTCCTCCCCTCTCCAATAGCACACTGTGTGACCCTTCCTGTATACTTATCTTTAAGTATACATTAGAGTTATGTGTGTGTGCAATGTTTTCTTGGTCCAACTAGACTATAAATGCCCTCACACACAGAATCTGTGTCTTATTCATCCACAGTATCCTAGACACTGCCTTGTACTTGGTAGGTGTTTATTCATGGGATCATAGATTTAGCAATGGAAGGCACCTCCAAGGCCGTCTAGTCACACCCCCTCATTTTACAGATGAGGCAACTGAGACACAGAGAGGTAAAATGATTCATATAAAGATACACAGTAAAAGTCAGGGATGGATTTTAAATCCAAGTCTTTCTGACTGCAGATTCAGCACTTTATCTATTATACAATCTGAATGTTTGCTGAATTGAACTGAATTTGCCCTTTCTCCCTGATCTTCCTAAAATAAGCATCCAACAACACACAGCAAAACATCATTACTCTATTTTTAGCTGTGTGGTCATGGGTCACCAGCTGTGCCTATGCTTTCCGTGCCTTAGTTTATTGATCTGTAAAATGGGGATAATAATCTACAGGGTTTTTATTTAGAAAGTGCTTCTTAAAAATAAAGGCATTATATAAAAGTGAGATGTTTATTGTTACTGTCATTGCTATAGTTATCCTTGTAACTAACATTATCAGTAAATGTTTACCAAGTATAAGGAGTATGGTAGGTGCTAGGCTCTCACAAAAGCAAAGGCACAGTCTCATCCCTTAAAGGTTTATTATAGTCTGGTTGGTGAGACAGGACATACATGTATAAACAGCAATATGAGACAGCAGGTGATAAGTGTCAAATTAGTAGTATAACACCTGGCAAGTAGCAGATGCTCAATAAATGTTGTAAGAATGTATGAGGTGGTATAGCAAATAATGGCCATGAGAGAGGAGGGATATGTCACTGTTGGCAAAAGCTCATGGGCGCAAAGAACATAGCACGCCAATGGGACAATGAGAAATCCCCTTTGATTGGAGCAGAGAATGCACATAAGAAAGAAGTCAAAAATAAAGTTGAATCCAGATTGCAGAAGGCCTTGGGTGCCAATGGAAGCCTTTGAGCACACAAGTAGCATGCACAAAGAATCTGCGGGCCCCCTCACCAAGAAACACCATATGTTTGGATGAAAACCCAAGCAAGAAGCAGCAGAAGATATTCCATTTCCCTTAAGCCCTACTTACCTGATTTCTGTCAGGCTCTAAGCACATGGGATAGTACTCCTTTCCATGGCTGTCATGAGCCAGATGCTAACAGCTGCTTTCTTGTATGTCACAGATGCTCACAGCTATTTTTCTTCCCCTGCTATAGGCCACAGACTCCGATTATGAAGACGAACTGCCGAAGCATTCCTTTGTTAACCATTACATGAGCGACCCTACCTACTATAACTCCTGGAAGCGCCAGACGAAGGGGGTAAAGCACCCTGCTGCATACAGATATGAAGAGTGTGCAGCCAATGAGACTGAACCCTATTTCCAGACTGTCATCACCACACAGAGTGCGGGGGGTGTGTACACCCCAACAGGACAACAGGCCCCAGGTTCTCGGACTCCAGTTACAGGTTTCTCTTCATTCGTCTGACACTCTAAAGGCTACGTACAGCACAGTGGGAACTCCCGCCAACATTGGGGTGACCCAGCACAACATCTGGGTGGGTGGCTGGTGCAGTGAACTGTGGGTAAATTTCTCTATCAGGGTAGAATGGATGCGAACATTAATGAGTCTATTTTTTTTTTTTTTTGAAGACAATCAACTCCGACCACAGAGCTGAAGTTTTGTTTAAAAACAATTCGGATAAGTGACGACTTTAACCACTTGTGAATAGTAGGATTTCAGTTGGAAGGTTTTTTTTTTGTTGTTTTTTTAAAATGCTTTTCGCAACACCACTGCAAGAAGCAGCTGCCTTTTCCTTTCCTTTTTTTTTTCTTTTCTTTTTAAGAGAAGGCATATTTCATTGGTGCAGTGGCTTGGCACCTTTGAGACTTCAAAAGATTTAAAAACTATCCATTTCTCCATCTTAAAGGCCAGGTAGGAATGATGAAGTGTGAAAAGAGGATGGAGCTGTGTGTGAAATATTAGGATGGACTCCTAGCCTACCGCTTTCTCCTTTCTACCTCCTCTGTAGGAGAAGAAGCCTGTTCACATGATTCTCCATGGTACGACAACCTTGGTTCACTCTTGGTGTTTTGATAATGAATATTTTCCCTGTGCTCACTTTCGACATTCTTTTCTCCCCTCCCCAACCCCATCCATTCCTAAAATACTTGCACTTGGCAGTTTCTAGCAGAGAAAACATTTGAAAGCTCTGTTCCTGGCATGAGATAATACAAATGGAAAGTCATTCCAAGGTGGTATCATTTTGGCCCTGTAGTGGCTCAGGTCCTCCCTTGCATGGGCCATCCCAGTGGTAATTTAACAAACAAGCAAAGACCGAATAATGGTATGGGAAACATGACCTGACGTTGGTTGGCAGCCACCCAATCATGGGAGCTTATGAAACTGCTTCCATCCCACAGAGGCAAAACGTATGCAGCCTTCCCTTTCTAAACCAGGCAGAAAGACAACATTTCCAGAGTTGCCTGGGACTTGAGGAGGAGTCCAAGAGGGTTTTTTAAAAACCTTTTTTTTATATGTCACACTAAATGAGTGAGTCTTTGGTGTTTCCAGGTGCCTTTTTCTTAATTGTTCAGCTTTGTACATGGAAAAGCTAGTGTGTCTCCAAATAAAGCAAAACAGCTTTTGAAAAAAGCAAGGTTGTGAATTACCTCCTGCACATTTTAAGGCTCCTTTGGTGCACTCCAGCTCTAATCCTTTGTTGTTGTCTTTTTTTTTTAAGTAAGCATTTGCTTTTCATTTGTTTTATATTCTCTGCCTTCTTGACCTGTGTTGCTGCTGTCAGTTCCTCAAAGAACCAAGGTCAGCTCTCAACCTATTAAGAATGGTTATTAAGGGGTTTTTTTTGTTTTTTTTTTGAGGGAGGGGGAGTTGTATGTTTTTGTTTTTGTAATTGTGGTTCTAGTTGTTCCTCCCCAACACCAGGGGTACTATTCTGGAGCTACTAGGAAAAACTCCTAGCCCAATTAGGATCCTATCAGCTTATTTTTGCAACAGGTGTCTGAAAACCACAGAACAATACGTTGCCTGTTGGTTTCTATCCTAGCACTAGCCTGAATGTTGTCATTTCCTCATTTCCAGCAACTAAGTTAATGTGTGTGTGTGTGTGTGTGTGTGTGTGTGTGTGTGTGCGTGACCCTCCCTGGCCACTGGGCACCGGCAAGGTTAGAATTACCTGGGCTCCTGGAAGGCCCCTAGAGAGAAGGACCAGGAAACAGAACTAAGAAAACTCCTGTGGGCTGTCAGTGTCCCTTAAAGGCAGATCTAAAACTGATGAGAAAACTTTTATTCACCAGTCATATACCACTGCCCTGCCTTGAGGGCACACTGAATAACTGGACAGTGTCTGGCACTACCAGGGAGCAGTTATTCTCACCCCATGTGGAAAAACTCATGGCTTGTAACCCTTTCCCTGCCTCTCTGGAACAGGAGGGACTATTTTAACTAAATGAAGGTTTTGACCTTCAAGCCTGGCCACCAATTGCTATAGAAAGCACTGATGGGGGAAGAAAATTTTTGGTTTGGGTAAAGTCCTTTTTTAATTCTTCTAAGTTGGGCTGAGAGAGGGAAAAGGGTATAGTGAAGGGAAGATAACACTTTTTAAATGAAAGTTTTGGGGGTTGGGGAGCAAAAATTCTAAACTCTAAACCAAAAATCCTAAAAGGTCCGTCCAAAGGCTTTTCAACATGAGATAACTACCCACAGTTCACTGTCCAGAAAATTACTCAGAAGTCATGAGCTGCAAGGTCCTGGGTCCTTTCTGGCCCACTGGTGGCCACAAGACAACCACAAGACAAACCACAAGACAACTCGAAATTCTTTTGAAGATGAATACATAAATAGAGAACGTGGACAAAACCACTGCCTTTTGTGCACTTTGACTGCTCTCTTAAGCCATACGGACATTGCTTTAATTAATGAACAAAGAAAAAACAGTTTGAATTGTCTTAGTTTGGGGATGATTTGGTTGGATTTAAAAAAAATTCCATGAAAATAATATAACAGGTTTTTTTTTTGGGTTCATGATATTTCTTGTATCTTATCTAGTTTTAGTAAACTTTTTTTTGTATAGAATTGTTTGTACAATGTAGCTGCCTTGGCTCTGTGATCACTTTCAGGATATTAGTGTCTGCACATGACTTGACCACTTTGGGGGACCATGGACTAGAAACAGGTTTTATGATCCAGAAGGGTAAGCTATGCCCAGTGGATAGAATCAGCCGCAACTTAGGATAGAAATTCTCAGAGCAATGTGGTCACTAAGAAGTGGTCACTCTCATCTGTCTGTATTAGAAAAGCAGAAGATGACTATTACCCAAGAGGGATGGATTGTGGGTTTAATGCTTTACTCTAAAAGAAGAAAAAAAAGAATTTTATGAACAAAAATTGAGGAAATGTTTCCTTCTCACATTCGTCTGTAATGCTAGAAAATAAAATGTTTGTCAGTAGAAATGAACTCTCCCCAATAAAGACCTCAAATGACCTTATTTTAGGATTTGTTAACATCCAATAGGATGTGTCCTTCGAACATGAAGATTATGCTACTCACCATCAAGAGGACATGAACTCTTAGCTGTTTTTCTAGGAACAGAGATACCTATGCATTCAGTCATCTGTATTTTCCCACCTGGTTCCCCTTATTTGATGCAGGTTTGCCTGATAGATAGCTAGAGTTAGAAATATGGTCTAGGACCACAGAAGAGTTTTATCAGCACCAAATTTCTTGGTGCCCTTAGAGATTGAACATGTAACCTTGGTCCCTAGCACTAATTTCAAGCCAACTGAGCTAACTAAACCAAACAGTTCCACCTTTTCCTTCAACTTATCTGATTTCCCTGTCTTTAAAAGAAATCTATTCAATATCATATCAAAAGAGTATAGGACGGTGGGCAATCCAGGAGTCTAGTCCTAATAACTAATGAATAAGAGAAGCCTGTGAAAGCACACAGCCCACTGTCATGGAAGCATTCACATAAATGCCACCAGGTATGTGTGCTCGTTTTGTAAACTTTTTTAATGCTGTGCTTGTATTTGGCTATGATTAGGCCGTAGCATGGTTTTTGCACCAATGATTTGTAGCATGATTTTCATTTCTTAAAAATTCTTAGCACACAGTGTAGTTATTCTCCCAACTCACAATCCATGTATTTAAATGTGGTTCTTCATTAACTATTACCTCATTTCTGTAGTGTCAACTGGGTCAAAAGGTGGGAACAATGTAAAGCTTTTCAGCTGAGCTAGTCAGTCCCAGTAACAAGTAGTTCAGTTCTTTTTCATTCCTAGGCCTACCATGTATCTCCTATCCTCTCCCCATTCATGAATACCTTGAAATCAATCTGGAAATTAAGAGAGAAATTTATAAATGTTTCACTGCAGTGTTCCCTGTGGTTGTGCAGAAAACCAGATCTTGTTAAACACACACACACACACACACACACACACACACACACACACACCACTCCACAAAACTAATCTGTAGGAAGACAGAGAGGTGCTATGGGTACAATTTTAATAAAATTTGTTTTTCCTTAAATTCTTGTGGTTTTCTTCAAGCAGCGTGCACCCATTTGGGCCAGGAGTCTTTGTGAGCCATGGGGAACAACTTTACCTTGGTTACAAAACATTCTGATAACATGACAAGGAGGAGCGTATTGTCTCCAACTACAGTGGGGGGCAACTGCGGCCTTTTCAAAATCCAAACTTGACCCACATGTACCATTGTGATCTTGGACTTGTCTTCCTGTTCCCTTCCTCAGTAAAAATCAGTTAATTGGACTAGCTGATCTCCAAACCTGCCTCCAGCTCTGATAGTTAAATTCTGACTATACCAGAAAATATCAAAATGACCCTTTACAAAATTTGTATTATAGTGAAAGTCTTCAAGGGCCAGGAGGCAGGTGTCAACGTGAATATCCAGTCTTCCAAATTATTCTGTAGTCAAGCTTTCATCGATTTCAAATGCTGCTTACAGATTAGTCCTCTGGCCCCAGCTATAGAACTCGCTATCAAACAGCCTGTTACCCAAATTCCCTAAGAACCCTTGGCCTTTTGGCTGCTGAAGGCCTGTCTCATCCCCATTTAGGCGAGCTATAGTTGAAACGTACCAGACCCTCGGTGACAGAGATCTGTAGCAATTTAATTCCAAAATGAACATCGCAGAATGGAATCCAGAGCTGGGAGGGGGAGAAGAGGACTGGGAGTGGAGGCTTCAATCTATAATAGTGCCATGCACGTCATAGGTACTCAATAAATGTAAATTGCCTTTTCTCCCTTAGGATGGATGTGCTTTCAAACCTACTTACTGTTTGATTCCCTGAGAATTGTGTTAACTGGACAAAAACTGCCCGGCATCGTTCTGTAATCCCTGGTAACGTGTCCCGGCAGCATACGCTGCCGTAGTGCCAATGAGACGCCAGGAGAGGGCACTGTGTCACTTCAAGAACATTTCTCTCTTCCAAGAAACTGACTCCTAGTTGCCAGATGGAAACACACTCCAGGATGTCACAATTAGTATGAAAACAGGGAAGAGGGAAAGTCGTACCAGCGTTGGAAGCAGTCACTGATATTACAGGATAGGCCCTGGGACCCACTGGATCGGCCAAAAATAAGGCTAAGCCCCATTTCCCTCTTTCCCTTCTATCCTTGCCTCTCCATCATCTTGCTGCCTCCTCAACCCACAGACACATCCTGGATTTAAAAGCCAAAACTTAACATTTTCCTCATCCAGGCCAATGTATAAGAAACTACATTAATGTATTAGTCCAGAGAATTAACCCTTGATATGAACGGGGTGTTTATAATTATTACCATGGAACCAGAAGCCCTGGGAGGCTGGGGTGACCGGGTGTGGTGGGGGGCGGATAGAGATAAAAGAGGGGGGTTGTCCACTGTTTCCCCATTTCTAATCGGTTAATATGGCATAAAAGCATATACTGGATTTGCTTTTGTCCACAACACATTCTATGTCAACGAAAGAAGTCACTAAAGACAACCATTTAGCACAGTGGAAAAAAGACTCCATTATGTTGTCTAATAGAAATGAGGTGAAAACACCATGAAATGATGGAAGAGCAGGGGAAATGAAAGCAGCTTGAAAATGGACCAATATGGATTTCAGCTGATCCCTCACTTTGTTGTGGGGCTCTCTTCCCTCTTTGCTGACCCCAAGGGTCAGGCTGATTGACTCTATAAACTGGATGGCCCAACCTGGGCCATGGCATACTTATATGATCTGGAAGCACAGATTTCTATTCAAGTTAGTTAAGGGGTTGGCATGATGCAGGACTTGGCAGGGACCATCCTGATGGTTCACAAAGTACTCCAGTAGGCTGAGTTGGGCACTGGACCTCTCTGTGAGTTTAAGTGTCTGGGGACAAGAGACTTGGGGGTCTAGATCTATCACAGACTCTGAGACCTGTTCCTAATTTATATAGGTCCAATTTCACATGAATAATCACAGATTTAGAGCTGAAAAAGACTTTGAAAGTCATCTAGTTCAACCTCTTCTTTTTACGAAAAAAGGAAATGGACACACAGCTAGTAAGTACAAGAGGCAAGATTTTAATCTAGGTCTTCCTGACACCAAGGCTGACATGCTATACATTTCTGGGGTGGTTCTGGATCAATCCAAGAGCCTTATGGAGGAGCTACAAGTTGGAGGTTCCCCGACTCCTGACACACCATAGTCCTGGCACAATCCTAAAGACCCTCCAACCTGATCTTTGGAGTTAGCAAAGAGGGAGCAGAAGCTGGCAGCCTCTATAATAAACATTCTTTAAACACCTATTACTGGTAAAGTACTATTGAAGAGGAAGGGATGGGCAGTAAATACAAGTACACAAATAAGCATAGTACAAGGAGGAGGGATATTTACTAATAAAAGTATAGATAACAGAAGACTTCATGGAGGAGGTGACCCAGGGTTTGAGTTTTGAAAGAGTTGGAATCTTAGAAGAAGCCATAAGAAGGGTTAGGCACAAAGCAGAAATTGAGAGTGAGGTGTGAGTTTGTGTGACCACACAGAAATGAAGGGAGTGTCATAAAGGGATCTGTCCAATCCAGGCCAGAGCCTCTCCTCATTGTGGGTACCAGTGTCACCTCTCAAGGAGACCTTGCAGGGAAGAGGTTCCTTTTGCCTGAAATTCTAATCCTAGCTGAATTCAAGTGAAAAGAAAAGAGGGATAAGGTGATTCCCAGCAAACAAACATTTTCATGATCAAAGGAGAGATTCACAAAAAGCGGTAGAAGGCAGTGTGTTATTTATAAAGTACTAACTATGAGGAACCATTGTATAATGGATAGCACACTGGTCTTGGAGTCAGGATAGACCTGGGTTGGAATCCCAGCTCATAACATTAATCATGTGATCCCCATCAAGTCACACTCTCTGTGCCTCAGTTTCCTCATCTGTAAAAATAGGGGGAGGGAGATGTTGGATTCAATGGCCTCTAAAGACCCTTCCAATTCCAAGTCTTTGATCCTATGATCCTGCACACAAGCAAATCCCTTAATATCACAAGCAGCCATACTAGTGCAGGTCTTCATCCCAGCAATAACCTCCTAATTGCCTTCTCTGCTTCAAGCATCTTCCCTCTAGAATCCACACCCCACAAAGGCACTAAAGTGATTGTTGCCAAATTGTAGGCTTGATGTCATTTGCCTCCTCAATAAACTCGAGGCTGCCTATTACCTCCACTATCAAACAGAAAAGTCATCTGGCATAACCTCGTCCTGTCCTGCCTTTCTAGTCTACTCCCCTCCACTCAATCTATGGTGTAATAATACTGGCTTACTTGCTGTTTCTAATAAAGATAACAGCTGGCATTTATATACTGCCTCAAGGTTTGCAAAGCACTTCTCAAGTATTATCTTATCTCAGAGGTAAGTGCCATTAATATTTCCATTTTACAGATAAGGAACTGAGGCAGATAGAGATTAAATGAGTTCTCAGGGTCACACAGCTAGGAATTGTCTGAGGCTAGATTTGAACTCAGGTCTTTCTGACTCCACATCTAGCACTTAATCCATTCGCCCCTGAGCTTCTTATACAACATTCCGTCTCCCATCTCAGTACTTCCACACTATCTATATCCCAGCCCTGGAATGCTACTACCTTCCATAAGAATGAGGGAAATAATATGTAAATAAATAGGGACGTGGAGGACAGATACCCAGCAGAAGGAAAGCTACCTTAGAGGGCAAGGCTCATGTGGCTAATGGGGATTGGAAAAGTCTGAGCTGTCTTGAAAGAGACAAACAGAGGTTAAGTGACTTGTCTAAGGCCACACAGCTATTGGGTGTCCAAAGCCGGATTTGAACTCGAGCTCCCAGGTGTTCTTGACCCGAGGCCCACCATTCTACCCACTGTGCCACCTAGCTCCCCCATATTTGTATAAAAATACAGTAAAACATAGATAACATTATTCTGTGGTTTTCCAAGTGAATATTTGAGTTTGACACAACTGATCTAGTTCATCCCCCTCTCATTTTATAATTAAGGAAACTGAAGCACAGAGAGGTTGTGACTTGCCCAAGTTTATATGGAAAACAAGTAAGTAAGAAATTGGGGGGGGGGGGTTTGGATATGATCTCCACTCTCCTGATCCAATTACCATCGTCCTCCAAATCCACCACTGTTGCCTACTCTAAGCAAAGGACAAACTTGAAATGCCTAATAGAGCCGTGAGACTAGAAGTCAGGAAAAACATTAGAGCGAGACAAATAGCTCTGACAATCTTCTGAATCGAGATGATAAATGGGAGCTGGAAGGCACTTTAGAAATCACATAGTCCAGAAATCCTTAACTTGAATTCCATGGACCAGATTTGAAAAAGTCTGGGAATTTTTTTTTAGTATTTTGGTAATAACTGCAATATAATCAGTGTCCCTTTTAATCCAAAGTATTTGATTTTATGCATTTAAAAACAGCATTCTGAGGAGTCCACAGGCTTCACCAGACTGCTAAAGGGATTCATTCAATCAAGCAATAAACATTTATTAAGTTACTGTAATAATTTATTAATAAAAGTAAAATTAATACAATTGATTATTAATTCATTGTTCTGTTGTTTCAATTGTTTCTGACTCTTTGTGTCATCTTTTTTGGGAGCTTTTCTTGGCTAAGATACTGGAGTGGTTTCTCATTTCCTCTTCCACCTCATTTTACAGGTAAACAGGGTTAAGTGACTTGCTCAGGGTCACACAGCTAATAAGTGCCTAAGGCCTGATTTGAACTGACAAAGATGATCTTCCTGACTCACTCTAGGTCCAACACTCTATCCACAGTTCCACATAGCTGCCCAATTAATTTCTTAAGTATTTATTGATACTTCTAGGTGTTGTGCTTAGTGCTTAGGATACAAAGAAAGACAAAACATAGTTCCTGCCCTCAAGGAACTCACAGTCTAATGGGGGAGACAACATGCAAGCAACCATGTAAATATATGTTTCAACAATCCGGCTAGCAGCTGTTGTGGGGGTGAAAGATCAACATAAGCCCAACAACAAGAACACTACCAGCACGCTGCAAAAGCACAGGTTCTTTTGATCTGCTTAACTAAGGAAAGCTACGTTAAGGGGTTGACAGGCTTACTTTAATTCAGCATACAAATATCATTCACTTAGTTCAGGGGGAAAAGCCAGCACCCTGAGCTTCAGAGCAAAATACAAACGAATTACAAACATCAACAGACAGACCTTGTCTGATTCAAATCCCAATACATAGTTACCAGAGTTTAACAAAGTCTCAGCATCCAGGTTACATGCTGGAGGGCTCCTAGCTACAGGTGCCCACAGTGTCCGCCTCAGCACCACCATGAGTGAGAG
>CM053622.1:418467753-418506481 GCA_028646595.1 Phalanger gymnotis
GGCAACCAGAATGTACGCCATCTTGGAGTGGGGCGGGGGAGGAAATGGGGAGAAAATTTGTAATTCAAACGCATGTGAAAATCAATGCTGAAAACCAAACATGTCAAAAATAAATTAAAAAAAAAAAAGAAAATAATTCTGTTTGGTCTGTTTTTACCCTCCCCTGCAAATAGGCAGAATTACAAAGTCTTTGGTATGGCCCTGAATATAGGGAAAGAAACTGTAATGTCTAAACTCTTCAGCTTAAGAGAATCCAGCCAGGGCATGAAAATAGGAGAAATGAAACCCGAACTCTCACCTGTGTTGCAGTTCCTGTACTTCTTGTTCTGCCCATGTAAGACCAAGGCAAACACAATGAGCAGGATGAGTATCAGACTTGAAAGGGCCATCACCAGAAGAAACCACCACTCCTCATAGAATGGAGTTTCCGATTGGGCTAAAGGAAAAAGAAATAAACGATGATGAGAGAAACCCCTGATGGTATTCATATAAGGCTCCAAAAGAAGTGTCTTTTTAAACAGCTTATTTCAGTAAGGGAAAAGCATCCATGTTGGCATTTTAAAGAATGTCGACATCACCAAAAATCATTTACTGGGCTTCTATACTGCTAGGTGCTGGGGATATTAAAATATGGACTCTGCCCTCAGAGCTTACAATCTAGTAGGAGAACACACAGCTGAGATAAACAACAAAAGGTAGACTAGGCTAGGTGCCCAACGAATGATGCAGACAGTAAATACTATAGGAATTCAGAGGAAGCAGGGATCCTTGCAGGTTGAGGTCAAAGAATTATAGGTGAATAAGTTTAGAGATTGAATTGAACATACAGGTCATCTAGTCCAACCCCCTCATTTTGTAGATAAGGAAATTGAGACCCACAGAAAAAGTGACTTCTCCAAAGTAACTCAGCTAGTAAATGGCTAAGGTAAGAGTTAAACCCAGGTCCTCCTCTGACTTTCAGTCTAGTACTTTATCCACTGTATCAAGCCAGGAAAGACTTCAGAGGGCTTATGGGACATGAGTCAGGCCTTGAAGCAAGGATCAGAAACTATCTTCTGCATAGTAAGTCCTCAGTAAATGTTGACTTGCTATGGAGAGAAGTGGGACTGGGGCCATTTCAGGACCAGGAAACAGTTTAAATAGAGGCAGAAAGGTGAGACCACGCATAGAATTTTAGGGGGGATTTGGAACAGCTTGAGAAATCTACATTTTGCTAAAGACAACACATGTTGGGACTAAAGCCACGTTAAGAGTCAATTCATTGTTGCCTTCATGGTGTCATTTTTTCAGCTATGGGAATTCTTTATGTGTTCCATAATCCAAATCAGAGGATTAGTGGGCCAGCAGTCTTGGCCATCTGTTTTATCATGTATTCAAGCATCCTTTAAAAGGATGATGACATTCTCTTACCAACAGTCCTATACTATATTTTATTCTGTTTATTATTAAAAATAAATGTGTAGAAGGAAGTAAGAGGGAGAAGGGGAGTAGAGATAGGTTTGCCCCCCAAAAAAGGTAGCAAGAGAAGAGAATATAAGGAGAGTCAGAAGAAATTTCAGACAAGCAAAACAACTTTGAGAGTTACCTAATCAATTTATTATGTTCTTAAAAACAAAAATAAACTCTACATAAGAGATTCACAGTTTCATAATTTCACATACAACTGTCTCCTTTTCTAATATATATGGAAATGCTCACTGTATTTGGTGTTTGTTAAATTCAGAAAAGCAAAAAAGAAAAACCAAGAAATAGCCTTATTTCATAATTATCAAAGAACTAGCAGAGAAATTAGATAGGGCTGTGTCCCTGGTCTTCCTAGGCCAGAAATAGCATTGTAACTTCAGCTTCTTTTCCTCCTTTTCCATTCCCAATCTTTACTTTCTCACAGGGGACTATGGTCAAGGTTTGGGCTTACTCACCTAGAAGCATCTTATAGTTATGGCAATTTGAAACTCCTTATCTGGGCTCACTTCTGCTCTCAGGACTCTATAGCTTCAGGCGGCAGGGATGGGGAAGAAAGTATCACTAAGAAGGTTGTATGTACATCAGAATAGAAAAGATCAGGGGGACAATGGCTGGCTGCCTGGCAATGACCTCTTTTCTTTTCCCTTTTAATAGCACCACTGTGTTGGCACACTTCCCTTAGGATCACGAGATCAGAGACAGGACTGGAAGGACCCCCTGAGTCTATCTAGTCCAAACCCTTCATTTCACAAATGAGGAAACAGCCATCTAGAGTGGTGATGTAAACTGGCCCACAGTCACACAGTGACGAAGTGGCAAAGACTCAAAAGGATTCGAACCCAGGTCTTTTGATCAAGTCCTCTGACTCCAAATCACTTTTCCAAAATACGATTTGGCATTCCTTTATCTTTTTAAACTGATTTTACTTGTGTGTGTCATACACACACACACACAAACACACGCACACACACATGCATGTATGCACACAGATATGCATGTTGTATGGTTTTGTTATTCAGTCATGTCTGACTTTTCATGACCCTGTTTTGGCAAAGACATATTAGAGTGGTTTATCATTTCCTTCCCCAGCTCATTTCACAGATGAGGAAACTGAGGCAAACAAGGGTTAAGTGACTTGCACAGGGTCACATACCTAGTAAGTGTCTGAAGTAGAATTTGAACTTATGAAGATGGGTCTCTTGGATGCCAAGCTCAGTGCTCTATCCACCTAACTGCCCCATGTACAGGGTGTCCCTAAAGTCTGGACACATTGGCAAAAATGCATATTTTGAAATATTTGGAATAGAAACAGACCTTAGCCCCCTTGACTTCTTTTTCTGGGGTATGCTAAAGGAGAGGGTGTACTCAATGGAAATCACAGATGAAACACACTTGACTTGAACACATAAAGAGTGAATGTGGTAAAAATGATGGCAAAGTGGAGCTATTGCATTGAGTTTACAAAAATCTTGCAAAGCACATCAATCTTTGAATCACAAACAATGGAAATCGTGTTGTAGATGCTATTTGTTAATATTCCAATTAAATAAAATGTTGAAAATTTCATTCATTTCATTTCTTGAAAATATGCATTTTTGCCAATGTGTGCAGACTTTAGGAACACCCTGTATGTATATTGTGTATGTATGTGTGTACATACAAATGTATGCATGTGTAAATATATATGTATATATATGCATGTGTGTATATATGAATACACATAAACACCCTCCCTTCTTTTCTGTTTGTTACATCTAATCAACATCTAATCTCAGGAAGATTTCTTCATTTCCCTGCCCCCTTCCCCAATCCATTATTGACTCACTGGCTTTAATAGCCACATCCTTGGCATGGATTTGAGATATAAAATATTATATATGTATATGTATGTATACATGTGTGCATATACATGCATATATACACACATATATGTATACACACGTAATATACTCTTATACAACCCTATATATACATATATAAATATAAACACATAAAGAAATTTTTCCATCAAGATATGTCTTGTTTATGAGAATCATATCTTGAAGAAAATTCAAAGGAGGGCAATGATCTTAACTGATATCAGAAATAGCAGGAATTTTCTCACAGTAAGTGTTCCGAGGGGGCCACCTTACATTCTTGATCAGTGTCTCCCATTCATGCTATGGCGAATTATGTTTGGGGTACCTTGGAAGCCTGGAATTGATCAGGAATCTCATCTATTGATGCAATGCACAGGCTCGAAATGGAGTTCCAAGAGTGCTTGCAAAATAAACCCCACGTCTGACTTTGAGGAAAATGTTTTGCTCGAAAAGTGGAAAATGTGTTCACTCCAGGAATAAGTGGGGTGAATTTGCTTCAGATAATGTGGCACCACAGGGTTTCTCAGGAGATGACAGGATTTTGATTCCAAAAGATATAAACAGGTCTTCACGCTCCACATTAAACACTCCATCTAACAAGTCCAAACAAATCCCAGACCTCTTGCCCAGAAGTAGCAGAGACAGGCTTTGTGATGGTAAGAAAAGGTCTGAGTGGTTCTATTAGAAATATCTCAGTAGGACACAACATCACCTAATTTTGAGCTGCCTCGGTATGGAAAAAATGCCGTTGGGTACAGATCCATTTACTTTCCTAAAGGATATAATAACACACACTCCAGCTGGCAAGTTAAAGCTTGTATTTTGGACCCAATGGGATTTCAGGAAAGCATTTAAGCCACATTACTCCATGAACTAGAAAAGGAAGGGAGTCATGTTCTTAAATGACTTAGAGAGCAAGGGACTAACTTAAAGCAACCACATGTGCTTTTAATTAACAGTAAAGGGGGAAAATACACACATATACACACACATACAAATATTAAAACTTATTCCATTCACACATGTTCAGTAGAAAAGAAGTGTTTTCATGGGAGAATGGTACATTCATCAATTCCTTGCTTACACTTAAAGTTATTTGGTTGACTTAAAGTCAGCCATTAAATCTTTGGCTTTGCAGTTATTTTGGTTTACAAAGTACAAATTGAACACTCTGCCTGACCTCAAAAAGTTTATAAATCAGTGAGGGAAATAGGATGGATAAATGAATACGCTCATGTCTATCCATCCATAAATACCTTCATTCAATCCAACCATCACTTCAAGATCTTTATCTCTTCTCCCTTGAAGATGCCTAGCCTCCACTGCCTCAGCACCTATTTACTCTTTACAATTTGGCTTTTGACACCTCCTTCCCCCAACTCTATTGAAACTGTTCTCTCAATTAATAAATCACAGAATCTTGGAGCCAGAAGAGACCTTACAGATGGTTGAGTCCAATCTCTAGATGAATAAAAATCCCCTCTACGACATACCTAATGAGTGATCTGTCACCCAAACTTTGTCTGAAAGCATCTAGAGAGGGGAAATTCACTCAGTCCCAGCAAAGGCCTACTGTCCTTCTTAATAGTTCTAGTAGGAAGGAGCTTCTCAAATCAAGTTGAAATTTGCCTCTAGCCATTCTTCTTCATTCTCTATAGAGGCCAATTATAGTAAGATGAATTTGTCTTCCATGGGATAGCCTTTCAAATTTTTGAAGGCAGATTCATGTTTGCCCTAATCTTCTCTTCCAAAGGCTAATCATTCCTAGTTCCTTCAACCAATCCTTCTACATGACATGACCTATAGGTCCTTTGCCATCCTGGTTTCTTCCTCAAGGTGCCAAATCAATGCTTGTCAATGGCCATCCTAATATCTGGTACCCAGAAATGAAGAGAAAACTAGAGATGTAATTTGACCAAGGCAAATATAATGGAACTATCATATCCCTGGTCCTGGACACCAGCTTGCTCTGAATATATCTAGAAATCATATTGACAGTTTTGGCTATTATATCATAATCTTGACTTATATTGAACTTGTAGTCTACTCCACTTATTTTTCAGAAAAATTACTCTCTAGTCACACTTCTGTCATCTTATACTGTACTTATGAAGCTGATTTTTTAAACCTAATTCAGTCCAAATGTTTTAGCCTGTCGAAACCTATTTGGATCTTGATTCTATAATCTAGGGTGTTAGAGGTTATATCTCCAAGTTTCCCAAGTATCCCTCCAAGTTGGTGTCATCTGCAAATTTGATTAGTATGCTATCAATGCCTTTACCCAAGTAATTGCTAAAATGGCTAATAGCATGGGACCAAGTATAAGCATTTGGAGCACTCTGCTTAGGGACCCCCCTTCCACACTGGCATCAAACCATTAATAATTAATTACTCTTTGGATCCAATTATTTAATTCTTTCCAAATCTACTTGATTGCTCTACTATCTAATCCACACTTCTCCATCTCACTCATAAAAATAGTATGAAAGATTGTCAAATTTTTTACTAACATCTAGGTACCTATATCCATAATATTCTCATGATCTATTAGTATTGTAACCCTTTCAAAAAGGAAAATCTGTCATGATCTGTTTTGATAAAGTCATTATGGTTATTTTTGACCAATGTTTCCTCTTCCAGTTGTTCATTATCCATTCCTTTTAATAATAATACTTTCTAGAATTTTGTGTGGAATTAAAGGCAATTCGCTGACCTACACCCAGATTCATTCTCTTCCTTTTTTTTTTGAAAATTGGGACATTTACTCTTCTCTAAGCTTTTTTAATCTTCCATGAATTTTCTTTTTTTAATTATTAATTATTTATTTTTATTTTCAACATTCACTTTTATAGGATTTTAAGTTCTAAATTGATGATTTTTCAAAGATTGCTGAAAGTATCTTAGCTATCACACCTACAATGCTTTCAGTAACCTCAGGCGTAGTTCACCTAAGCCTAGTAACTTCAATACAAAAAGGGGAACTAGACACTCTCTTACTAATTCCCTTCTTGTCTGGGCTTCAGTGCCCTCTTAGCCATTTTCATTGTCTTTTCCAATCCAAAACTCATTCTCCTTGGCAGAGAAACAGAAGTAAATTAAGCATGGTGAAGTTCTGACCTGGGTCTGTTTTCATTCTGTCCAACCTGAAAAGTAGTCCTACCCCTTAATCCCTTTAGAAACAGAGTTTTTTAAAAAAAAAATATCTTTTTTATTGCCCTTAGATTTTCTCCAACAGCCTCAGAACTTTAGCATGCTGATGCTATTCCTATTTTGCCACACCCTTCTACTCATCCTATTACTTACCCTTATTTTTATCTTTTGTATATGTCATTTAAAACATCCAAGTTGGTAGTATGATAGTACGTTTTGCAAGATCAAACATGTATAACCTATATCAAATTGTTTATTGTCTCAGAGAGGGGGAAGATGAGGGAGGAAGAGAGAAAATTTGGAACTCAATTTTTTTAAATGAATGTTTACAATTGTCTTCACATGTAACTGGGGGTAAAATACAAGATTATTAAGAAGACAGATCTAAGTTGGTTAGTCATTCCCCTCATCCTCTCATGGGAATCAATTTCTTCGGACAATGCCTACTTGAATTGTTTCTCTTCCTGTCTTAAGAACTTCAGTTCTGTGCCAACCAGGCGAATGTTTGCTTTAGGATTTTAGTCCAGCTGGTCCTATCTATTCTTTCTCTGAATCTTTTGATCTTCAAAAATCTGGGTGTTTATGTTTGGATTTTTCTCTCCTTTATTCCAAAGTCTTAAGTGAAGATATGCTTCCTCCCCAAAATCCTTGTTATGTCCATCCTAGCAACCATATCCTTTTTAATAGTTCCTGCACCTTTGAATTTTATCTAAGTAGAAGTTTCTCTTACTGGCTCTTCCCCGCTTCTAAAGGATGAAATCATTAAAGCAAGCAAATAATTTATCACCCTTCTGCTTTTGGCAGAAAGAACTCCAGAAGACTCCAGATAATTGAAGTCCTGCTTCTCTACTATATCATAGCTTTGTGCCAGGCTCATGATCTGTTTGCCAAACTGCTCATTTATTCTCCCTTTGTGTTCAGGTGTTCTCTTCTATACTCCAATGACAACACTGCTTCCATTCATCTTCACCCAGCTGCTCTTCACCACACTTTTGTCCTCCTCTTCTTGGATTTGTTCACATGATGTCTCTTTGAAATAGAATTTTACTTTGCTTTCCCCCTTCCCAGTACACACACACACACACACACACGCGCGCGCGCGCGCGCGCGCACGCGCGCTTATTTTAAACTTATATCATTTTTGCTGAATAAAGTCTATCTTCCCATGGCCATATCGCAGTCATAAGTCTCAACTCAGTGAGGTCAAATTTCCCCCTGTGCTTCAATCCTTTGTTGTTCTTGCTAGCAGTTCCCACTGTAGAAATGGACTGACTGCTCCAGAGCTGTCACTCTCCTTTTCACCATCATTAGCATCTTGATAGCCATATCTGACTTTCTTTCCCTTCTCTTACTATCATTTTATTTTTTATACTCACAAGTCTGACTTGTCTTACCAACTTCTGTCTTCTCTGCTAATTCTCCTCTTCCTCCTTGGGTTCATTGTCTCTTGGAGCTCAAGCCTTTCTTCTTCTGCTCCCCCTCTCTCTGTCCTCTTCCTCCTTTTTGTCAGGTTCTTTTCTTCCTTCAGCTCTAACCCTTTCCTTTCAGTTTGAATCCTCTTTCTCCTCCTGAAATCTTCCTCCAAATCAATTCTTGGCCTCCTTCACATTTCTGAAACTTTCCACATTCTCTTTACAATTCTCTCTCTTCATATTTATATAAACAAAAATACCTATGTACATCTGTATACGTGCATATATACACATATGTATATATTGTACACACACACATACACACACACACACACAAATTACTTCCCCCAGCCATAGCCTCTACCCTGAAATTATATCCTGCCTGCCACATCTCTAACTACTTACTGAATATCATCTGGACTTCACTAGTACCTCCAATTCGACATGTCCGAAACTGAACTGATTATCTTCTCCCCTTAACTCCATTACCTGATACAGCTACAGAGGGACTGCTAGGCTCTCCATAGCCAAAATCATTTACTGCCACCACTCGGAATTCATAGGTCACCCCCTGCCGGAGCTTGTCCAAGCTGACAGTGTAGGACGTAGCACTTCGGGGGATATCCTTCACAAACATATCCCATAGTCCTTCGTCTGGAAAGGAAACAAGAAAAATAAAATAGTTATTCTTTTTCTTCCGCTCAAACCTCCAACCCAATAGAATTGTTCAATTGTAAATGGTTGCCATTTCTGACTTCAGTGAGAACTGATGCTTGTGCTAATGGTAATACATATTTATTCAAGAATAGATTATCTTTGCATTCTTCCTCTGGACCAATGTCGTTTTGAGACTTGGAGCGTGAGATAGAGCAATAGAAGAACCTTATAAAATCAGATGAGATACTACTTGTAAAGCATTAGCACAATGCCTGGGACATGTTAGGCTCTGTACAAATGCTTAATAAATGCTTGCTCCCTTGCCTTCCTTTTTCCTTCATAACCATTCTTAAATCTCACACTGACAAGACATCATATCAATACTCCAATATTACTTGGGGGTTCTATGGCTAAAATATTCATCACTAAATGCCAGCCAACTGATGGTGAGCCTTTTTTAACTTAGACTGGTCTTTAGACAGCAGATCCAATGAGACTAAATCTTTCCAGGAAAGTAGAATCTGAAAAAGCATACCCTCCCTTGGCACAGTACTTAGGAACTCAGGATCATCTTCAGATGGCAAAATGAGGCATTAGAGTAAGTTTTTATGGAGGGTACACATTGGATTAGGAATTTTGTCCTCAAGCCACCCCTTGGTTATGCAAGTATCTCTCACTATGGTATTTCACCTGATTCTTCTTTTCCCTAAAGTGCCCAATTCTCCAGATCCAGACCTTCCTAAACTTGACTCATTCAATCAAAAATATTTCCTTGTCTCCCTCTCCTTGACGATCCTTGATCTCTCAATGTTTTCCTTTTCAAAATGCTCTAAATCACTACTGATTAGAGAAATGCAAATCGAAACAACTCTGAGGTACCACATCACACTTATAAAATTGACTGACATAACAAAACAGGAAAATTATAAATGTTGGAGAAGATGTGAGAAAATTGGAATACTAATGCATTGTTGGTAGAGTTGTGAACTGATCTAACCATTTTGGAGAGCAATTTGGAACTATGCCCAAAGGGATTTAAAAATGTGCCTACCCTTTGACCCAGCAATACCACTTATAGGTTTGCATTCCAAAGAGATCATACAAATGGGAAATGTATCCACATGTACAAAAATATTTATAGCAGTTCTTTTTGTGGTGGTCAAGAATTGGAAATTGAGGGGATGCCCATCAGTTGGGGCACAGCTGAACAAGTTGTAGTATACGAATGTAATGGAGCACTATTGTGCTATAAGAAATGAGCAGGAGGACTTCAGAAAAACCTGGAAAGATTTATATGAAATGATGTTGAATGAAGCAAGAACAACCAGGAAAGCATTGTACACAGTACAGCTACTTTGTACAATGATTAACTTTGATAGGCTTATTTCTTCTTAGCAATGCAAGGATAGAAGACAACTCCAAAAGACTCATGATGGAAAATGCTATCCACATTCAGAAAAATAACTATGGAGTCTGAATGCAGATCAAACATATTATTTGCTGTTTCTCCTTTTTATTTTTGTTTCTTTTTTCTTGTGGTTTCTCCTATTGGTTCCAGTTCTTCTTTACAATGTAAAAGTAAGTTTAATATGAATGTATATGTAGAGCCTATATCAAATTGCATGCTATCTTGGGGTGGGGGAGGGGAGAGATGGGGGAAAAAATTGGAAATGAAAATCTTACAGAAATAAATGTTGAAAACTAAAAATAAATAAATAAATTTAAAAAAAAATGTTTTCCTTTTCAAAAGCCAATTCAATAGCCTTCTTCTGGAGATAGAAACAAATGTTTCTCTGATGGCAGAAATTTAGGTACTGTGATAGGCTAGAGAAGTGGATCTATTCCTCAACAAATACTGTATAGGCAGTCACTCGTTTTATTTTTGCCTAGACTCAAGTTCAATATCCTGATATTACATTTGTGTAATCCCATTAGGTCTCCACAAAGCTCAGTGATAAATTCTATCACTGCACTTAAATATTATATACTTTTCTGAACTAGAGAAGTTCACCAAGTGAGTGTTATCTAAGGAGATTTTTTAAAGTAATGTGTGAGAAGAGAATGTCAAAAGGAAGGATACAACATGTAAATGGAGAAGTACTTATGTCATAATTTGAGTATATACATACTAAATATCTACAAAATGAGTGTAGACCAAATGATCTCTAAGGTCCTTTCCAGCTCTGACTTCGTATGATTTGATTATCAGTAAGGTTTCTTATTTTAGCATGAGGCTTTCTTCAGAGTTAACTCTGAATGAGAACATACAGGGTGTTTCAAAAGTCTTAATAAAGTTTAAAACTTTACCTGTTTAAGCATAAATGTTTGAAAATTGTATTTAATAGCTTAAGCTATATAAATCTAAAACTCCACGAAGACTTTTGGGATTATGTATGTATATGCATATATACATACATATATATGCATATGTGTGTGTATATAAATATATCAAACATTTACTAGGCTTATGACTTTAAATTTTAAATATGAAAAATTCTTTAATAAAATTTTTATTGAGCAAAATGTCTATACCAAAATATCTACTTCAAATCATGAGTAAGCATACATATGCTTATATGTATATACATATGTATATTATATACACACACACACACATATTCACATGGATATTTCTATCCTTTCTACATGTGGATCTTGGAAAGGGGGAAAAGATTTTTTGAAAGGAGAAAAATATTTACACATACAGGTGCCTATGACCCTGACAGCTTTATAGGAAGACCTGCAATATACCTAAATCATTATTATCCTATACTGCAAAACACCAGATATGTTCAAATGGATTTTCCCAACCGTAAATAATAATGAAATTTCTGGCATATATGTCTATACTTTCCTGGGATTTATAGGCCACTAAAGCCTTACTGCACTATTTAAGTTCCTATATTCATATACTGAATGAGGTAATGTATGTGAAAGTGTTTTGAAGAGTATAAAGCCCTGTTCAAGTGTAAGGCATTATTATTATTGCTATATATCCACTTATATCTAGGTTCATTTTTCAGAGAGATTGTCATTACTGCAGTAAACTCAAAATGGCAATGTTTAGCCTAGGTCTATCTGTTCTAAAGCATTTATATTCAACAATGAAAGAGACTCAGAGATGGCAGAGCTGAAAGGGACCTTAAGAGAGCATCTCACTTAACTCCTTCATTTTATTTATAAGGGAGTTCAGGCCTCAAAAGGTTAATTGCTACATGAGGTTCATTTGAAGGAATAGGGGATAGCTCCTTGTTCTCCTGACTCCACGCTTTTGCTTATACTGCCACCTAACAGGTTTCCCCTTCACACTACTACCCAACCAGGTCCCCTCTATAACAACAATGTTGCTAGCAGCTACTGTGGCCATGTAAGACCAACAAGAGCAGACAGGAGGGCTGCAAGCACAGGTTCTTTGCTCTGCTTTTATAAGGAAAGCAACTTTGAGAGGTTAACAATCTCAGTTTCCGTAAACATACATATATCATTCATTTAGATCAGGGGAAAAGATCAGCCCCCTGAACTTCAGAGCAAATACAAACAGAAATTACAAGCATATATTATAAACAGAGCAAATAACACAAACCAGTCTATCCATAGCAGTACATAGTTACCAGAGAAGCACCAACATCTGGGTTATCAAAGCCGGGGGGCTGTTTCAACGGCTTGCCCAGAGTCTTGTCACCTACACTGTTTCAATGAGTGTGCCCCCAAAAGTCAAAAGTTAACCTTCCAGTACATATACAACTGTCCAGGGCCTTAGGGGCTCGAGGCTCACTGTCCAGGGTGTGGGAAAGTTCCTCAACCACCAGCACCACATCATATACAAAGCAATGACTCTCAACTGCCCCAGTGCTAAGAAGAATTCCAAGACAAAAGATCTCACTTTACTTGCCCCATTCAAACAAAGGCCAGACTCATTAGTTACTTTGTTGTCTTAGCATCCCAAAAGAGAGGAACGGCAAAAAAAAAATCCTGCACTGATTACCATTATACCCTCTCACATGTCTTTTTTTAAATATTATATACTTTATTTTTATTTTTTCCTACTTAATAGTACATTTTTCCAATTACATGTCAAGATAGTTTTCAACATACACTTTTATAAGATTTTGAGTTCCAAATTTTTCTCCCTCCCTGCACTCCCCCCACCAAGATCGCAAGCAATCTGATATTGGTTATACATTTATAATCATATTAAACATTTCCATATTAGTCATGTTGTGAAAGAAGAATCAGAACAAAAGGGAAAAACTAGGAGAAAGAAAAAACAAAAAACAAAAAACAAAATCCTGAAAATAGTATGCTTCAATCTGCATTCAGACTCCATAGTTGTTTCTCTGGTTGTGGATGGTATTTTCCATTAGGAGTCTTTTGGAATTGTCTTGGATCATTGTATTCCTGAGAAGAGCTAAGTCTATCATACTTGATCGTCACATAATGCCGCTGTTACTTGTGTGTGCTGTTTTCCTGCTTTTGCTCACTTCACTCAACATCAGTTCACGTAAGTCTTTCCAGGTTTTTCAAAAATCCACCTGCTCATCATGTCTTATAGCACAATAGTATTCTATTACATTCATATATCACAACTTGTTCAGCCATTCCCCAATTGATGGACATCCACCTCAGTTTCCAATTCTTTGCCACCAGAAAAAAGCTGCTATAAATATTTTTTGTATATTTGGGTCCATTTCCCTTTTTTGTGATCTCTTTGAATCCTAGTAGTGGTATTGCTGGATCAAAGAGTATGCACAAATGGCTAAACAAGTTGTGGTATATGAATGTAATAGAATACTATTGTGCTATAGGAAATAGGGGAGATACAGACTTCATAATAACCTGGAAAGACCTACATGATCTGATGTTGAGTGAGGGGAGCAGAACCAGGAGAACACTGCATACGACCACAGTCATATTGCTTCTGTGATGACTAACTTTGATAGACTTGGCTCTTCTCAGCTATACAAGGTTCAAAGACAGCTCAAAGCACTCATGATGGAAAGACCTTTCTATATCCAAAGAAAAAACTACAGAGTCTGAATGCAGATTGAGGCAAACTATTTGTTCTTTTTTTTTTCTTTTCTCCTTTTTTTTGGTTTTGTTTCCTCTTTCTCATGATTCATTCCATTGGTCACAATTCTTCTTTACAACTTGACTATTATAAGTTTAATGCAAAAGTATATAAAGAACATATATTGGATTCCATACCATCTTGGAGGGGAGGGGGCAGGGGAGGGCGGGAAAGAAAATTTGGAACTCAAAAATTTGTCGAGCTGAGTGCTATAAACTCAAAACTAAAAATCTAATTTACAAAAACAAAGAGTATGCACAGTTTTATAGCTCTATGAACATAGTCCAAATTGCTCTCCAGAATAGTTGGATCAGTTCACAACTCCACTAACAAGGAATTGGTATTCCAATTTTCCCACATCTTCTCCAACATTGATCATCTCCCTTTTCTGTCATACTAGCCAATCTGATACATATGAGTTGGTACCCCGGAGTAGTTTTAATTTGCACTTGTCTAATTAATAGTGATTTAGAGCATTTTTATATGACTATAGATGGCTTTAATTTCTTCATCTGAAAACTGCCTGTTTACATCCATTGACCATTTATCAATTGTGAGTGGCTTGTATTCTTATAAACTTGATTCAGTTCTCTATATATTTGAGAAATGAGGCTTTTATCAGAAACATTGGCTATAAAAATTGTTTCCCAGTTTCCTGCTTTCCTTCTAATCTTGGTTACACTGGTCTTGTGCAAAACCTTTATAATTTAATCAAAAGTATCCATTTTGCATTTCACAATGTTCTTTGTCTCTTGTTTGGTCATAAATTCTTCCCTTCTCCATAGATCTGATATTCCTTGATATCCTAATCTGCTTATGGTATCACTCTTATGTCTAAATCATATGTGAATTTTGACCTTGTCTTGGTGTACGGTGTGGGATGTTAGTCTATACCTAGTTACTGCCATACTATTTTTCAGCTTTCCCAGAAGTTTTTGTCAAATAGTGAGTTTTTATCCCAGAAGCTGGAGTTCTTGGGTTTATCAAACAGTAGATTACTACAGTCATTTACTACTGTGTCTTATGTACCTACTCTATTTCACTGATCCATCACTCTATTTCATTGCCAGTACCAAATAGTTTTGATGACTGCCACTTTATAATAAGTTTTAGATCTGGTGTGCCTAAGCCACCTTTCTTTTATTTTTTTTTTCATTAATTCCCTTGATAGTCTTGACTTTTTGTTCTTTTAGGTGAATTTTGTTATTTTTTTAGCTCTACAAAATATTTTTGTTACTTTGGTATGACACTGAATAAGTAAATTAATTTAGGTAAATTTTATTACATCAGCTCAGCCTCCCCATGAGCAATTGATATTTTTCCAATTGTTTAGATCTGACTTTATTTGTGTGAAAAGTGTTTTATAATTGTGTTGATATAGTTCCTGGGTTTGTTTTGGCAGGTAGACTCCCAAATATGTTATACTATCTACAGTTATTTTAAATGGAATTTCTCTTGCTGCTGAGCTTTGTTGGTAATACGTAAAAATCCAGATGATTTCTGTTGGTTTATTTTATATCCTGCAACTTTGCTAAAGTTATTAATTATTTAGAGTAGTTTTTTTAGTTGATTCTCTAGAATTTTCTAAGTATACCTTTATATCATCTGCAAAGGGTGATAGTGTCTCCTCATTGCCTAGTCTAATGCCTTTAATTTCCTTTTCTTCTCTTATTGCTAAAGCTGACATTTCTAGTAACATACTGAATAATAGTGGTGATAATGGGCATCCTTGTTTACCCCTCATCTTACTGGGAAAGCTTCGAGCTTATCCCCATAATAGATAATGCTTGCTGCTGGTTTTAGGTAGAAACTACTTTAGATAGAATCTACCATTTTAAGGAAAACTCCATTTATTCCTATGTTCTCTTTTGTTTGTAATAGGAATGGGTGCTATATTTTGTCAAAAGCTTTCTCTATATTTATTGAGAAAATTATGTGATTTCTGTTAGTTCTGTTATTGATATGGTCAATTATGCTGATAGTTTTCCTAATATTGAATGAGCCCTGCATCCCTGGTAAAAAATCCCACCTGGTCATAGTATATTATTCTGATGACAAATCACTATAATCTTTTTGCTAATATTTCTAATTTTTGCATCAATATTCATTAGGGAAATTGGTCTCTAATTTTCTTTCTCTGTTTTAGTTCTTCTTGGTTTAGATACCAGCACCATATTTATATCATAAAAGGAATTTGTTAGGATTCTTTCTTTGCCTATTTTTCCAAATGGTTTATATAGTATTGGAATCAATTGTTCTTTAAATATTTGGCAGAATTCGCTTGTAAATCCATCTGGCCCTGGAGATATTTTCTTAGGGAGTTCACTGATGGCTTGTTCAATTTCTTTTTCTAAAATGCGGCATTTTATTTCCTTTTCAGTTAATCTGGGCAACCTATATTATTTGTAAATATTCATACATTTCACTTAGATTGTGAGATTTATTGACATACAATTGGGCAAAATAGATCATAAATATTGTTTTAATTTCCTCTTCATTGGTGGTGACCTCACCTTTTTCATTTTGATACTAGTAATTTGATTTTCTTCTTTCTTTTTTGAACCAAACTAACCAAAGATTTATCTATTATATTGATTTTTCCCATAAAATGAGCTCTTAGCTTTATTTATTCAAGAATTTTCTTACTTACAATTTTATTAATCTCTCCTTTGATTTTCAGAATTTCTCATTTGGTATTTAATTGGGTATTTTTAAGTTGTTTTTTTTAGTTGCATGCCCAATTCATTGATCTGCTCTTTTCTTCATGTAAGCATTTAGAGATATAATATTTCCCCTAAGTACTACTTTGGCTACATTCCCCCAAATTTTGGTATGTTGTCTCATTATTATTGTTCTCTTTAATGAAATTATTGTTTCTCACATCTCATTCTAGTGATGCTCTTCATTCCTTTCAAATCCCACCTCAGATGTCATCTGTTCCATGAAGCCTTCCCTGAATACTACCTGGCCACTGTAACAGCAAGTTATCTATTTATAGATTTTTCTTAGAACTTTGTCTGCATCTTCCCTTTGCATTTTCATTATTAGCATATTTATTTATGTACTTGTCATCCCACCATTAGATAACAGAAACAATAAATATTTCTTTGAATGGGTAAGAGAAGACTTGAAGAGTGTGGGGAGGAGGGGTAGGTAACAGCTGACTTCACGTGTTGATTTCTGCATTAGAAGAGACTTTAGTGACCATATAGTCCAATGCATACCCGAAGAAAAACAATCCCTATTATAGCACACTCATCAAGTGATAGTTCAACTTCTGTTAAACCTCTTGGATAAATCTAATTGTTAAAAGATTTTTTTTTCCTTAGAGAAAGTCTAGATTTCCTTTTTGCAACTGGAACCCATTGCTCCTACTTCTGTCCTCTGGCAAGCACTTGAAGACAGCTGCCATGTTTCCCCTGACCATCTTTCATCAACCTAATCATTTCTCATCTTTCAACAAAGGCTTTATATAGGAAGTGGCTCCAAGTTGACATCTGAAAGAAGGGAAGGACATCAATAGAAAGAGATGTGAGGGGGAACCTATCTGAAATATACATGACAGTATGAGCAAAGACATGGAATCAGGAGAGCAAGATGGCATCCCCAGCTCCCTCAGCTGAGCTTCACATAGCTTCATATGACATGGTCTCACAGCATTTCACTCGTTCAAATGTTCTCCAGTGCATCAATATCTTTCCTAAAATGTTTGACCAGGGTAGGGTGCAACAATAGAACTGGTTTCCTTTTTTAATCCTATGTATTTAATCTTATGCATTTAAATGCCTTATTATAAGAAGCGGTCCATAGGCTTTACCAGATTGTCAATAGGGTCAAATTCAAAAAGGGTTTAAGAAGCCCTACAATCCTAGACACTATGTCAGAGTACAGCAGGATTATTGCCTTGTTATCCATGGAACCCAGGTGTCTCAGGGAGCCCAAGATCACATTAGCCTTTTTTGGCTGCCATGTTACATGACTAACTTCTTTTTCAGATAAACTGCTGTCTGATGATGTCTTTTCTAGCTTGGTGGACAGACCCATCCAATCCAAAATGCCATGTCTCTTTTTATTCTGAGAATACAAAGAACAAAAACAAAACCACTGTGACTTTAAAAAGTGAAGCTATGATGTCCAGTTAACAGCCTCTTGACATTAAAGGTCTAGTATGATGATTTGAGGCAGATAAAAAGTAGGCAAACTTTCTTAAGTTAGTTCTGTGCATGTCCTTTGCATTCATGTTTGCATAATGCTTTTCTACTATAGAAAAAAATATGAATATTTCACCCCTAGACCCAAAGGCCATATTTTATTTTAAGCACACTGTCATAGCTCCAAGAATTGTGTGGGTTTTTCATAAAAACATTTTAAAATATTGATACAGCCCCTCAACATAGAACGATTTATTTGGCAATCCATTTACACTGAGAAATGCTTGGGAAGAAAAAAGTCACAAGAGAGAGTTTTCTCCTGAATTAAGGGGAAGAAAACCCTCACATTTTATTTTTCCTAATTCTGCCTCAAAAAGAATTAACATATGGCATATTTTAAATACAAGTTTTCCTTCACCAGGCAATTTATCCCAATAAATATTTACATCAAAAATGATGTTTAGAAAAGCCAGAGAAGAGAGTCTTGGCAGCTCTGAAACTGGCATCTCAATTTCTTGACTATGGATTGTTTTTCTCATTTATGTTATGCTGTGAAATATCTCAATAAATCAATGATGGGATGGATAAAACTATTCCCACAAATTAGTAAAATATAACATCACAGAACCATCAGCAATAATGAAATTTGTACAACTTATTTCCCAGGCACCATGCTAATCCCTGATCCTTTAATTTTTGTCTTAATTAACACTTGAGAAGGTGGCAGGGGCTCATTTTTTTAAATGAGTAATAATCTTTACAAGTGAGATCCATTCAACCCTCAATTATTGAGATGTGGATTATTCACTACATATGCTCAGATTTTCAGACTTCTCTTGGTCAACCAGCAGATTTTAGTTACCTTATCTCACTTTCAGGCACTGTACATTCAGAGAAGGAAAATCCATTTTAGTAAAATCCTAAGCCAAACAGGAAGGGAAAAAATCTACTGCTATAAAAGGCAACCATGGTCAATTACAAATCAAAATATAGGGAACTTTGTGGATCTCTCCCATTGCTCCCCCTCCATTATTGTTGATTGTTGACAGTTATAACTGATAATTAAAAGATACAAAAGTTTTCCCTTTCCCATTTTTAAAACAAGTGATACTAGAAATGATATTCTGAGCTGTGGGCTTAGATATTTGCTTTGGGGTCTTACGAGATGTTGTAATCTGAGACTACATGTCTACTTTCTCAGTCCCACAGAATGGCAGTAAGGAAGACAGCCTAAGAACTGTAGAGTTGGGGCCTGGGAGTGGGGGGGGGGGATGGGAGTGATGGTATAGGCACAGATTAAACATGGCTGACTGAACTACCCTTTCTCACCTGGTTCTCCCACAGGATACCTTGGGGAACTCTGAAATTCAATGGAATTGCTGGCAAAGATACCATTGGCAAGGCACAAGTTCAGGAAAATCACTATGAAATCAAAGTCTATATATAACCTATTCATCACAAAATCATGTTCCAGTCAGTCTTAGATTACTGATCATTGGGGATAAGCACATCTGTCAAGGAATCTAAGTAGTACAGTTACTTTTCTGGGTCTGAATTAGATAATCCTTAGAGTCTAGTTTCAGATTAAAAATCTCATAGGAGACGTAAATAATAGAATAAATAACAATAATAAATAGCAAATAATAGAAAGATTTTTCTCCTCTCCATTTAGTTTAATACTTATTTATCAGAAAATATAAAATGGCTTAATGATCAAGGTCCTTAGGATCAACAATCTCTTTTTTGTCTTTCTAGTATATTTTCTGATATCAATGACCAGCTTCATGCCTTGCTAACATAATGAATCGACTTTCGTTTTTCATCCTAAAATTTGTCCCTCCAGGGAATCAAAAGCATGTGCAAGCAGAAGCAATGTCCCAATAAGCCTGCAAACAATAATGGCTCTTTTCCAAATTCAGCTTGAGCCCAGTTCAGGTATATTCATGGGCCTTGTGCTCAATTTATCCCTCAAACGCACTGAACAGAACTGTGCACTGCAGGCATTAGAGCAGACATGGCGCCAACACAAAAGTTTGATTTCATGGACAATTAAACAGGGTCTCCATGCTGAATGAAACTGTCATTCACTACCAGAGACTTCAGGTCTGCTAACACAGAAGAACCAACAAATGACTGTCGGCCCTGAGCTCTGAGGAGATGGAAACCTGTCAATGACTTATTTCTTAAACACTGACATTTTTCTTTGAGTAACAGGGCAGACCCCACTATCAACTTAACTGGAATGCATAGGCAAATAGACAAGGGCCAAATTGTAGGATAAATACATCTGATAAAAAAAAAAAAAGATTGACCTCATCTTTTAATTCCAGAAAGGAAGAAAACTTAACAGAATGCCAGAAAAGGAAGTGGGGAAAAAAACCCTCAGGATTTTATAAAAAATAACTCAAGTCCTTACTGTAATGTAGTATGGTTGACAAGCTGTCAACCAATGTGGTTAAAAGGAGAAAAAAAATAATAAGAAAAGCCAATGGTATAAGTTTAGAACTATAGCTGTAGCCTTCCTTCTGAATCTGCTGACTTGGATAGCTTTTAGGGCATGCTAACATTTCAAAAGATGTGGAATTTCTCCTTTGTTCTGTTGAGAACTGGAGGCCAATCACAAGAAAAGTGAGCAAATGAATCCAAAGGGAGGTGGGAGGTTTCTATAGGGGAACAGACTATCTAAATCCAGGGCAGGGGGGAATGTAACAATCTCCATGAACTGAGGCACCCACCTAAGCATCTATTCTCATCAGATCCAATTTCTGGGCTAAATGCATTATTTGGAGGGGGTGGGGGGAAACAATACCTTGTCTGCCTGTATTGTATATATCCTAAATATGTATTTCATGGCTGCTTTGGAGGGGAAAATATATTTATAGCTCCTTTAGTGCCATTCCAGTCTATTGTGTAAATATGTAAATTAGGCAGTGTGATCTACACAGTAAAATGCCTTGGAATAATTTGTGTAAATAAATCATCTGCATATGCGCAGTGCACAGTTTTCAAACTTGAAATTTTCCATTGCCTTTCGGGAGCTTTTCAGAAACTGTTTCAAAGGAAACTTACATATGCCTAGAAAATGAATACGTTGAAGAGGAAGAGCATGATAGAAATCAGATTGAGGTTTTCTCTGCACCATACACCCACTGGCTGCCATTTTCTAGGAATAATAGGGAATTTTTTTTATCCTAGGCAGACACTAATTTTATCAAATGTTCCATTCTGTGCGCCTGTGTCATAGCAGCAACCAATTCTACTGGGTCCTGTTTGTGGAGTGTTAGAACACGAGTGAGGAAGAGAGGGAGGACACTCTACTATTGAGCTCTAAACTCCATTTCCATCCTTTTCTGTGCTAAAAGCAGTGTGGATAAGCTGCTTTATTTCCTGGGTGCCAGAGGTGTATGCTGGAATTGATGGGAAGATATCAGGTCAGGCAGATGGCACAGGTCCAGAGGAGTAGCTGAGAGAAGGAGCTGATCTGCTTAGAACTAAGGAAAATACTGAAATGGTAGAACACACTAAAGCAAACAAAAGAGCTTAGGGCAGTGGCAAGGGTGGGGCCATACTAAGTCACTAAGTCACTACCCTGCCTGGAGAGAGTCTTGCCAGAGAGCTTCAGTGGAGAAAATGAGATGATACAGCGTTTAATGTTTTGTGTAATGAGGCCTGTAATAGATGACAGCTGAGATCCAAAACCCTAAGGTAATGGCAAGGTGTTTAAATATTGACAACCCATAAAAGCTTTTCATTTGACTATTAGATACTGCTGCTCTTAGCCACAGAAGGAAGGGGGAGGAGGGTTCTTCTTGGCTTTGAATGGGAAGACTTAAAGTCAAGCAGTTTGCTTAGGTTCAGTTCTAAAAGAGAAAATCATTTGCAACACTCATTCTGACATTCAGTAACAAAATGGGGTGTGAAAGCACAATCTTTGGCTTTCATTTAGGAAGGCAGCATCTTCTGGGTCAGCTCCCTGTCATATTCGATATCCCTATGGGTCAGTTACTCATTCCTCAGTGGTCCCCTGTTGAGTTCAGGCCTCCCACTGGCTTCAAAGGAGCCTCCACATCTGGATAAACTTCTTCCATGGTGTGAAATTAACCAAAAAACTAGCTCCAACACTCCAATTAGTCCTTCTTATTCACATATCTTTTCTGACTCCCTGAAGCTACACAAAGATCAACATAGGAACTCCTGCTTCCTTCGTTACAGCTGTATGGACAAGTATAAGATAACTTGAGGAGAAATTAAATGGCTCCCCAGGAAAGGCAGAGAATCAATACTTTATCATTTCTTGAGAAGCCTGCATAACATGTTAACATTCTGAATCTGTGCGCATCTGTCTGGTCAGTGGTGCATTTACATTCTTGACAGGGTGATCTCTGACATGAAGATGCTCATTTTAAAGTCACACTGGTGCACTCCACTGGGCAGGGTTAAGAGTCTCTTCACAGGGCTGTAAATTCTGTTTTTAAAGAGAGAGGCATGAAGGATACCATTCATGTGTGCATGTGTATCTGTATGTGTCTATGTCTGTGTGTTGGAGAGAGGTGGATGGAGACAGGGAAAAAACAACTGAATACAGCTGCTCTGTAATTAGAGAGCACTTCAGGACCATGGAGCCCAAAGCACTTTGTCTATGTACTCAGTGAGGATGATGGAATAAGAAAGGATACTCTTCTAGCCACTTTTGCCCTCAAAAATTCACTTTCCTCCTCTATACTATCCTACCAACAACGTGAATAAGCTACTGTGTTTTCCTAGGTGCCAGAGATACAGGATGAGACGAATGGGAAGACATCAGGTCAGGTAGATGGCGCAAGGCCACAGGTGGGGCTGGGAGGAAAAAACAGATCACCTTAGGCTTGAGGAAGCAATCAAGGAAGAGTGGCTAAATCACTCCTATCCTTCACAGGGACTGGACATAGTGAATTTTCACAAAGTAACATTTTTCTTTGCATAAACCTTTGCAATAAATTCCATTTCCTTTGCTTCTAGGTGGTGGAACTTGGGATTCTCCACCTTTTGTTCAGTGCAATGCAATTAACATTTATTAGGTGTTGTGCTAGGCATGGGGGATTAAAAGATAAAAAGTGATTAGTCTTTGTTCTTAAGGAACTTATATACTATAGCAGGAGTTGGAGAGAGAGGATATATATGAGATGTATACATACATGTATGAATTCATATGAGAGAGAGAGAGAGAGAGAGAGAGAGAGAGAGAGAAATGGAAAAGGGAGAAGAAGAGAGGAGAGAAATGGGAAGGAGATGGGAAGAGAGGATAAAGAGAGAGGAGAGAGAGTGAGATTGAAGGAAAGAAAGAGACAGAGAGCAGAGAGACAGAGAAAGAGAGAGAGAAAAAGAGACAACAGAGAAAGAGACAGAGAGAGAAGCATATACAAGGAAGTAATGGTGACGAAGGAGAGATCCAGAGAAAGTGGTCTAGGAAAATTTAAGGCAGGAGAAAATACTTTTAGATGAAGTGGTGCCTGAGATGAGCCTTGAAGGAAAATAAGGATTCAGAAAGGTAGAGATTAGGAAGCAATGGGGATAGGCGAGATAGCCTATGAAATTGAAAAATGGCCAGGAAGGAAAGAATCCAGTTTGGGATAGAGCCTGAGCACTGGAGTAACATAAAATAAAGCTGGAAAGGAAGACTGGAAAGAGCCTGTGAGAAGGCCTTGAATGTTAGGCTAAGGGGCAATAGGAAGCTTCTGAAGGATTTTGAGCAGTGCCTTAGGAAAATAGCACTGTCATTTGTGCGAAAGGTAGATCACCGAAGTGGAGTGACTAGGAGGTAGGGAGACAAACTAAGGAGACTATTACAGGAGACTGGTAACTGAATACAAATCTACAAAAAAAAAAAAAACCAAAACCATTTCCCTCTCTGCCAACCTAGCTCCAAGCCTCTGCTTTTACCTCCACGACCCTCTGCTTTCCAAATTCTACACTCATTGTCACCTAGGACCCTTATTCATAAGCAGGCACTGATCCTTGCAGACTGGACTTCCTTTAAAGTACTCTGAACGCAGGGCTGACTATATTAGGTCCCAGTGTTCCCAGGTACAATAAGATAATTAAATGATCACAGCAGCTTACTAACACCTGGTCAATCTTACCTTTTCTAAACCCAGACAAGCTTTAATGGCAATCCATTTCCTGACCATGTCCACTGTCTTGGTCTAGGGCAGATACTATCAGACTCCACTAATCCAACAAATTGCATTTGTCTCAAAGCCTCTAAGCTATAGGATTTTCTCCATTATTTTTTATTCTATCCTGAATATCTGGAGCTATGCCAGAAGTTTCTTGGGTATAATTCTTTCTAGTATTCACAGGAGATCAATCCTAGAGGGAGAAAGTAAGTTACATATTGTCAAACACAGACACGCACATAACTTCCAGGGTCTCTCTTACTGAACTTGCTGCTTTACCAATCAGAGCCAAACTCATTCTAGTCGCTGTAACTAAACCAATACACAGTGATAGCTCATGTTTACATAGCATTTTATCATTTGCAAGAGGCTTTCCTCTCCACAAACCAGTGAGGTACATGATACCAAACATTACTACCCCCATTTTATAGAATAGGAAGCTGAGTCTCAGGGACGTCAAGTGATTTGCCCACAATTACATAGCTTGTATCAGAAATGTGACTTCTGACCCTTTTAAATATACTGCAGTAATATATTAGTGTCATTAATGACTCCTTTTATGAAAATACCACCAAAATGCTATGTATGTTCACATTCAGAAACTTAATGAAACTCTAACTTATTCTAAACACAATAAAGCCAGTGGAAGAGTACTAGAAGTTCTGGGTTCAAATCCCACCACTGACATTTATGATCCTGGGGAAATCATTTAACTTTGCTAGGCCTCAGTTTCCTCATCTGTTAAATGAAAGGGTTGGATCAGAGGGCCAGAGCTCCTTCTAGCTCTGCAACTATCATCCCTATGACTCCTTTTTCATATACCTCTTCCCACAGCCTTTGACTTAATAAAAAACAAACAAAAAACACTTAACAACTGGGCCCTTTTGGTCCTGGGTTTCTGTGGCTCCTCTTAACAATATATTTTCATTTTCTTTAATGTTGAATTGAATTTTTATTTATTTTGTTAAACAATTTCCAATAACTTTTTTTTTCCCTTTAAAGGCAATAGGGGCTAAATGACTTGTCCAGGATCACACATCTAGTATCTGAGGTCACATTTGAACTCAGGTTCTTCTGACTCCAGGGCCAGTACTCCATCCATCGTGCCACTTAGCTGCCCTCTTAAGAGCATATTTTCTATCTAAAACTATACAAATGAAGTTATTAAGCTGGGGATAGTGGGAGGACATAAAATTTTTGGAGGAAGAAGTATATCTTAAATCTTATTTTCCAGTGAGTAAAGATGAAGCGAATGATTTACCAATTTCTACTAATAACACATAAAGTAATCACAAATTGAGGGCATGTATCTTTCAATCAGAGTTTCAGACATTTAGAGCACTGAAAATGGGTCCCTAAAAACAGTCTTTGATCTGAATGATTAGTCTAAAATGTCTTTAAGTCTCCCTGAGTTCTCATGTACAATATTCTAAAACTGACAATAATCATCTTCCTGAGCATGTGGAATGCAGATAAAACTCCATGAAGCTAACGCATGTAAGGTTAATAGCACCATAGTGACTACAAAGACTGAAAGTGGGAAAGAAAGGGAAAAAAATGGTTTGGAGAGCATGAGAGATGAGTTGCTCGTTTCAATCAAGTTCCCCTTCTTTGCTTCGGTGTTCTTGGGGAAAAGCTTAAAACAACAGATGGTAATGTCTTTTTGGAAGTTTTCCCTCCAACTGGTTTGAGGCGATGACTTCTCTGCCACCACCAGTTCTGTGAAGTGGCCTGAAGCCAACTGTGAATGTATGTTGACTTCTTTGGCCTTCCCTACCTGAAGGTCGTGCCTCTATGATGTAGCCTGTTGTAGGTCTGTCTCCAGAATTTCCCTCTGTCCATTGCAGAGTTAGTTCAGAAGCTGATTTTGTAACCAAAACATCTCGAGGAGAACCAGGAGATCCTGAGGAGTAAAAGAAAAAAATATTAGTTGGTACCTGTGAGGAATCACTCACATCTCATATTTCTTTCATACAAAGTTATACAAATACAAGGAGCCAAACCTTGGCTAATTGGACAATGATTGAATGAAAAAGTTGAGTCTGGGGAGGATGGGGCTGGGAAAAGATTCTCCCCTTCCACCCTAACTCCCTGATCAACCCTTTTCAAAGAGAGATTTTAGAGGTTTCTTTGCATATATTTGGGAAGTTAGAGGGGAGGGAGAGTAAAAGTTGTTTCAGAGAGTGTTACACATCTCATAAGTGAAAACGCAGAACTAAAACATGCTTTCTGTTCAATCCAACAAACATTTATTTAATAGCACCCACAATAAGCAGGGCACTGTGCTAAGTGCTTCTAACATGGCTAACCTACTTTACAACTCACTTTTCTCTTTCAAATTTTAGCTCACAGCCTTCAGTTTAATCAAAAGTGATCCCTGTCTTTGTCTGGAGAGGGGTATGACAGACAGTACAAAAGCTTCCCTTTAGGGATGGAATTATCAAGGCTTCCACAATCCTGTTCAGGTCAACATGTCACAGGATATTCTGGAGAGCAGTGCTCAGAGGGGATGAAGGCATTTGAAGTTGCCTGGCACTATATTCTCCGCAGAAAGAACTTCAGTTTTAGAGATAGACACTTTGCTATGTTGTTATACCTTAGGTGTAATAATAAACATGTGGTCAATTATCTGTTGTTGATTGTTGGTAATGTCTCCCTCTCCCTTTTGTTTTGGTCCAAGCCCATGGTTTCATAGGGACAGAGAACTCCTTGTGTGAGAAGTCTTTTCACCAATGCATATCTTTACCTCATATCTCCTATGTCATTTCTAACAAAGTCAGAGAGGCAGCAAGACATAGTGGAGGATGGAAGGCCAACCATCTGGATTCAAGCCTTATCTGTGTTACACAATGGCTGTGGGACAACGGGCAAATCACTAAAACTCTCAATGCCCTCAGGTAATCCTCTATGGCATTAAAAAGCATATGTTAAAATAATCTTAATCCTTCCTCGAAGGCAAAAGGCAGGGGAAAAAGGGGAATCCAAGAGGAAAGCAGTTCTGATCGCTGTGAGGGAGAAGGTCATGAAAGATGAGGTGAAAAGTAATAATCTTATAAAATAATAATACTTGGGCACAAAGTGCTTCCCTTGCCATCCTCAGAAGTTGGTAGTACAAGTCTCATTACTGCCATTCTACACATGAGGTTCAGGGGCTTGACTAACATCACATAGCTAGGGGCAGCTAGGTGGCCCTGGAGTCAGGAGGACCTGAATTCAAATCTGGCCTCAGACACTTGACACATGTTCTGGCTGTGTGACCTTGGGCAAGTCACTTAACCCCAACTGCCCTGCCCCCCCGCCAAAAAAAACCATCACATAGCTAGTCTGTGTCAGAACCAGGATTTGAACCCCGGTCTTGTGACTCCAATTCTCTGCCATATTGTGCTTATTAAACAAAAAGAAGGACGGAAAGGAAATGGTTTTGGGGGACCCAAATGAATGAAGCCTAGAGAAGAGTCAGATGCATACTTTTATCATTAACTCCACCAACTGATAAAGATCCATGATTTGATCAAGAGTCATCTGGGCTGAAACAACATTAGTATTTCCATAATGCAACATTTTGCTTGCACCACAGAAACAATCTGCTTTATACTATAGACTATAAGGCATGACATGGTTTGTTCCTAAACATTTGGGATAGAATGAAGATAATTATATTGGACTCAGAAAAAATAATGCCAAACACTGGTATAACACAATGAGCTTATGGATGTTAGTTTCTGTTTCTTAAGAGGACCCTTAAAAAGGGTTAGGATTTTTTTGGCTATATCATAAATGAATTACCCAAAATTTGGGTCAAGATTGTGAATCTTCCAGAAGAATCTAGCAGAACTCATAAATCATAGACCAAAATCCAGCCAATGCAGAACTTTTGGTTTTTAATGCTACAACTCAGTCTTTTTAGGGTTATTGGACCTTATTATTGTCTATTGTATTTTGCCATTTGCCTTCTCTCAAAATGGCAGGTATTTTTTGAAAACTAAAATTAATTGAAATTATTTTTGTTTTGAGAATTTTGTGAATGCTCCTTGATATAACTGTGACACAGGAGTGTGTACTGGAGGTACTCATAATGTCTTAGGAGAGTCGGTTGTTAAATTTTCAGCATGAGCATTTACACCTCAGATATCAGCAAATGCTACAAACTGAGGCTTGATTGAATTATTGTCTAAACTTAAGTGATGGAACAAATATTAACAATGAAGATTAAACTTAAAAGTGTTTCATGCATGCATTTTTTTTCCAGAGTGCTGATTGTTAAACATATGTTAGCGTACTCCTGACTAGACATATCCTAGAATGCCAAAGACAGTCCACAATTAGTGGTCTAAAAGATTAAATAAAATTAGGAGTGACTAAAGAAATGAGAACAGATATCACGAGATTTGGAGTCAGAGGGCCTGGGAATAAATTCTGGCTCTGCCATTTATTGTGTCACCTTGGACAAGTAACTTTACCTCTTTATGCCTCAGTTTTCTTATCTGTAAAATAATGAGGTTGTACTAAATGACCTCTAAGGTCTTTCTAGCCCTAAATTTATGATTCTATTCTTCTATGATTTTATTTCAGTTTCTTTACTTCTGAAACAAGTATTATAATAATTTCATTAAAAACAGAGGTAAGGAGAGATTAGAAAAAGGTTTATAAAATTTTCTAAAATCCTCAGAAGACAAACCATTTTAGTTCTGAATTTTTATTCTTCATGGGCAATTAAAAAGATACAGACTAACTTAGAAAAAGCTAAGAAATTTCAGACACAAATTTTACAATATCCTGATTTCCAAGTGATAGTGAAAACAGTCCAAGTTAATGGTAGGGTCGAAGTTTTTATTTTATTTTATTTTTTGTTTTCTAGCTCTTATTTCAAACAATCATTTTTTTAAATCTGCTATAGTTCTGCAGGCTGATGTCAACACATGGAAATATTAAATATATCCATATTTACTTGAATGCATTTTGAAGTGGCAATGTGAAAAGAGTGCTGGGTATGGAGTGGAGAGACCTGGGTTTGAATCCTGCCTTATCAGCAGTGTGACCTTGGGCAAGTCACTTAACTTCTCAGTACCTCAATGACCTCATCTCTAAAATGGTGATAACAATATTTATACCACCCATCTCATAGAGGCTTTGCACTGAAGTACTTTGCCATACTTCAAAAGCTAAATAAATGTGATTTTTTAAAATCGTTGTTACTATAGAAGATCATTCTAACACATGCTTTTGGAAACTTTATTTTGTTTAAACATTATTTTAATTTATTAAACATTAAACATTATTTATATTGTTGAAAAGTCCTTGAAAAATGGACAGACCCAACTTCCCGTGGTTTGTTCCTGTCTTATGGGCAGAAAAAATGAACCATAGGAGAAAAGGTACCCATGACAATAGTTCAGCTCTGTGTCTGAACAAATATGCCGCTACCTACTTTGGTACTACTATTGGTGACTGGAGTTCTACCTACCCTCTGCCGGGCCAGCTGTGATGTTGGCCTGTAGTCCAGGTCCATAGGCGATGGTGCGGGCCTGCACTCGGAAGAAGTAGGTTACTCCTTTTGTGAGATCCCTCACCTTCAACCAGCGTTGCCAATTTCCTTTAATGTCCACAGTCACCACTTTGCTTACTCCTAAAATAATGGTCCAAATGTAGGGTACAGAAAGGTCTCAACAAAAAGAAGCAAGAGTGTAGTTTATTGTGTTGAGATAACAAGTAAAATTATCTCACGGTTTGCTAAGAAAGTATTTCTTACAATTAGCAGGAGTTTAAGTAGTGATAATAGCCAATTTTCAGCACAGATAAGTGTAATTAGAGTTTAAGCTTGATAAGTGGGTACTGACAAGGAGAAAAACCTTACAACACAACTGGGAAATTATCAGGAGACTGCATGCAACCTCACTAATTACATTGGGAAGGGAGGAGGGGGAAAACAAAGTGAATCTGTGAGTGTTCTGTGAGACTACACTCTGTGCCCTCTCTCCTGTGGCCAGGCATCTTGCTGGAGCATCCTGGGAAAGGTGCCCTTCCTTTGTAAGTCTAATAGAGTGAGAGCTACATTTCACCATTTCTTATCACCTAAAATAGGCTAACATTTCCTTTCTTCTGATTCAATCAAAAATTAGCAAGTGAAGGAAAAGAATTAAATGACATCTAAAGTAGAAATATAGACCTTGGCAAAAATGGAAATACCTTGGCAGATACTAGATCCCTGTTAACTATGGAAAAGAATTAAGCATAAAGAATATTCATCTTGAGCCCCATCCAAGCAGGTTTGGTTATTGAAGTATGAAATAATATACTTAGAAGGTTCTTCCTACAATGTGGTACTCATCATAAACCAAAGGTGGCTACCTTTTTAGCCCCAGTAGCTCTTCGGAGTTTGAAACATAGAGGAAGAAAAAAACTACCATTACGAAGTGTATTGATTCCATGGCTGAAAGTCATATTATGTCCTTAGAAAGACCTAAACTTTTCCAACATAGAAGCAGATAAGGTTATTCTCACCAGGAGATCCACAACTTCAATGAGTGTGGAATGAACACAAATGACTAAGTAGGTAGATAATGTAAGTATTTTTCAGTTCTATTAGAGTTTAACATTTTGTTGAGTGTGTGTGGGTGGGGGGGTAGGCGGCGGGGAACCTTTGATTCTTGCACATTCTCAATGACATGGTGAATTATGGCAAAGTTAGCTGTTACCACAATCAGGAAAGCAGGGTAGTTCAGCTGTAGGCATAGACAGCAGTGCCTGCCAATAGCCCTGATGAAGGTACCAGTCTTTCTATCACGCTAAGACTAGCTTTAGGCAGTATGTAAGAGCAATGAGAACCCAGGTCTTTGGGCTGATATTTAATAAACGACTAATTTTTATACTTCTCTTGTAAAGCTGATAATACTGGCCACAAAGATAGGAGACAGCTTTCCCCAGAAAAGCAATACAATTCTTGGAAGCCTATATACCTATACTGCTTTCCATGCACGTCTACTTTTGTGTCTCCCTTTGGGAGAAAATCTTACTCAGCGAGTTGTAGAGTAAGCTGCCTGAGGTTTCAGAAACAGTATATAAACACACACATGCATGCACATACATACACACACATCTCAAAGGGCTGGGTTATGGTGATGAAGTACCATATATAAAACTGAGCCCTGGAAGGCACCCTCTGAACTCTTCCATTAGTTTCTTAGTTGTGCTGAGGTCATGGGACTCTAGCAGTCTAAAGACACAAAAGACTGATTTTGGCTACTTTTGGCTTAGATTCAATACAGAATTGTAGTGAGGCTTCAATATGTGTATTACTTCTTATGTTCTATGTATAAATAGCTAGGTCAGTCATGAAAAATCTGGAGAGCCATTTAGGCCTATTTAAAACTTTTAGGATTGTTAATCTTAATCCAAAATTGAAATATTTCACAAGTACTTTCATTAAAAAAACCGTCTTTTGGCAATGACATAGAAAATTCTGATTCCTATCGTTGTGAAGACAAAAACAGATATGCAGGAAAAGCCACTCAAGTAACTAGATTCTACAGAGCCCCATTGATCTATCACTAAAATGTTTCTTACTATGACAGTAAACTCTACATTCAATGTCACCAATATTTATTAAGCATCTGCTTTGCTCATTGTTGCATTTATTCTGCTTATCTTGAGTCAGGAATAACTTTATACGTGCATTGCTAATTTTCTTCTTTCAAAATCTGTTGACATTGAACTGTAGAGCTTACTGAGTAAGTCACTTAACCTTTCTGTTTGTCAGTTTCCTCATCTGTTGGAAGAAGGAGTTGAAGTAGACAGTCTCTACAAGCCTTTTCAGCTTATGATCGAAGAATTATGATATATGAAAGGGCAGATTATTTAGCCCAGCCTTGACATTTTATAGATCAGGACCCTGAGGCCCAAAGAAGGCACTGACTTGCCCCGAGTCACAGACCTAGGCAGTACTATATCCAGAGTGAGAACATAGGTTTCCTATCTCTTGGTTCAGTACTCCTTCCACTTTGCAACACTGCCTCCTAAGACTTAGAAAATGGTTGAATTTGGAATCAGAAGTCTCAATTACAAACTTGGTTCTGTCATTTACTCCGTGTGTGACTTGGAGCAAATTACTTAAGTGTTTCCAGTCTTAGGTCTTCATCTGTAGAATGACAAGGTTGGAGCAGATGACCTCTAAGGTCTTCTCCATCTCTAAATCTATGATCACATGATCTATTTCCCTCAGTTTTGAATCTCTAAATGGTTCTTCAACATGGGAGAAAGCGGATGCGGTCATTTGCAGGCAGGCACACTACAAATGAGCACATTTACATCACACACACGCTGCTCAGCAACATCATCTTAGACATGACCATATTTGCCTACTGCTGTTTCTATCATCGATTACTAGACTGGATTCTTCTGAATGTAAAGTTATTTTGGATGGCAATTCCTTTTCTTTTTTAATTCTTCCTTTCTTTTCCTCTTCCTCCTCCTCGTTCTCAGAGCAATAACATACCCCATGCATAGTTTTTGTGAGCTCTATCCCACTATGTGGTAATGCTAGTCAGGCCTTCCCCATTTCTGAATGTCAGAATTTTATTTATTTAGTCAATTTTTAAACTGTGCCTTGCACTACAAAGCCTCAGGGTGCAATCACATAAAAATACTATTATTTAAAACATTTTAAGAAACATAAAAATAGCTGTGCCATAAAGTCAGACTGCCAACAACACTGCTAGACTCTATGGATAACTCAAGTGGTCCCTAAGTTGTCCACATAAGGAACATAGGTTGTGCTTATCCAGGTGAAGTAAAGAGCTGAGGGGAGGCTATGTTCCAGATGGGGTGTTCGCAATAACCGCCTTCACCAGATAATTGCCCAACTCTCTATTTCACTCCAACTATTCACTCTGCCTAAATTGTCCTACTTCTGGAAGTTCCAAGGCTTCCTTAGCTCAGCCATCTTTGGGAACATCATAGTCAACAACTACTCCTTTCCAGTTCTTTGAAGGGAAAGGGTATAGAGCAACTTACTCCTCCCTCATTTGCCCCCTGCCAGAAGAGAAGTAGCCCCCAACTGGTCACAGATTGAGGGAGTAGCTTTTCATTCTGAATAGGATGAGACCTCCTTGATTCAAAATTGTTCCCTTCTGTGACATAATTGAGAGGGCAGTGCCACATCTGATGCTTGGTTACTTGTGTGACCCTGGACAAGTCAATTAATCTCTGTGAGCCTCAGTTTCCTCATCTGTAAAATAATGGGGTTGAACTAGAAGGTCTTGGAGTTCCCTTTCAGTTCTAAATCGATGATCCTTGGAAAAAGGACGGTGTATCCAGTGACCTACAGATTTGTCAGAGTTCAGAATGAAGGTCACATATATTACCTAAAGTTTAGGGGAGGAGCTGAGGAGAGGCTTTGCATTTCAGAGAGAAGGAACATAGCTAGAAGCATGTGATTTCACTGACCAATGGAGATATGCAAAACTTTAAGACCTAGAGTTTCTTTAATTTTTCTCTTGACCTTGTCCTCTTCCCTTGTGGTCAACCAGGAAAGCAGCAGCTCCTTGGTTCTGTGGCATTTAAAGCTCTTCATAACCTGCTCTCTTCCTAACTTTGGAATCTTCTTACCCTTTGGATTCCTTTCCATCCAGCTACACTGAACTACTGGCAGTTCCTCACACACAACACTCCATCCCCTCCTCTATGTCTCTGTACCTGCTATCCCTCAGAAACCCTCCCTTATTCCTCTTAATTTCCTTGAATTCTTTTAAGACTCAGTTGAAATTCTACTTTCTTCAGGAATTTTTTTCCTACTCCCTCAAACTGTTAATGGCTTCACCCTCAAATTACTTAGATCTATTCAGTGTATATCTTACATGTACATGTTGTCTGATCCATTAGAATGTGTGCTTCCTACAGGTAAGGATGATTTTTTGCCTTTCTTTGTATCCTTGGTTCCTGGAATATGGTATGCACTTCATAAATGCCAATGGATTTGATTTGATTGATACAGGGCTTTTGTCTCCTTCTTTGTATTCGTATTTTAAATTCTGTTCTATCCATGAATTTGTTTTATCTTTTCTATTAGACTAGAAGATCCTTGAGGGAAGGAATGATGCCATATTCATCTTTGTTACCTTCCACAGAACCTTGCACATAGTTGTTTTTCATTAGATGTTTGTTGAATTGAATGGTACCCAATGTTCTATAGTTTTCTCATTAGCCAGAGCTACTAGCTTACTCCCCTGAGAGAATGAACTATATAGGATGGGAGAGAAGGGGAGACATATGGCAAAAGCAAGCTGGGGGCTGGCTGGGGGTTGTATGGAGTTGAGTCCTGGAATCAGGAGGACCATATGTGACTCTGGGCAATCAAGGCAGGAGGCTGAAAGATGACTTTTGTCCCTGACTGAGGCAAGGTCAGAGATCCCAGGATTTCCTAATAGAGTATGCGCTCTCTTGGTAGACATGTTTTCTAGACCTAATTGTTATTTTAATAGGTTCTTCTGCTCTGACATGTTAACAGTGCTAACTCTTGGAGAAAGCAGGCACAGTTGCCTATAATATATTTGATTGGTTATAGCATTATACCATGCTCTTTGTGAGGATACTTCTTCTACACAAGTGTTTTCTAATCACCCATTTACGGAATGCATTGGCATGAAGAAAATTTTGATTAGTTTGCAATTCTTAGTAGCAAATATCCTTACTTCTTAAATCTTAGTAACTTAAAAAAACTTCTCCCTATATCTGCCCTTCTCATCCCTAGATCCTTCCTTCTCCCCTACTCCTGGTCCCAGCCCATTGAGAACCCTCTAAGCTGAAGTTATAGAGGATCAGGATGGCACAAGGTATAGAATATAGGTATTTTACCTGTCTATAGAAAATTTTGTGTTAGGAAGCATGACTCTACCTTACTGTACTAATCTATCAGCTTATTTGACTGTGGAATGAGAAATCTCCTGAGCTGATAAGGATCAGAAATATAATATACTGCTGCAATGTCCTTCTCAAAGGTACGACATGGGGGCAAACACAGGAATGAATAAGTATTGGTAAAACCTGAAAATCTCCATATTTCAGATGCCAAAAAACCCTTTAGATTTGGGTCACCTATTCTTCCTGATTACATGGAGGTCCAAAGATACTGTTTATGCTAAGAGGCTGCCAAAAGAGAAAGCAAAATAGTCATTTTCCCTATTACTTTCATTTCAGAACACAGTGTGCTGGATGCAAAAGCCAAGAAAATTCAGGCTAACAAAAACCAACTCCCTCTCCATACAAAAGAGACAATGCTTGTGATCGATGTCCTTATTACACGTGAAAAGAGTTGAAAATGGTGACAGTTGAAATGCCTCCACCTGATGTCATTCTGCCCAAGCTGGACATTCAAATGTATAAGCAGCAATCTTCCTGGAATATAAAATCTCTAAGTAAGCCTCTCAACTTGTCTTTGTGAAGCCCATTTTTTAAATGGCTTCAAATTCCTCCTGGGTTTTCTTGATGGATTGTTTGCTAGTTTAGTGTATTTGTAGTTGCTATCTGCAGTTTGGTGGGTGGGGACAGAGAGGGTGGGGAGAAGGTGGAAAATTGTATCTAGTAAGAACTTGGAAATGCCATTGAAAAAATGAAATATATGATATTTAATACCAAAATCTTTAATTTGACATTCAACTTTCCAAATCATGGTTATTTTTCACAACACATACATAACATCTTGCCACTACACTGATAACACAAGTACAACTAGACATACTGGGTCATCTCCCTGGGAGACTGAGTGGAGGGCCTTTTGTAGTAATCTAGCAGAAATTCTGGTAGTGTCAAAGTGCAGGAAAAGAATAGCACAAAACCCATCCAGTTTCCTAAACTCTCCATTGCTGATCAGGTCATGATGGAGGGTAATGGCCTTGCCTGGTGTGCAAACATTTATTTTTTTCAAGGCTGAGAGCAAGGTTAAAAAAAAGGTCCCTACACTTCTATGGGATTCAATTTCCAGAAGGTTTTTGTAAAACTAAAAAATAATGCAAGTCCAGCTTTATGGAATCTTTGGTCAACAGATTCAGTCTTTTACTTCCATCAGGATGGGGTGCAAGAGTCATGGGTAGATGTCACATGTAAAAACCACTTGCGTGTTTCAATTGTTGCTTTTGGAATTGTTTTATATTCTGGTTGTAACTGTCTAATGCCCTTACAACCATTTAGCTGTGTAAGCTCACAAAGTTCCCCTCAACATTCCCATACACGTATGATCTTAGCAAGGTGCTAAGATATTGGCTATGGGTGCAATGTTATGCTCCCATGGAGACTTTAGAAGTCTTTGATAACTTTTGTTAACGATTCATTATTGAATAAGCAGGACCAGCAGAACTGTCCCTGGAAAGTAACTCTCAGGACTGTTTTTTAAAGAGATCATTAGGGTCTTGGAAGTCTGATGCTTAGAGGCATTAAAGCAGGAAGTTGTTCCATGAAACACTATGTACTTAGTTCACAATAGTACACAATAATCATAGCAGCTACAAGCATACAGGGCAAAGCAATTCTTATAATTCTTGGAGACTTTCAGAAGTTGGAGGACCCTTACTGTAAGCTATGGTTGTGCTAGCTCAGGTCAAACAAAGCCAATAATATATATTTATAGAGCACCTACTATATGCTGGGTACTGTGGAGGACAGAGAAGTAAATACTCCCTCAAGGGACTTACAGTCTAAGAAAGGAAACAAAACATAAACGTGAAATAAGACAATAATACAAGAGAAAAATAATGTAACAGGGAAGTACATGATGATTCAACAAAGAAGTGGTACAGATGTCACAAAAGACACAGAAAATTATTATAGCTAAATTTATGATGCTCATTTAACCACTAATTGTGATGTGGAAACAATTCAACTCAGATTTTTTTTTCTTTTAGTTTTCCTTTTAATTGGCCAACATTTCTCTCAATTGTTCCAGCAAGTGCAATTCACTGAAATTGCCCCTGGAAACTAATTCCCATTTGGAGAGGGCAAGTGAGAGAAGTCAGGTCTTCCAGAGAAGCTAGTCATTTTCTCTAGGGCTGGTCTTACCTTGGACAGGTGCTAAGGGCTCATAAACCACACGATAACCTTGTAGGACACCATTTGCTGCTACTGGCTCTCCCCAGGAAATGTTAAGAGTAGTAGAAGTTATTTCTGAGAATGCCAGGAAACTGGGAGCACCAGGTGCTGAAAGAAAGTTAAGCAAAATGACTTTTATGGATGATAGTTTATATATGTACATATATAAGGTAGATACAAACCAAATCTATATGTACATATACATATATGCCCCTGAAAATTAAGAATGTTTTTACCACCCAGTAAAACTCTAAATATCATAAGATGAAAAATAGGATCTATTGATCACAATAGTTTTTCCTATGATCAATCAGAAACACAAAACCTTTGAAGAGGAGCAAAGAGAAAATGACAGTGTTAAAACACAAAAGAGTTTGAGAGAAAATGACAAAAGTATAAAAATGAATAATAGATAGAGAATATGAAATTTGTGAGAGAGCTTCATTTCCTAGTGACTGAGAATTTCTGAGAATTTAATTTCTACCATTCCAGGTGGGGGTAGGGGGGAGAAAAGAGCACTGCTTAAGCATTAGTGATAGATGAACAGCAAACAGGTAAGCGATTTAGGTCTTGTGGTTTGTATGCTCACCCTGATCCCTCCTCACTTGCAGTGGGGTTGAAAATCTCAAGACAGCAAAGAGACTCAGCCAAACTCCCAATACTCCCTAGTTTCTACTCGATCAGAAATATCACAAGAACAAATGGGCCTGTCTCCTGCTATATGAGAGTGTTTCCACTTCTGTCTTGAGAGATAGAAGGAAAATAAGGGAACTATTTCCATGTTTCAAGGATTTCTAAACTTGTGGTAGATGGGATGGGGGCAGTCCCCTCAATCCCCAAAAGAGAAGTGGTAAGAGGGATAGGTGAAAGTCCTGAGCAAAATGAAATAGTAGGTTTTGTCTTTAAGTTCTCACCCATCACATTTCTTCTTTTTTTTTTTCCTTGTCTGAGTCCTCCCTTTTCCCCCTGGTGCCTGGTATCTTCATGCTTCCCCAAAGCCACCATTGTAGCACTCCAGTTTGCCAGAGTCTAAACTATCCTTCATTTTCTTCATCTCCTACTACCTAAAGTCAGACCCACTGCTTAATGTTGTAGGGTGGGAGTTAGAAGGAAATTCTTCTGATCATCTAACCAAAGTAATTCTCATTTAAGTGGGAATGACTGATTTCTAGGAGATAATTATATTCTGAAAGGAAAGCTCTAAGTCCTCTGATACATTGTCCAGATGATGGTTTTCTGAGGAAGGGGGTAGGTTTCACAGAACATTAGACTTGGAAAGTGCCTCTGAGATCAAATCAAACTGTACCTAAATAAGAATCCCCCTACCCCCTGCAATATCGCCAACAAATGATTCCTACCCTTTCCTGGAGGAATTCTATTTAAAGGGAAGCCTCTCCCTCCAAAAGAAGCCCATTCCACTTTGGATTGCCCTAATTAATGTCATGATTTCTTTCTATCATGCCTCAATCAGGCTCTTTGTAGTTGTCACCATGGCTCCTTGGTGTTGCTCTCAAATGGAACAAGCCAAATCCTTTTTCCAAATGAGAACTCTTCACATACTTTAAGTTAGCATGCCATCCTGTGTGAGGTAAATAAAATGTGAAGACTTCACAAGGAAGATATGTATAAATATATATCTATATCTATGCTAAGAAATGTTTAAAAATCAAGAAATAGGCAAGTAAAAAAAAATTCTGAGGCCATGAGAGTCTGATGGCTCAGCCTCTGGGAAAGTTTA
>CM053622.1:418506981-418524832 GCA_028646595.1 Phalanger gymnotis
TCTTTCTTCTGGTTCTGGTTTAAAGATTTGCTCAGTAAGAACAGGGTCATAATGACCTGTTTTTCTCTACTGTAAAGAATGGAGAGGGTCTCCCCCTCCCCTTATTCTATTCTCCCTCTTTAGATTTATAGATGTCACCTCAGTTGTAATCATTAACTAAGGGAATGGGAATTGGAGTTTCTGTGCCTCAATTTCCCAGTTCTTTGTCTAGCTTTTGTGCTCAGATTGTAAGCCCACCTTCCAGCCAATGGTGAGAAGGGTCAGAGGTGGGCGGGAATTCTCTTGTGTTAGGTATAATTATGGGTGCCTTGCCCCTTGTAAAGCGCCTCCCTTGCTGGATTCCTTCTAACGGGGGATGCCCAATTCTCGAGAATGGAATAAAATTTATTTCTGTTCCCACCCAGAGAAGGCTCCTTATTAACTTTTAATTGGTGAGGGTCCTTCATCCCACACACATTCCCAAGTCTTCTCTTGTACCTGACCTTAGCAGAATCTCAAGGCTCTTTGACGTCCTCATTGCAATCTTCTGGATACTAATTAAATCCCTCCTCAAAAGTGGCCTTCAGATCACTGATTTTGATAGACTTAGCTTTTCTCAGCAATGCAAGGATCTAAGACAACTCCAAAAGATTCAGGATGGAAAATGCTACCCACATCCAAAGAAGGAACTTTGGAGTCTGAATGCAGATGGAAGCATACTATTTGCTCTCTTTTTCTTTTGTTGTTTTGTGTCTTCTTTCTCATGGTTCTAATTCTTCTTTACATCATGACTAACATGAAAATATGTGTAATATGAATGTATATGTAGAGCCTATATCAGATTGTATGCTGTCTTAGGGAGAGGGAGGACAAGAAAGGGGAGAAAAGTTGAAACTCAAAATCTTATAAAGGTAAATGTTGAAAATTAAATAATTTTTTTTAAAAAAAAAAGTGGCCTCCAGATGTGGCCTGACCAGGTTGGGGTACAACAGGAATACTGCCTCCCTGGTTTGAGATGTTACTTTTTTTGCTTGCCATATCACACCGCTGACTCATATGGAGATTGCAAACCACTGCCAGATGAACAGTCATCAGTAGCTTCTTTTATTTTTCAAAATTTGGATCATGCTTTTTCCACAAAATGTCTTGTTAGTTCCTAATTTGTTTCTGAAGTTTTTTTTTCCCTGATATCAAAGTCTCTTTGGTTTTAAGTGAGATATGCCAAAGGTTTGCCATAGCATGCCAATATTGCCATTGAGTTTTCCTGGCAAAGATACTGGAGTGGTTTGCCATTTCCTTCTCCAGAGGATTAAGGCAAACAGAGGTTAAGTGACTCACCCAGAGTCACACAACTAGTACATGTCTGATGTTACAGCATATTTAAACTCAGGTCTTCCTGACTTCAAGCACAGTGTTCTATCCACTGAGTCACCTAGCTTCCTTTTTTAGGTACATTAGGGTATACCTAATATACTTGTACATCAGGTACAAGACAAGGTAGAATCTTATAGCTAAAGTCATTGTTATTTAGAAGCTGAGAGGTCATCTTGGAAGAAGGGAAAAGGAACTTGAAGTTGCCCAAACCAATAGTCAATAAAAAGAGGAAAATTAGGATTATTGGGCCAGATGCAAGCACAGAACAGTATAAAGTTGAAGGTCAGGAATGCCTGCTAAAAGAGCTCTCAAAGGCAGTTGATACAGACAGTGTCCTTACAGGTCTTTAAAGGGAGCCATGGAGGCCAGGTTCTGGCATCAATCATAGACTTACTAAAGAGTAACTCAATACTCTAAAATAGTTAATGTGGCAGATAAGAAAATGAGTGTTGGTTTCAGTGCCTAGGAGTATGCTTTGGGAATTGTGAACTAGGCCTAACCAAATGCATGTACCTTTCCTCCCATTTTGTAGTCCTCTTTTGTAGTTTGGAAAGAAATGTACGTTTGTCCTGGAATTGAATTTTTTAAATGTAGACAGTCTTACTGGGGAAATTATAGGAAGGAAAGGGAATAAGTAGAGAAATAAGGATAGTATTAGAAAATAAGGGTGGGTTAGAATAGCATATATGCTGCAGATTGAATAGCATTTTTGTCGACTTTGAGGGATGTGGGATTCAGGTTTCTTCGGAAACAGTTAAAGGGGGGATGAGACAGTTAGATCAAGATATCTGAACACAGTCCGAGAGAGAGAGAGAGAGAGAGAGAGAGAGAGAGAGAGAGAGAGAGAGAGAGAGAGAGAGAGAGAAACTGACTCTAATGTTAATCTGATGTTAAGTCATTCAAGGGAAGTGGTGAGCCACAATGGTTACCTTGAACTAATGGAAACACATGCCGTTGTCTGGTAACTGGCTATAATATGACTTCTCAAGAGCCAGAAGATGAGGTAAATGGAAGTTAAATCAGAGGGAAATTGATGGTCCAAACAAAAAAATTGAAATGAAAAAATAGCAGAGTTAGAGGAGCTAGGTTTCCTATTTGACTGAGAGGAAATAGATAGTTCTTAAACATCTGGAAAAACAGATTATTTTTTAAACACCTAGAAGATTCACTCTGAGAGATCAGGTGAGAATACAGGATCAAGCTGAGTCAGAACATAAATAACACAGTTGTCAAACAGGAATACGCTATCTATTGTCATTAACTGATTTGATGAAAATGCCTCCCACTTTTAGGTAGAGGTAGGGCTTGGGTGGGGCATGGGGGAGACTAAGGATATAGAGTGTTATATACACTGTCAGACATTAATATTGGGTTAGTTTGTTTTGCTTAACTGTTTCCCTTAATTATGGGAGAGCTCATTAGTTGAGGATAGGATATATTCAGAAATGACTATGGTGTAGAAGGGAAAGACATTAATAAAAAACCTTCTCTAAAAAGGAAAAAAAATATACATTGTAGAGAGGCAATTAGTTCCACAGGAATAATGTTAGAAATGAATGTCTTGAAACAAAATTCCCCAATAAATTTTTAAATCAAAATTATGAAAAGGAGAGTAGTGAGACAATGTTACAGCATAGCTTGGTTATAATGTATGAGGTATGTTACTGGGAAATAGCATCGGTCAAGGTATTTATATTACTAGTTTTCTTTTGTTGCGTGCTTCATTAGAGAACTGTGAGGTACAGGCTAAGTTCTCACTCAAGCATTCTTCCTTTGTCTTACCTGCTTCTCAAGGTTGCCAAGTAATATTTACAAGTTCACAGTACCTGTCCAAAGCCATGTGAACATACCTAAAAACCCACCCCACAAATTCACACAAAGAGGATATAGGATCATCCTCTCCCAATGTTCTATCCAAGCTTTTCAAGAAGGAATACACCCTCCTACCAGCTTGCTGTGTTCTCCCCTGTCTGGGTTCACTCTTGGGCCCATCTCCAGCTGCATTGAAGGCAGATATGCTGACCAGGTATTTGGTGTGACTAGTCAGGTTTTTCAGCTTTACCATCGTCTCTGGGAGAAAAAGGACTTTCATGTTTTCAGTTTCATTCTGACTGTCTGCCTCCCAGTAATATATCTGTTAGGAAAAGAAAGAGTGGGTAAAAAAGAGTTTGAAGAGAAGGCTGAACTAATCTGCCTCTCACTTCATAGTAAAAGGGGATATACTTTACATATTTCCCTCTCATCTCCCCCACCAGACCTATGATTTCATTAGCATAAAAAAATCCTGAGAAGGAAATTCCTCATACTATTGCAGATCAATATATGCTCTACATGTTATGTACAGTCTTAGGAAGTTGCCTGGGGTCATACAGCCCTCACATGTCAGAGACGGAACTAGAACTAAGGTCTTCCTAACTCTGAAACTTTACACTGCTTTATAACAGTGAGGGATGGGAATATGGACTAGACCTGTGATTTCAGTGGCAAAGGGAACTCACTGGTAAAGTGAAATGTCCAGGGTCACCCAGAAGTATGTGACAGAGGTGAGATTTGAATCCAGGTCTTCCTGGCTCCTGGCCTGGCACATTAGTAAACACTGAATTGTTGAACAGATGTGACCAGATCTTGCCATAAGAACTACTGATTCCCAAATAAAAATGATCTAGACATAAATAAAGGGCTATTCTATTGAGAATTCTCAGCACTTGAGATACTCTCTGGTCTGGATGTCTCCCTGAAGGAACTTTGCCACAAATGAGCAAGTAGGGCTGTTTGTGTCAGGACTTGAGGATCATATGGCCACAAAACAGGCAGGAACACTCATGAGAAAACATGTTACCCACCCCCTAATAGGAAGATGTTGGATTCAGAGTGCAGATTGAGGCAAATTTTTTCTTTTGGACATCACTAATATGGGAATTTGTTTTGCTTGATTTTATATTTATTACAAGGACTTTGTTTTCCTCTTTTTTTTTTCCATTGGGGGTATGTGGGGAGGGGAGGTATGGAGGTGTGGTGTAGGAAAGATAGATTTTTCATTAATTGTAAGAAAAACTAAGTTAAAAATCTGGGAAGATGTAAACGAATTGATGCAGAATTAAGTGACTATAACTAGAATAATGGTAACACTATAAAGACAAACAAATTTAAAAGACTTAAGAACACTGACCGATGCAATAACCAACTATGATTCCAGAGGACCTATGATGAACCATGCTACCCTCCTCCTAACAGGTGATAGACTCAGGTTATAGACTGAGACATATATTCTGGGTCATGGACAATGTAGGCATTTGTTTGCCTAATCATATACATACTTGTTACAAGAGGTTTGTTTTTCTTCTTTTCTGGAGTGGGGGAAGGTGGAAGAGAAAAGGGATTTTAAATTTAAAAATTAAATTCTTAAAAGGCAGTAAGGCTACTACTGAGTTCCTGCGACCTGTTGTTGGCATTAATGCCCATAGAACCAAAGGGAATTACTTATTAACATTTCTAAATAAATCATTTAGAATTTGAGATTTTCTTAATTTAAAGGGCAAGGCATTTCATCCTCAGGGGTTAATTTTTTGATGAGAGATGTGCATTTACTTAGATTAACAAGAGTGTCATATTTTAGCTAAAAAGACCTGGCTTAAAAAGAGATTGCTGTTTCTTATATAATTAAATGCTCTTTATCATTAACTTCTTCCATGATCTTTTCCAGAGAAAAGGACTAGTTCTGCGCAGCATCCAAACATGTACGTGGTAGATGGACCTTTTGGATTTCTTTTGAACTGTCTTTTAACTCTTGTCTGAATTTTCTAATCTTGGGTAAAACATCTAGCCTCTGTCTCAGCTTCGTCTTTTATTAAAGGTTATCTCCATTTCAATTAGCTTTCTCAAAACAATTTAGACCAAAATAGCATGGAGGAAGAACCAGAGCTCAAGTACTAACATGGGAAAAATTCCAGTGTTTCCCCTGTATACCATTGCCTCTTTACAGCCTTCATTTGATCATGATCAACCAAACACCCAAGCAAGGAAGTCCAGAGACGATACTGCCACAACTGGTGCCAATGGTACTCCATAGACTCTATTGGCTAGAAAATGTTCACTCTTAGCCAATTCTAACTGGGATATTTGAAGGCAAGGCCAATCTCAAACTTCACCTTGGCTTCATGAATTCAAACTCAAGCCAGATTATCAAAGCAGCTACCCACATACTAAAGAAAACTGCCAAGGAGGAATATCAGAATGTTCCTATTGGGTTAGCTTTTTCTTGCTTAGCATATAGACATGTCGGGGGGGGAGGGCAAAGCAGAAGCATCCATTGTCAAATTAGGATTGCTTATTTCTAGCCTGTGCCTTGCAGTCTAGCCCTTTCTCAGTGACCTGACCAAATGGGGTGCCTTTGTAGTGTAAGACTCTCTAACTCAAGATCAATATTCAGGTTCAATGTCTTTCTCATTAAGGAAATTAGAAGCATATTTTGCACATACATAAATAGCACCTTTCCTCCAAACACAAAGCTCAAAGTACTTTGTTGTACATTACCTCATTAATCATCTTAACAGCTCTGTGATGGAGGAAGGTATTAATTTTCATAAAACACCTACAAAAATCATTTTAAATGGACATTTAATTGGCCCAGCATTCATTAGGGCAGGCTAGCCCACAGATTCTTGTGGCTGATACAGTAAGTCTCCAATGAACCAGAAGAGGATATTAATTGTAGAACTGGAGAATTTGTCTGTTTCTTTCTTTTTTCTCTTCCTACAGAAAATGCCTGGCCATTTGTCTCCTGAAGTCAAAATCTTGACACTTTCATTAGATCCAGAATAGTTGATCTAGAGGGATCTTGTATTCTCAGTCTTAAAAATGGAATAACTTTATTAGTTCTTTCTACTATCTGAATTAGCTAATAAAAATAATTAATAATAACAATAATAGTTAGCATTTATGTAACATTTTAAGGTTTGCAATGCTCTTTAGAAATGCTATGTCATTAGACCCTCACAATGACCTTAGGAGGCAACTGAGGCAGGAAGAAATTAAGTGACTTGTCCAGAGTCACACAGCTAGTTAAGTAAGTGTCTAAGGCCAGATCTGAACTCTGGTTTTCCTGACTCCATGTTCAGCAAATACTCCAGTTTGGTTGGTTTGTATGGTGAGGGGGGAGGGACTTCTCTCTTTTACCCCAATTAGGCAGTATCTAGTAAATGCCAAGTTAAAGAACTTTAAGGCCAGCCCTATTTCAACCCTCTCATTTTACAAATGAAGCCCAGGGACACAAAGTAACTTGTCCAAGGTCACAAAGTTTGTTAGCAGAACACCTGGAATGAGAACTCAGATGTCCTGACTCTCAGTTACTCTTTCTACTCCTCCACGTAGCCATGCCCCCTTCTCTAGCACCCTCAGTGAAGCCCCTTGATGATCCTCCCAATGGGAGCAGCATCAACGGTTCTCTATCCCATCCCACAGACATTTGAGAGAGTAGTGCCTTAGGTTTTCTTTGGGCAATTGCTTCCTTGCCATGGGACTATCCAGGGGCAGCAATACATATTATCTGGATCTATTATTCTATTCTAATTTGGGGGTAACCTAGAAAATGCTTCCCAGTTTGTTTCATAATTTTAACAGGAAAACAAAACAACAACAACAACAAAAACTCCCTAGGGGATGAGCTAACAGTAGTATTATACCCCAGTTTTTTGATGAGAAAACAAGCAGAAAATAGTAAATCAAGGTGACTGTAGCTGTATAACAGGGGCCAGAGTTCAAACACCATAATCTTCTGGGTCATTTATGGATAAAGGAAATGAACACAACCATTTCTGGGAGGTGGGGGACAATCAAAGGAAGTATTGCCTTGTATCCTTGTATGATCCCATTTTGACTCTCCACAGGAGGTGGGTCCCATGTGACTTCCAGCTGACTTGCTGTGAGAGGATTCACTTGTATGTTCTGTGGAGCCATTCCTGGTGCTAGGAAAATAACAAGAAATAAAGAGAATTAAAGGAGAAATGTAATCGGACACAGAACCATAAAAGAGGCCACTCCTCCATTCATGTGTGTGTGTAGATTCCTATTGGAAAGGTAATCAGCTTTGAAATGATCTCACCCTCCCATATAGAAATCCCAGATAAATGCACAATACAGGCTGAATGAACATGGGTTACATTTCTCTGAAGCCCATGTTCTCAGTTCTATCTAGATAAGGCCAGACAGGATGCAAAACAATCCAGTCCATCAGGAAGACAATGGTAGAAATAAACCTCCAAATTCCTTTCCTTTCAGACTTTAGAGCTAATCATTTAAAATTTCCCTCTGGGGTCCAATTTCAGTTTCTAATTTCTGGAGACAAATTCATTCTTCCACCTCCCTACTCTGCCACCCTGGGGGAGGAAGCTGTTGGAATATTGTTTTTATGTCACTAGGGCTGAATTTCCCATGCAAAAATGAAGAGGTGATTGATTGAAAGAGAATCAGGAGCAAATCACCTCACAACCATTCTAAAGCACAAACCAATCACCATAAAATAAGGAGTAAATGGATTTATGTTTTTAAAGAATTTGTCTTCTCATTACATTTTGCTAATACAGGCAAAGTTCCATCGTAGGCTCTTTCATTTCAGATAACTCTCCTTTCTTTGGTCTTATTTGCTTGTGCCACTCACGACTGCATGTAATCTTTACTTCCACCTGGGCCCCACAAAAACATTCCTTCCTGCCCAAATAAAATCCATTCCTGAGCTGAGCAACTGATGAGTGTGGGCACTGGATGTCTTTCTTTGCAGCCTTCAGTGCCCTTCCAGAAGGAGAAGTTCAGCATCCCTCCTACTATTCCCAGACTGGCCCTGGAAAGGCAAGGCAAAAAGCAGCACCGCGCTGCTTCTTCCTCCTGCAGCCTCTGTCCCCAGTGCCTATGAGGGCTGCCTTTTTATTCTGTGCCTGTTTATAGATTGTAAATAGAAGCGATAAAACATTCACTGGCCAAGGGAGATAGCCCTGCTTATCTGTTTCTCTGGAGAGGCTTTCTCTGGAGAGAATGACCTTCATAAGTCACTCTTCCCACAACCTCTCCCCAAAAAAATCTTTTTAGCTCCCCCCCCAGGTTATAAAATAAAATAGTAATTAACACCCACTCAGCCTGACACCAACTATTTATTTTGTTCTAACTGTGTGGTTTCCATATTATCACTGCCCACCCTGCCGTTAATGGAAATGTTAATAACCCGCGCCAGGTTGTTGTGACAGATGCTCAAGCTCATTATCAAAAATTCTTATTTACCGCTCCATTAAACAACAGAATCGCGCAAAAAAACAATTCAATCAAAACTAACTGGAGGAATTTTAACAGCCACATTAATAATCCAAAACATAAATAAAGTTAATGTCTTTTGCATGTTTGCCATCGGCAACTCTATCGCAAAATTACTGTTGTACAATTAAAATGTGAAAGGCAAAATTGAACATGGCCATTACCCGAGTACTCTGTTAAAACTGTTTGCGCATTATTTTGTCTCAAGTTCTCCTTCAATGACGCTGCCAAATGTGTGAGATGGGTCTGGAGCAAGGAAAACCAGAATTGGACTTTTCTTTGGAGGCATTGGAATGAACTCCATCTCTTCGCTGGGAAGCAGGCACTAGCTGGTCCTCTTAGGGACCTATAGATGATCCTGTGGAAGCCCCCTGGTGTTTGTCTCCAAGTTGCATCTGCCTCAGCAGGGCTGCCTCTGAGCTGACAGCTCCCAGCTTTGGAAAGTCAGGCTGAATCAGAGCCTTTCAGAGCTACCATAAAACTGGGGCAGGTGACAAGGATTTTTTGGATGATGGCACAAGTTGGGAAAAGAAATATGCATAAAAAGAGAGAAAAGTTTGTCAGCTTTGAGATTTATTAGTTGGACTGTGAAAACTGCCAGTTTCCTGCCCTGACAGGAGGACAGGCAGAACTGTGCTCTAAAGAAGGCACTACTATTTACAGCTCCAAATGCTGTCCTTGTTTAGTTGTAAATTGTGTTTAGTTTAGAATTGATAAAATGTTCTATGAGTCATAATCTCTTTGTTCTATTGACTTAACATTTGTTGTGCAAGGAACACAAATATTAGCTTGAAATGCTTTTTAAAATGCATGAAATTATTTTTTAAAAGCATCTCAGTTCAAGAATCATTGACAAATACAGATTTGGAGATTGTACGAAAACCACTTTTCAAGGTGAAATGAAAAGGTTAAGGTTCAAGAGTGAAACCTTGGCTGAATGCCTCATATCACAGTTGAAGAGCCTACCCCACGAATGGCATTACTTACAATATCTTGGCCTTAAGTCATTCATGTCTCCTAGCAGCAGGCTATCTAACCCAAAAAGGAAGTCTTGTCAAGTAGAAACAGCTCCTGAATGATGTTGTGCAAGAAACTTGGCTTCACAATAATGTTATTGATATGTGAAAACCAAACCTCATCATAATGTTGTAAGATCCTATTAAAGTAAACTTTGGCCAATGCATTCATTCAATAACCATTTATTAAATGCCTCTATTTGCCTGGCACAATGCTAGATTAACCTGAGATACATAGTGAAGATTCTAGCTTTAGAACTTAAAGGTCCCCTAAAGCAGCATGGTGCAGTGGTAAATGTGATGCATTTGGTGCTAGAGGAATTGAGTTCAAATTTGAGATCCTGTGCCTGTGCAACTTTGGCCAAGTTGCTTACCTTTTCTGAGTCTCAGTCCCTCCATCTCTAAAATGAAGGGGTTAGGCTAGATGGACTCTGACAAGCTTTCTAGCTCTAAATCTATTATTCTATGAATAATGTTTTGTCAAAGATGTGTTTTTGCCGAGATAAAACTGTTATGGCATACCCAGAATTGAAAGACAAATGAATTTTGCTTTAAAAAACAGCTACTTCTCACATAATACAAATTGATTTAATGTGATATCAAATTTAAAGAGTGCACAGAATTACCCCACCTAAAATTACTGAATAGTTGGAGGGATCTAGTTATGAATGCTTCTTTATGTCCCAAATTTTGTGGTAGTCACCCTGTCCTGGCCTGTCAGACTCCCTAACTCCCATTCCTATATATGTTTTGACTAGGCTGTGGAAAAAGGGTTTATTGAATTAGTATTTTTCCAGCCTCACCCCAAACCATTTTAATATATTAACAGCCCCTGGTGAGGGAATCAGCTATGAGTTAAACAAATAATTCATTTGTTTGGAAAAAGAAACTAATAGAAATTAGTTCATTGACTTGTTGGATATTAGCTGGTTATTGGAAGACATTTCACAGCAGGACATAGGTATGAACCCCAATTGCTAAGAAAGGATCAGGTAGATCCTTCCATCCTTTGCTTTATATGTGCTTCCCATCTAAGGATCCTGTTTTTCAAAAATAAAGTACATGTTTATGGAGTGAAATTATCAAGAGGATGGCCAAGAAATTTAAGTTATGGGGAAACTGCCATCTGCCTTCTCCCCTCTCACACCAAATAAAAATACTGTCTCAGCTATAAAGTTGGATGTGGTACATCAAGCTGAGGTAGAACAGCGAAACGTCAGCCAAACTTGCTGGTGCTTCAGGGATGGCAACATCTACAGTGTGGAAGAGATGAGCTCACCCATCATCAGTGTCTACTCTAATGGGAGATTTTATAGACAATGAACTCTCTGTCCCCATCCCCCTCCCCATCCTTCTCCTCCTCCTCCTCTTCCTCACCTTCTTTCTCTTCCACTGATATTACAAATTATGGAAGAAAGAAGTAATTCCATGATACATTCATAGCATGTAAAGTTTGTGCCCGCTACTATACAAGCAAATCATTACGCTAGATACCACAGGAAACACAAAGACTGACAACAAGGTCCCTTTTTTCAAGGGGTTTATGATTTAGCAAGAGTGGGGAACCTGCAGCCTCAAGGCCACATGTGGCCCTCTAGGTCCTCAAGCACGGCCCTTTGACTGAATCTAAACCTCACAGAACAAATCCTGTTAATAAAAAGATTTGTTCTATAAAACTTGGACTCAGTAAGAAGGGCACACCCAAGGACCTAGAAGGCCACATGTGGCCTCGGGCCACAGGTGCCCCACCTGTGAAAGAAGAAATAACACACAGAAACCTACAAAGGAGAATGTGATAAGTACCACAAAGAGAGGTACAAAACACAGTATAATATGATTCAAGAAAGGAGAGAGTGGGGCGGGGGGAGAGAGACAGAGAGAGAGAGAGACAGAGAGAGTGATCTTAGTTTGTGGGATGATTCAAAGGCTTCATGGAAGATGTGTCCCTTGAGGAGCAAATAGTATTTTGGTGGGCAAAGATGCAGGGAGATACCATTAATGTGCATGAAAAAAGGTACAAAGGTGAGGCAGTGTGGAACATGTAAAGCACATTTTCTGGTTATTAGCATCACAACTAGTACAATTTCAAGTACTCTATTAAAATTTCATTTTCAATATTTTTATTTTGTGATTTTGATTTGGACACTTCATATTATTACTAATATTTTGGCATTGTTGTTAATATTTTATATGTATTGATGGACAGCTCTGAGGTTATTCAGACAATGTACAAAATCAGCATTCTTGATTTTTCCTGTTAGTTGCCATAGTTAGGCTAAATTCATTAAGGAGGCTCTGTAGTGTTCCATCCTTGATACAAGCATATCATCTGCAAACAAGAATTTTGAGAGCAGAGGTATCAAGCGCATGGTCTCAAAGTTGCACACAGTCTATGATACTCCCAAATTTTTTTTGGAGGGGAGAAGGCAGGACAATTAGGGTTAAGGGACTTGCCCAAGGTCACACAGCTAGTGTATCAAATGTCTGAGGCCGGATTTGAACTCAGGTCCTCCTAACTCCTGGCCAGTGCTCTACTCACTGTGTCACCTGGCTGGCCTCCCATCTCACATTTCTTTAAAACTACTGCAATTCTGTTTTGCTTATAGAGCACAGCACTTTCTTTGATGTGGGCACACCATGCTAGGTGGTCCTTCGCCAGCATCTCTCATATCCCACAATCAATTCCAAAGTTCTTCAGAAAGATCTTGAGAGTGTCCTTGTATCACTTCTTCTGACTTTCATAAAATCACTTGCCCTGTATGAGTTCTCTGTAAAATAGTCTTTTAGGCAAACATACATTTGGCATTTGAACAATGTAGCCAACCCTTTGGAGCTGTGCTCTCTGTAGTGGAGTTCAGCTCCAAAAAGGACCTCAGTGTCTGGTACCTTATCTTGCCAGGTGATCTTCAGAATCTTCCTGAGACAATTCAAATGGAAGTGATTCAGTTTCCTGGCATGGTGCTAGTAGACTGTCCAGGTTTCACAGGCATACAACAATGAGGTCAGCACTACAGCTTGGTAGACCTTCAGTTTAATAGGCAGCCTAATACCAATTCTCTCTCACATTTTTCTTCAAAGCCTCCCAAACACTGAGCTAGCTCTGGCGATGTGGCCAGCAACCTCATCAACTATGTGTACATCCCCGGAACATATAATGCCAAAGTCAGTGAACTCCATAGCATTCAAATCTCTCCATTTGCTGTACCTGATGGTTCCACACATGAATATGCTGCTGACTGGTGGAGAACCTCTGTCTTCTCTGTGTTAATTGTCAGGCCAAAATGAGTATAAGTGGCAGAGAATAGATACATACTCTGTTGCATCTCAGGCATTGATTGCACCATTATCTTTGAATAAAACACAACTATCTCTCCACTTTACTGTTGACTTGTAGTCTTTCCAAGTTAAATAATTTACCATCAGTGTGACAGCTGACCTCGATGCCATTTTCATCCTCATCGAAGGTATTCACCATTAGTGAAAACATCATACTGAAAAGCATGGAATCAAGCACAGCAGCCCTGATCCACTCTTCTGGTGACTGGGAAAGTGTGAGAGCACTCCAGAACTCACGCAAGCATGCTATCATGGAACTGGCATACAATACTGATGAACTTCTTTGGGCAACCAAATTTAGCATGATCTTCCACAAGCCCTCATGACGGATGGTATCAAAGGCTTTGGTCAGATAAACAAATGTCGTGTAGAGACCTCTATTCTGCTCTTGGCATTTCTCCTGGAGTTCTCAGGAAGCAAATACCACATCAACCATTCCTTGGTCCTTTCTGAACCCACATTGGCTTTTGGATAGATGACTATCTTCCAGGTGAAGAAGGATCAGTTTATTAAGGGGGACTCTGGCAAGAATCTTTGTGGCAATGATTAAGACAGAGATCCCCTATGATTGTCACAGAACAACCTACTTCCTCTTCCTTTATAGAGATAGACAATGGAAGCATGTTTGAATTCCTAGGAGATAACTTTCTCTTGCCATATAATTCAGAAAATTTCTGTCAGCTTTTCTATGAGCAGTGGACCCTTGCCTTGTAAATCTCAGCTGGAGTAGAATTGGTACCAGGTGCTTTGCAAAATTAGAGGAGCCTAATAGCATTCAAAACTTCATCTTCAGTTGAAAGTCCAGCTAGAGAGGATTGACTTCAAACTGAAGTATATAGTCAATGTCTTCAGCACTGGTTGATGCTGGTCTGTTAAGAACACTATGGAAGGGTTCAGCCCATCTCTTCAGGGTCATATCCTTATCACTGATCAATGTGTCTCCATCAGCACAGGTAGTTGAGATGCATGATGGGTCTTTGACCCATAAATAGCCTTCAGGGCATCATAAAAGTGTTTGGAATTGTTACTATATTTGAATTTCATATGCCTTCTTACTGAGCCAAGAATCATGCATCTAAGTTTTGCTTAGAGTTAAATACTGCCTTCTTAGAGAAGGATGAACTATATTGCTGGTAAATCCTGTAGAGTTCTAATTTTTGTTTAGCATCTCCTGAATTTCTTCATCTTTTTTTTGTCAAATTAACCTAGATGTTAGCAGGTGCTCTGGCCCAGATGAGTAAATGTGGTACTGTACACCAAATCTCTGAAAGCTGCCCCCTCCTTTTCTGCTCCACTGTTGCCAACCATATGTTGGCTCAGCTTCCCTTCCAAGTTAGCAATGAACTGTTCACACTTGAAGAAGTGCTCTAATCTGTTGACATTAAGTCTTCTCATAGTCATCTTGCCTTGGGGCCACGGCTTTTGTGGAATGCAAATGTTTAGCTTGGAGAGGATAAGTCTGTGATCAGTTCAGCACTTTGTATCACACATCACTTTCATTAAGTCTGTCTCTTCTCCTTTCAGTGACATAGTCTATTAAATGCCAATGTTTGCTGCAAGGGTGCATCCACTAAGTTTTATTTCATTTTGGTAAACAGAAGACAGTATTGGTGATGAGGTCATGAGACACCAAGTCTTCATTAGTAAGTGACCATTGCTGTTGCTGTTTCTATCTCCATTCCTCCCAAGGACTCCCTGCAAAGTCTGATAGTCTGTCACTATTCTGGCATTAAAGTCATCTAGAATTATAAAATTGTCCTCTTTTGGCACATTGATAATAAAGGTCTCTAGGTCTTCATAAAATTCTTCTTTGACCTTGTCAGGCTTCACAGCATGGTGCTTTATTGCAAGTGGAAATCCCATTATCATGAGCTTGTCATTCCCTCCTTTTGGGAGGAATACAAGCTTGTCGACTACATTAGTTTTGATTGTGAAAACTATGCTAGCTCCCCATCACTGCAGCCACTCCAGAAAAACATGTATCCAGCTCTGACTTAGGTAAGCTGGTCTTCTTTTGCCAGCTTTGTTTCACTCAGGGCTGCTATTCGGATGTGGTACCCGCTGAGTTCTCTGACAACAAGAACTGTTCATCTTTTAGGTCTACTGGATTTCATATTGTCTATAAGCATACACATATTCCATGTACCATTGGTGAGTAGAATCATCTTTGCAAGTTTTTGTACATTTTTTTGTGTTTTAACCATAAGGTAGGATCCCTGCCTGCTGTGGTAAGCAGTCCAGGTTTAGGTTGGGTGGAGCAGACAATTTTTAGGGCACCTTTTCTAGCCCCTTCCTCATGCCTGGAAGTGAACAGTGTGGCCCTTATAAAAGGCTGTTCAGATACCCAGGGGGCTACTGAATTCCATGGCTGTTTCAGTCCAGTGAGGAGACAACCTTATGGCCTGGGCTGCCTGTATACAGCACTGTGACTACAATTCCCAGTGTATCTGCACCTGCTACTTTGTCACTTGCTTGCTGCTATAGGATTTAACGCAGATAAAAATGGTAAAATGGTATGGGTGACATCTTTTGATTTACACATAAATTGGATTTAAGTGAAGCACAGTTGCCCGAAGTCACCGGCCTCATTCTATCTTCCAGAGTTATCAGAGTCCAGTGCCAAGACAAAAGTCAAGATAACTTGGGTGATGGCCCAGGATGCAGTAGATGACCTTGGCATCTTCAATATCTAACTAAGCTTTAAGTACTACATAGTGTCTACTTCAGCTGTCTTCATGACCGTTGCAGCAAATTGTTTTCATCCACCCATTCCACCAGGGTAAGTCCTCACATGCTTGGAGTATACCTCCCACCAACTCATTGATGGGTTTGAGACCCCTCAGTTACCCTCAACCTGGTTTAGCCTATCTGCAGGGAAGGTTTACCAGGATCTGACCACTGCACATGCTATAGCTTTCTGGAGAAACCGGTGAGAGTTGGGTGGCAAGTGGACACCAAAGATGGATGAGCAGCCCTGAAAAGGGCTTGGCAACCTTCACACCAAAGGACCTAGTCCTTCCTGAACCCTTGTATGATGCACTATGCATTGTAGATAGACACTGAAAATGGACAAGACCCAGAACTGAATAAGAAGAAGTGAATGGGCTGGATGTGTTTGGAAAATATTATACAGGGCTCTTTATGACCTCAAGTTTTTTCTAAATTTAAAGCATCAGTTTAATTCCAGTGATACTCTATGTCCTTGAAACATAGTCTCTAAAAATTTAAAAATGTGATTCATCTAAAGGGCAATGGAGAGACCCAGGGTGGGCATAAATAAGTTTAAGTACACACACACATATGTATGTATGTATATATATGTGTATATATATATGTATATACATATATACACATATATACATATATATGTAATTATCTAAGAGGGCAATAAGCATTATATAGCACCCACTATATGCCAAGCACTGTGATAAGCACTTCAGAAATATTACTTCATTTGATGCTCACAACAACCCTGTGACTTAGCTTCAATTCCCAATTGAGGACGAGGAAACTGAAGCAAACAGAGATTAAGTGACCTGTACAGCATCACCCAGCTAGTGTCTAAGGCTGGATTTGAACTCAGGTCTTCCTAACTCCAGGTCCAGCACTCTATTCATTATACCACTTAACTGCCTCTCATTATTATTAAAATAGGATAGAACACAAAAAATATAAAAGATGTACAAATGGAAATGAAGCTAGGCTGAGTATGTAGTGTGAGTATTAGATAAGATAGACAACTCCCATGTTTCACTGGTACCCACACTATCCAAAAGGATTAAGATATTCATGTTGAGTGAGCCACTGATGGAGGCTTTACATAGGAAGACATGGAAAAGAAAAGTTTCGATCTGTATCATTGGAGGGAACAACAAACCACCAGATCTATGATTTAAGACCATAGATTCATAAAAAAGAATACATTGCTTATTTTTTAAATCAAATAGATTTTTCCTCTTATGTGATAAAAAAATTCTCTTTCAGGATAATTTAATTATATCCTATGCTAATTGTACAGAAGAATGTGTAAGATTTTACCATTGAATTCTAGAGGAAAAAATAATTCACTCACCGAATCTGCTCCTCGCAGCAGCTTTGCCAGCACATATTTGTTCCATTACGGTAATGCATATCAACACAAGTACCTCAGGTCTATGTAATTATTTATACTCTGCAGGTCTTTGAATAAATAAAGGTGCTTTAAGTGTGTAATTTTGTTACGACTCATTTGGGTTCAAATAAAAACAAAAAATGGAGCAGATGAGATACCAACAATGTCAAAAGAGTAATGCAGGGACAGAATCTTAAGAGACAGTGGGTGGATAGGAAAACACAAGGACTTTGGCCTCTGCACAACTTTTTTCAATTCCTAATAACAAAAGCTTCCTTAATAGAATCGCTTGATCATGGTCATAAGCATATATATGTGCCCAGGTTATATAAAACAAGATGCACAGCTATTAACCCTGCCCTCCACAAGCTTATTTTCTAAATGCCATCCATCCACATACATTAAAAAGCAAAGTGTTGGGTCATTTTTCTTTCCTAAAACACTTGAAAAATCACTCCAATTGCATAATATCATCTTTTATATATGTGATTGAGTCAGGGACACAGGCATGTATGATACTGAATTATCCCATTTGAGGAATCTTTCATCTTCAGATCCTTGGCAAGTGGGAGCTCCCAGTCATCCTCTCCTGCCTGTGGTGGCTTGCTGAGGAGATTTAACCACAAAGGTGAGAATACCAACAGAAGCCACAGGAGTGGTTCTGTGGTTTTCATGTGAGAGCCAGGGGAAGGAAGGAAGGAAGGAAGGAAGGAAGGAAGGAAGGAAGGAAGGAAGG
>CM053622.1:418525332-418569660 GCA_028646595.1 Phalanger gymnotis
GGGGATGATGGAAGGGAGGGCAGATGGGGATGAAGATAATCAAAAACAAACACTTTCAAAAAGGGACAGGGTCAAGGGAGAAAATTCAATAAAGGGGGATAGGTTAGGAAGAAGCAAAATACAGTTAGTCTTTCACAACATGAGTATTGTGGAAGGGTTATACATAATGATACGCATGTGGCTCATGTTGAATTGCTTGACTTCTTAGGGAGGGTGGATGGGAAGGGAAGAGGGGAGAGAATTTGGAACTCAAGGTTTTAAAAAAATAGATGTTCAAAAGAAGCTTACAGTCCAGTAAGGGAGATAAAACAGATATACAAATATCTGTAATATTAAATAGTATATGGTAGAAATTTAGGAGAAAATGAAATACCAATATACCAACGTAATCAATTTCGTAACCAAACCATACCAAACGCAGTACATGTTTATTTTCCTAAACTAATAAAGTGACTTGAGATCAGGCTAAAACATAACATCACAAGTTTTACACAAATATACGTGTGTGTATGTGTATATATGTATATGTATATATATATAAGCACATATATATATATGAATAAAATGTCAGTTTTTCCCAAACTCTACATGCACAGGCATGCACGCACACACAAACACATACAAACAAACACACACACATTCAAAACCCGCAGTTTCTTGATTTCGAGAATTTTACATCATAAGTTCGTACCAACAGAATGTCTGTTGGTACTTTGTGGGTGAGTAGGGAAGAACGGAAATGAGGCAAGAGGAAGGAAGAATAAAGTTCCAGTCCTCCTTTGAGTCAGAAGTAACTAAACAGTCCCCTGAGTAGAAGCTGAGCTCCTGATGCAACCTGGTCGTTAATCTCCCGATTCCAGTTTCTTCCTCTACCACACCATCCTTCATACAGATGAAAAAACAATATCATCTGCATCTGCCTAATACATACATCTGATCTTATCATGCATCCATTCAAAAACTTTCAATGAATCCTAGTTACCTATAGGATAAAATCCCTACCTTGGCATCTCAGGGCTTCCATAATCTGGCTCCCATCTACCTTCGCGGCCTTATTTCAAATGACTTCTCTGTACATACTCCACGTTCTAGCTAAAGTGAACAAGTCCCTAAAGTTGACATGGGATTTTCTGCTTCTGTTCATAGGCTTCTGTCCCCCATGCTTGGAAAGGACTCCTTCCCTATGTCTGCCTTCAGGAATACCTAGCTTTATTCAAAGTTTAGCTTAGGTATTGCCTTCTCTATGTGGTTTTCCCTAATCTCCCAGATCAAGTTTTCCTCCTGAAGTAGACAGAGCACAGTCTGTTCTTTCCTTCAGCCCTTAACTATCTACCTTGTATTATACTTTTCTGTGTACGCATCACATTTCTCCCCTCTGCCCCCATTGTAATGTAAACTTCCTGAGGGCAGAAAATAGGAAGTTAAATTCCTTTTGTCTCTGTCTCCTCAGGGCTAAGTAAAGTATATTGCACCTAAGAGGCAACTAACAAATTTTGCTGAATTTATATTTCTCATAGACTTCCCAGCCTACAGTGATCACATCTCCCTCCTCTGAAGTCTTAGTACTGATTGTCTGTACAAGTCATTTGGCAATTAATCATGTATTGTCTTATGACAATTCTTGTATTGTTGACTTGTGTTATTTAACTTTTATAGCATTTAGACCTATGTAAGCATAGGCCTGAGCAATATATTTCATTATGGTGAGCACCCAAGGAATTTTATTTATTTCAAAAGGTCATTGATTTACTGTCAGAAGGAATTTAAAGGTGAACATTTATAGAATACTTCAGAAGAAACTGAGACAACTAAATTTAAGCATAATAATTCTGTATATATCTCCTTCATTAGCATATAAGCTCCTTGTGCATAGGGACTATCTCATTCATTGCATTTGTATCCCCAGAATTTAGCACACTGCTGGTCACTTAGGAGACACTTAATGAATACTTGTTGATTAATTGATACAATAATCTATACTTTTAAAATGTGTAGCATGCAATTAAATTAAAATGCAAATTGACTTTGTCGCCCACTACTCTGTTATACATGTTTATGAGGTTTTGTCTTCCCATTTAGATTGTAAGTCACTTGAGAACTAGGGAACATGTCTTGTACTTTCATGCACTGTGGAAGAAGTACTTTATTACATATTAAAATTGTTTGAACCTGCTTTTACATGGCTAGAAATTATCTACATTTGTTCCCAAAGTGGGTGATACCACCCCCTGGGGGGGCACTGCAATGATCCTGCAGGGTGATAATAGTCTTGGGGTCAGCAGGGGGAAAGGGGTGTTAATAAAAATACAACCCTATGGGGGAGATGAGTAATTTTTTTTAAAAGGAGGCAGTAGGCCAAATAAGTTTGGGGACCTCTGGAATCCAAAGTATATTATAGGTCATGCTGACCTCAGAGACTTCCAGGGAAACTGGTTGCAAAGAATGCTTGGACCCCCAACTAGTTCTTGTTTTGGGTCCACCCAGGTCTTGGGGCCACTCAAAGTGCTTGTGCTTTTGGTCTGCCCACCCAAGACTAGGGTCTATTCAAAAAACTTGTATTTTGGATCCCACCTCCTACCCTCCACAGCTTTTGGCTTCTTCTGAATTTTATTGAAAACTTACCTGTTTTATACATTTCAAATAACCTTCTTAAATGGAGGCTACTCAGCTTGTACCCTTGTTTGAACTCTACATAATGTAAACTTAACAGAAGCGAGTGGGAGCCATACCTTTTTCCAGTTCTCTGCTGAACTGACTTAATGAAATTCTTTCAAAATAAGATTTTTAGGTTTTGGGGTTTGTTCTTGACTGATAACATCCCTCATTTTGCCTAGCACAGTAGATGATGCAATATATATATATATATATATATATATATATTTTTTTTTGCCTGAATGTATGTGAAGCATCTGCCAAAACACACTATTATCTAATTAAAGGATGTTAAATGTCAAGCCGAGGACTTAGGACTTAATAGGAGTGACTGAATTTTCTTCAGCAGGGGAGTGACTTGTACTTTAGGAAGATTATTTTCACAGATATATGGAGGATTAATTGGAGAGAGGAGAGGATAGAAGCATGGAACACAATTAGAAGGGGATTGCAATAGTCCAGACATTCTGGAGAATGAAGTCAAGTGGGCCTTAAAAAGCATTGCTAACAATAAGGCTAGCAGAGGTGACAGAATTCCAACTGAGCTATCTAAAATCCTAAAAGATGATGCTGGTAAAGTGTTGTACTCAATGTGCCAGCAAATCTGGAAAACACAACAGCGGCTATTGGATTGGAAAAGATCATTTTATGTCCCAATCCTAAAGAAGGGTAAGGTCAAAAAGTATTCAAATTACCAAACAATTACACTCATTTCACACACCAGCAAGGTCATGCTTCAGATTCTGCAAGCTAGGCTTCAGCAGTAATGTAAAGCAAAAATTACCAGAAGAGCAGGTTGGTTTTTTTGTTTGTTTTTTGAGCCAATTGGGGTTAGGTGACTTACCCAGGGTCACACAGCTAGTAAGTGCCAAGTGTCTGAGGCCAGATTATGAATTCAGGTCCTCCTGACTCCATGGCCAATGCCCTATCCACTCTACCACCTAACTGCCCCATGCAGGCTTGTTTTCAAAGAGGCAGAGGGACTAGAGACCAAATTGCCAACACCTAGTAGATTATAGAGAAAGCAAGGGAATTACAGAAAAAAAAACAAAAACAAAAACCATCTACTTCTGCTTCATTGACTATACTAAAGCCCGTCATTGTGTGGAACACAATAAAAGGTGGCAAATTTTCAAAGAGATCATTTAATCGTCTCCTGAGGGACTCGTGTGCAGGCCAAGAAAGAAGCAATTGTTAGAACCGAACATGGAACAATTAATTGGTTTAAGATTGAAAAGGGAGTATGACAAGACTGTATATTGTCATCATATTTATTTAACTTCTAAGCAGAATATATCATGCAAAATGCCAGGCTAGATGAATCAAAAGCTGGAACTAAGGTTGCTGAGAGAAATATCGACAATTTCAGAAAAGCAGACAATGCCGCTTTGATGGCAGAAAGTAAAGAAAAATTAAGAAGCCTCTTGATGAGGGCGAAAGAGGAGAGTAAAAGCTGACTTGAGGCTTAACACCAAAAAAACTAAGATCTTGGCAACTGGTCCCATCACTTCCTGGCAAGCGGAGGGAGAAGAAATGGAAGTAATGTTAGATTTTATATTCCTGGGCTTAAAGATTCCTGCAGAGAGCAACTACAGCCATGAAATTAAAAGATGCTTGCTCTTTGGAAGGAAAGCTATGGCAAATCTGGACAGCATACTAAAATGCAGAGCATCACCTTGCCAACAAAAGTCTGTATAGTCAAAGCTGTGGTTTTTCCAGTAGTAATGTATGGCTATGAGCTGGACTATCAGTAAAGTTGAGCACTGCAGAATCAACACTTTCAAATTGCGATCCCAGAGAAGACTTTTGAGAGTCCCTTGGACAGCTGGAAGATCAAATCAGTCAATACTTAATTTAGGTTATTTACTGGAAGGTCAAATACTGAAGCTGAAGCTTATATACTTTGGCCACATAATGAGAAGATGGGACTCATTGGAAAAGACCCTCATGTTGGAAAAGACTGAAGGTGGAAGGAAAAGGGGATAACAGAAGATGAAAAGGATAGACGGTGTCATGGAAGCAACAAGCATGAATTTGGATAGACCTTAAAAGATAGTGGAGGACAGAAGGGCCTGCTGTGCTATGGTCCACTGGGTCATGAAGAGTTGGACATGACCGAACAACAACATGATAGTCCATATGAGAGTTCATAAAGACCTCAACTAGGTTGGGAGTTGTGCAAGTAGAGAAATTGGGGTGGATGTGGAGGTAAAAGTGGTAGGACTGTGCAACTGATTAGCAAAGTTGGGGGAGGGAGAGTATAAAAAGTGATGGATTGTAATACTGTTAAGCATATCTTGCATATCATTATCTTTCTCACTTTATTACAAGGACTGGGCCTTCCTGTATTAAAAGCCTTCTCAAAGTTCCCATTTTTTCTCCGATATACCTAAGAATTAGCTCAGTTCTTAACCCACCTCTTCTGAGCAGTTATTTCTTCTTTTATTTCACCACACTGTAGGCCACAGCCATAGGATCTCATCTAGGATTGGATCAAAATTTAACCAAAATTGACTTCCATTTTTCTTTTCCCAGAAGGGTTATAGAACCTCCTGCAAACTCTACAGCAACAGGTTTGCAATACTTTTTATTGTTTAAAAAAGGGGTAGGGATGACTGTACATGTGGGTTCACAAACTGTGTATTCTAACTTGGTGTTAGGTTTCTCAGAGATTTAAATACAGTGCTATAAAGCAGAATTAGAATGAAAATGTTGAGTTAGAGTCTCCCAGCTCTGCTGGCAGGGTTGAATTTCCAATCTTTGTAGAGCCTTTCGCATGCATAAACATAATAAATAGAGATGAATACAGAAGTGAAACAGCTAAAAGGCCCAATTGGAATGTGATTGTAGCTGCCAGTTCCAATGTGTTGAAATGCTTTTATTGTTCCAGGCCTTTAAGACCCTAAGTAGGCTCTGACTCTGTTTCAAAACCCTGCTGGGAGGGGTTGAAAGGAAAGAATTTATTGCAACTGCAAGTATTCAAGTGTCCTGGCTTATCTACTCAGCTAGTTCAGAAGTTAACATTCTAGGACCCCAAAGTCATCAGGACATGGGGGAAATCACCCCCAACAAAATCCGTGGGGAAGAAAATAGCTGAATGACAATCAGGAAGGACATTTTGAAGAGAAGGGCGAAACTGGCACATCAGGGGATGAAAGCAGCTGTGCGATCCATCCGGCATCTTGACATTCAACATGACTCTAGAGAAAGAGGTCTTCATGTAGCCAGACCTTCACTCTGGCTTTCATTTCCCTTTTTCTTGCTGAGACTGCCATAGAAGCTCATTATGAAAAAAATTAAAAAGAGGGGAAAAAATCCACTGCATCAGCTCCTTTGAAGCATGAAGGTCGACAATGTCACCATCATTTATGGCGACAGGCATCACTTTCCTCTTCTCCTTCACGCAAGAGAATTTATCACTTTAGTTTAGTGAGAAGCATCTTCTGATGCTTTTTTACCTTGTTCTATTAGTCTCATCCCTTTTCACTGACTCCACACCACCTGCTATGGGAAATTAATTCCAATCACTTTTATCCCAGCTTTTCTGGGTAAGGACGAATCATTAGAATGAATATTTGGCACAGAATTCATATTGCCGTTCTCTTATCGTTTTTGCATTAAAATGTTTGAGCAGAGGTTTACTGAGGAGCCAAAAGCTTCTCAGTACATGTTCAAAGCTTCCTCATAAGGTTAAGGCTAAACTGATCCTTAGTCTTGAATATTGGGAATAAACCTTAGTAAATAGGCTTTCAGCTTGACAAGTATTTATTGACTATGATGTGCTCAATACTGTAACGACTAATGACTTGTTTTGCCCTGATTTTGTACCTAAGCTCCCCAGGGCAAACCACAGTCCAAGGGATTTGTCTTGTGATCTAAAGAGCTCAAGAACATAAGTAAAGTAACAAAGAAATTGGGCCTAATGGATGGGGTTCATTTGATTATTACTTAAAGTTATAAACAATCTAGGTTCTAAGTAGGTAACCAGGAGATCTGGATAGGGTTGAGATACAGGGATGGAGTGAATGGGGAAGTAGGAGGTATATGGGGGGGGGGCGGGTGGAGAAGAGTCTGCCCCTGGATCTGCCAGTGAATAATGAATTGGAGTTAGGAGCCCCATAGGGAAGGGAAACATGAGAAGTTGAATGGAAAGGAGTAAAGGTCAGTACTATGCCATAGTTTCTAGTCTTTTTTTAAAAACTAGAGATAGATGAAAATACCTTAAAATTTCTATTTCCTTTTCACTTTTGTGAAAATATTATTTGATTGTTCCAAAAAAGTTAATCAACCCAAGTTTTGGGTTACTCGTCTAAATAATTAATGTATGAGAAAAGTTACTCTCAAATTGCAAAAGATCACATTGAAAGCTGGAACATCTGTCACATCTTATCCTCTTTGCAACATTACACCTCCTTCCAACCAGTCTGAGTCAATATCTATGAAATGCTCTGAATTTCTTAGAAGAAAAATATTATAAAATCCAAGGGAATTCTTATTATCACAAACTTTCCCTTGACTCTGCTTGTCACTCAAACAACCCTCCCATCTCGATCTTCTTCTTCCCTGCCACTTGGAGACTTCATTTCACTTCTAGACTCATTTATGTTCATTAATTCTGTTTGTCTATTATCTACTCATTCCTCATCTCCCTGTAATCTGGTGTCTATATGCACCACTCAATCTAAACTGTACTTTCACAGGTACTGCCGTCAAATCCAATGGTGCTTTCTTAGCCTTCACCCTCATTTTCTGCTCTGTTATTATTTGACGATATGGACCAGACCCCTGTTTCCTGATAATCTCTTTTCTCTCAGTTTCCTCTGGATTTCATGACAATGCACTCTCATGGTTCTTCTCTTCATTTCTGACCCCTCCACCTCTGGCTCCCCTCCCCTTCCTATCCCTTAAATGCATGACTATCCCAAGCTTCTGTTCTTGGCCCGCCTTTCTCTCTGTTCTCTCTTCCTTTGATGATTTCATTCATGCCCATGGATTCAACTGATTCATCTATGTGAATAACTACAAAATCTGTATCCCCAGTCCTATATGTCCTCTTTCTAAATCTCGGTATTGCATTTTCCAACTGCCCACTAGTTCAACAATACCTCAAGTTCAACATGTTCCAGAATCAAACTTAGCATATTTCCCTCAAAACCTGACCTTCCTCTGAAATGACCAATGTCTGTTAATCAATCAACATACATTTTAAAAACACTTACTATACATATATATGTATATACATATATATATACGTACATACATATATATATACATATATGTATATATATATATGTATATATATATGTATATATATATGTATATATATATATACCAGCTATTATGCTAAGTGTTGGGTGTACAAAAAAAGGAAAGCAAAAACAATTGATTTTGTTTTTAATTCAAGTTACCCACCATATTTGTTTTCCATTGCAAAAATAACTTGTTTTGTTCCCCTAATTCAAGCAAGTTTCAGTCATCAACTATAATAAGTATTTTCACTTCAGATATTTGAATCTCAGAAACAAAGCCTGATAGCTCACTTTGGCATCAAGGAAATCACAGCTCTCAACACAGTCCGCCTTTTCCAGCTAGATCTATTTCATTGGAGAAACCATGATTACAAAAAAAAAAAAACCCAAAACAAAACAAAACAAAAAAAACAACTTATTCTCTCAATGTAGTTTACTTAGCTGAGGGAAGGAATGTCATAGGTACTATTATATTTGGTTGGGAAGGGCATGAAATGGCAAAATTTCTCCATTTTTAGGTTCTCCAAAACGTGACATTAAATAGGAAATATACCAGGTGCTTACCAGCTTCTCCTACAAAGACTTCCACTGGAGCACTAGCTGGGCTCTCCCCAATTATATTATATGCAGTCATTATCACTTCATAGCGTTTATATTTCTTCAAATCTGCAGAGTTAAAAAAAAAAGCAGGAGTTAAAAAATATTTTAACACCAATTTCTCAGGACTATTGCCTATTTTAAAAAATATATTCCCTTTTGAACTTCCCAACACATTGAATAGGGGGAAATTTCTTTAGAAGTCCTTCTTGAATGCAGAGTCATTATGAGAATGTATATAAAATCTCAACTAGATCATTAACAGTATTGCCCTTCCTGCTACTAATCATTAATTAAGCAGCTACATTGCAGAAAAGCATCTTATTCTGTATTCAGAGGCAAGCACTGCACCAGATTGTCTTTTCTGCAGCATACTTGGTATATGGATTGCAAAATGTACTTTTGGCTTAGATATATTATTGATCCACAATCCTAGTAAGGTGCCTTATACATAGTAGGTGTTTAACAGCAGTCTATTGGATTTGACTAAAATAAAAGTATGACTAAAGCAATGCGAGAAGGGAGGAGCAAAGAGACTGAAGACTCTAGAGTTATTCATTACCATGTATTCATTACCATGTATTACCATGTAAACCTAATTATCTAGGCTGGTTTCCAGAGAAGAAATTTGGCATTCGTCTGTCTGCAGAAATATTCAACCAATATATTTAAAAAAGCACAAAATCATGTTTGAAGACTAAGATTACTCCATCAGTGGGTAGTTGTGGGTTAAGGTCCTACATTTGTGCATGTGCACATGTATACAAAGTGTGAAGGTTTCATATTGCTGATGCTTTCTGCTCAGGAAGTATGCTTTCAACTTCATAGTTCCCAACATATCATTAGCCCAAGAAATGTTCAATGAATCTGATCCCTTGACATCCTTTCAAATTCACCTTCAAAGAAACATTTACCAGGGTTCTACTCACATCTCTAAGTCAGGAATCCAGTATCTTTCTTTGGTTTCAGATTCACATTAAATGAAATATGTGACATCTCTGGAACTGTGTTACCTTATAAATAATATGCAATCACAAGAAATAGCTTCCTTGATTCAGACTGACTTGTTTTGGGGGTTCAACAATAGAGTACATTCTACTGGCAATCCATGAGAAGGAAGTGAGGCCCAGTCAGGAGGAAAACGGCACATACGTGAGTAAAAATAGGCATGTGGTTTGTGTGGGGTTTGAGCTGAACTTTTTGGCCTGTTTCAGATACGTAATTCGAAAGCCTGGAGCAAGCCCTATCTAGTGAACCATCATCATATACGACAGTTGGCCTTTTAACTTTGTTTATTCATTTTCTAACCCAGTGCCCTTCTCTACCAAAGGCAAATTTTCTGAGTCCCTCCCTAATCCTTCCCTTGCAGCTGGAAAACATCCCTATGCAAGAATTAAAGGAAAAGCAGTATGATTTGGTTAAAATTCAGATAGAATTAGAAAGGAGAGGTTAACAAGTCAGATTTCTCTTACTATTAAAAACCATGAAGACCTAGAAGTCTTTAATTCCTTTCCCCAGTATCAGTTTCTGAATGTTTCCAGGAAACCTTTTATTTTATTATTATCATTATTATTATTATTAGCAAATGTTGAAAAGCAGAGAACCCATTAATTCAAGCTAGTTTCTGTTTGGTCCATTGAGAAGGCCAATATCACTTGCCCAGATTGTACTTTCCACAGTTACAAAGGTTTTGTGCCGAAGGCAGTGTTCACTTACGTGTTAATTCATACGTTGTTAATGCAGAGCTGCTGTTCACTGTCTTGAAGCTGCTTTGGGCTATTCAGGGTAAGCAAAGCAGAAAGCTAGTTACCATGCAGGGAAATAGTTATCGTAAATGATGTACAACAGAGACAGAGAGAAATGATGCAAACCCCAGACAGCCTCAGTTCTAGCTTTAGCACTGCAACTCAAAGGGTGATAAAATTTACACTGCCTCCCATAAGATATCAAACCATCCCCTTCGCTAGGGACTACTGCATGCCTTCATAAAATAGAAAGCCATGCAAATACACGACATGGGGGAAATGTGTTTATTCCTTTGATTAAACGGAACAAATTAGTATTTGACATGACGTAGCATAGAGCCACACTAGAAAAACACAAAGCTATTTCTGTTGGCAATTACTTTTCCAATTACTGTGTGGTATGCATCATTTTCAGCCTGCTCATGCTGAAGTGCAGGACATTGGTCCTAAAAGGACAGCCCTAAAGCTGAAGGACACTAGAAATCATGGATTTCTACAATATAAATAAAATGATGCAGCATCTGTGCTTGAGGATTAGGCATCTTTAGTATCAACAATGCACTGTTAAAAGACAACACCAACACACACACACACACACGCACACACGCGTGCACACACCAAAACAAAACAAAAATACAACAACAACAAAAAATAAACTCAGGGAAATGATCATTGCATGTTGGTAATCAATAAGGGACAGCTAAGGGATATGTCAATATTTCTTTGTGAAGGCAGATGAAGTTTCTCTGAAAAAAATCATTTCCCTTCATCAAATTTCCTGCCCAAATTATAACTGGATTAGCCGATCCTGCATCATTGGTACTAAGCCAACTTTAAACCACAGCAATGAAACATGAAAAGAAGGAAAACAGCTGCTATTTAAGAGAGGAGGCCTCTGTTTCTACAGATTATTTGGATGAAAAGAACCTGGTCTAAATCAAAGGTTACCACCAGATGAGCTATCAGGAAGCAGGGGGCATGAAAGAAATATAGCACACGGTGCTGCAGTACATAACCTAAGACAAAGGAAGGTGATAGGGCACAATGTAATGTGACTGTCAAAATGTGGCACCCTCATTTGCCCATTGTGTTATAATGTCATAGTTGTTGTTGCTGTTCAATCGTATCTGACTCTTAGTGACCCCATTTGGGCTTTTCTTGGCAAAGAGACTGGAGTGGTTTGCCATTTCCTTCTCTAGATCATTTTGTAGTTGAGGAAACTGAAGCAAACAAGGTTAAGTGACTTGCCCAGGGTCACACAGCTAGTACACACAGCTTTGAATTCAGGTCTTCCTGACCCCAGGCCCAGCACTCTATCCACTGAGCCACCTAGCTGCCCTAATGTTGTAGGAGGAATGACTGTTGTTTGTAACATTCCCAGAACCAGAAACTGAAAAAAAATACTAATATTTCCCTAGATTAAGGACGAGATGGAGAAAGAAGCAGACCTTTCAAGACGTTTAAGTCTTTGGTATCATCTCATTGTTATTGCAGCTAATTGACATGTGTCCAGGCAGAACTGAGGTTGATCAGGCAGTATATCAAAGATCAGAGCTTATCTCTGATTCAAAATGGTCATAATTCTCCAGAAACTCTTCTGAGCTCTACCCAGAGGTGTTTTAACTGTATCCGACTAGTCATAGTCATTCAACCTTATGTAAGCACAGAATGCCGGTCAGGAAGGGAAAGATACTCACTCGTGAGCTCTGCTCTTAGAGCTGAGGGATTTTTGACAGTCTTGGATTCTGTTCCAGGTCCAGCTTCATATTCCAGCTCTCGATAATAAATTCGGTATCCCACAAGAAGGCCATTCAGACTCTCATCCCTTGGTGGCTGCAAAAAGGTCAAATTTACTTAATGAAGGATGGGAATTGAAATAAAATGAGTGGCCTTCTATTCCTGAGCTCAATGTAAATTAGACAAGAGTGATCATAGAATGTGAAGGTACACCTGACTCGATACTACAACAGCATAAATGAATAGGAAAAAAATTAGATTTCTTACAAAACAAGACTTAGTGGGACATAGCGACATAAATTCCTGGGCTATGATGCCATTGTGCAAGCTTTTTAGAGCATCGAATTTCTTAATTCTGCAAGATATTTAAGTCTTCTCATGTGTGAGTCTGTGTGTGTATGAGTGCATGCACATGTGTGTGAAGGCAGACATGTGCAATCTGAATCACTTAACTAAACCAGAAGATAAGGAGACCAAAGTAGTGAATGTCATCCAAAAAAAAAAAAAAGAGTTCAGAGAGGAATCCAAAAATGTAGCAGTTCTTGAGCTGTAAGTTAGAAGCTATTGGAAATAAGGAACTATGAAAACACAAGGGGCATTGGCATGAGTCTGGAGCATAAATCAAGACCTTCCACAATCTAACTAGATGGTACTTTTACCTCTGGTCAGATTATCTCCCATCTTTTCCTGCTTTCATTTAAGAATTCCATCTGTTTTCATTTACTTTCGTATTGTATAGCAAAGAACTGCGGGTAAGTAGGTGCTAAATAAATTATAAGAATTTAGTTTTGTAGGGCAGAAAGTCATCACTGTTTGCCAACAGATAGTTCTACCTACAATAGAGGTGTCTGATTGTCCATCTGGTATTTCTTGGGGATTCCTTATATCTCTTTTATTAACTTCCCTAGTTTCCTTTAGTATTTGCTTTGGGAATCAGTCAGTCAATCGATAAACATCCATTAAACAGCTATCGTATACCAGGCATCGTACTGAGTGCGGGAGATGCAGAGAAACTCAAAGGACAATGAAGTCTTTCTGTTTATATGGATACTAGAACTGGAAAGTCTTTTGTAGAACATCTTTAAGGATTCTGCTACCTTCCTTCACCACACACGCTTACTCCTAGGCATTTTCCCAGGCCCTAGGCCCTCTATTTAGTTATTGCTTGCCCATCATTTAAAGTCTAGCTCAAGTCCCACCACTTCCATGAACTTTCCCCTAGTTAGTCCAGCTCACAATGAGTTCCGTCTTTCTCTCGTTTGTACTTTTTGTTCACACCATGAAATTAGCACCTTACGTTTTTGGAGGCAGTATGATACAGTGGACAGAAGATTGAACTTGGGGTCAGAGGGTCCATTTGATAGTTGTATGAATTTGAGCAAATCACTTTAGCACAGTGACTCTTAGTTTGTGATTGCAAAAATAATAGGAACTAAAGGGATGTCCATCAATTGAGGAACGGTTGAATAAATCATGGTGTCTGAATGTGATAGATGTGCTATTGTACTATAAGAAATGATGAAGGGAATGATTATATAAACTAATGCAGAATGAAGTGACCAGAACCAGAAGGACAACTTATATTATAACATCAATATCATAAAAATGAGCAGTTTTGAGGACATTTATAATCTGATGATGAATAGAATGAGTAGATCTAGGAGGTACATATATATATATAATAAAAATAACACTATAAAAATAGACAACTATGAAAGCTATTTAAACCATTGTCAATACAATGACCATCCATGATTCTAGTGGATCAATCATGAAACAGGCTATTCATGGCAAAGAGAGGATGGATTTAAGGTACACATGTGTTAATATTCATATATACATATATCTATGCATCTACATGTACATGCACATATATACTTATGTTTCTATACACATGTTTACATGAACACATATAGATAGTCACTGAAAGAATTTGTTTTGTTTGATTATGCATATTTGTTATAAGAATTTTTTTCTTTTCTTTTTTTAATGATGTGAAGATGGGAGGTAGGGAAAATAGATTTCATTTTTCAAAAGAGAGACGTGGAATGGATGCTACAAATGTGAGATGTTGCACGTATTTTCATGCGAAGTCATCATATTATTAGTTTTACTTTGCTACAAGGGAAATCTCAGGCAGTGGGAATAATTTTTAAGTTTGTAACACAAAAAACAAAACACTTCAATAAAACTTTTAAAAACCTAGGGACCGGACTAGGTGATCTCTAAATCTACTCTACCTCAAGTTCCAATGATCTATGATGGGATGAAAGTCCATGGTATCTTAGCAGAGTGGACACATGACCAATCTGTCAAAAGTGACTGAATGAATAGCAATAACAATAACTGACATTTATATAGCACTTTAAGGCTTGCAACATGCTTTACAAATATTAACTCATTTTATCCTCACAACAACCCTGGGAGGTAGTTATTATTATTATCACTATTTTACAGATAAGAAAACTGAGGCCCAGAGACAGTTAAGTGACTTGCCCAGGGTCACAAAGCCAGTGTCAGAAGTAGAATTTGAACTCAGGTACTCCTGACTTCAATCCCAAGCCCTATATACTGTGCCACCTAGTCTCCAATGAATATTTATTGAACATTAGCAATGTACAAAGCACAAGAACAATGAATCTGTCCTTTGGGATTAATTGCTGAGGAAATAAGACTTGAATACAAATAACTGTAACATAAGTAAAAATAAAGTGAATGTTGTTATCAGTGGCACAACATAGGACATGAAAGGGAAAAAAATTGTAGAAGTGACTTGGGACTCTCAAATTTAAGCACCATTTAAGGTTTTCTTCATATTACTCAACTTCCACAGAGAAAGAGCTTAGAAGGGCTTTTATCGGCCATCTGGTCAAACCTCTTCATTTTTACAAATGAGAAAACTGACACCAGAGAAGTTTGCATCCTTGCCCAGGATGGTACAGAAAGCAGAGTTGGTAGTTGAACCCAGGGCCTTTGGTTTCACATCCAACACTATTTCCACTGAATCATGCCAGCTCCAAAGATTATAGAAAATGGAGAGGCCACTTTCAGCTTAGGTCATGGGGAATGCTTCAGGAGAGGGATTTCGAACAATAGAACTGAATGGGAAAGTGTGCCATGTAAATGGAAATAGGAAAGTCTGAGGTATATTTGGGAAATGGTGAATATACCAGTTTTGGCTGGAACATGACACATATGTAGAGCAATAATGAGAGATAAGGCAGAAAAAAAGATCAGGGTTGGATTATATAGACCTTAAATGTCAGTCAGGCTAAGGGAGCTTCTGGCGGTTTGAGTCACTCCCAGATATGTCTAAGAAATTCCAGATCCAAAAAAAAAAAAAAAGCAATGGGATTGAGGAACTACATGGTCCTTAGAATTAGGGGTGAGTCAGGACTATGTGAGCTCTTTGTAGCAACGTCAAGTAGCAATGCCAATGTCCCCCCACTGAAATCCATGGATTGAACCAGAAATGAAACTGCTTCATGGCCAGACAAATGGCCCCTGAACTCAATGCATTCTACTTCCAGTAACAGTTTCAGTCTCCATGAGGCTCTGATTCAGAAGACCTATGAATATGCCCATATCATAGGATCCAGGTTTAGAATTCAATCTTAAGATATTTCCTAGTCCAGAGGGGTCACACAGGAGGCCTGGGCAGCCCATAACACCAGCCAAATGGATCCGGAACCAGAGAAAGATGCAATTGGGAAATATTTAACAAAATGAATATAAACACAGTAAAACATAGACAATGTGACATTTTAAAACTAAGTTAATACGTGGCCCAATGGGAATCTTTTATGGATTGGTGGTCACTGTTCCTATTTGAGTTTGCCATTATTATTCTAATCTAACATTTTTATTGTACATATGAGGAAACAAGGTCATACAAGTAGTAAGTACCAGAGCTGGGATTCCTCTGGCTCTAAATCAGTGACCTTTAGTGTATAAGGCTGTTTTCCTCTGAAGTAGTATGCCTGACAGATGAGTTTGTTTGATTTTTTTGTGGGTCACTAAAATAAAATATTTTTTAAAAAAATTTATGTATGTATATATGTATACACACATATATACACACACATTTATCAATGTTAAAAATTGAAACCAACTTAAAAAAAAATAAATGGGGCAACTAGGTGGTGCAATGGATAGAGGACTGGGCCTGGAGTCAGGAAGACCTGAGTTCAAATCTGGTCTCAGAAACTTACTTACTCTGTGATCCTGGACAAGTCACTTAACCAAGTTTGCCTCAGTTTTCTCATCTGCAAAATAAGCTGGAGAAGGAAATGACAAACTAATCCAGTATCTTTGCCAAGAAAACCCCAAATGGGGTGATGAAGAGTCAGACATGTCTGAACAATAAAAATATACATATTTTTGCTGTCAAAGTCTCTGGAGTTTTTCCACATACTAATTACTTGTGTTCTTCATCATAATTTACTTTCTCTTGATAAAGGCTCCAACCATGTTCTGTTTGGGAGTCTAAAGATATTTTTGCCCTGGCCTGAGGCTAGGTGGGGAGGAGGGGTGAGAATCCTCCCAAAACTGTGTGTAAACCTGTATACCATATTAACAACTCGGTATCTGACCTAACTTGAAGAGGGAGGGGCAAGGAGGAGACTAGGAAGATGAAGGACTTGAAATTAGGTCTCTTAAGTAATAGTGTAGCTACCTAACCAGAGGCCCAGTCGGTCTACAAAGCTCTCTCATTGTTGTTCCAGATTGCATACCTACTACTCTGTAGCACTTCAGCCTCAGCAGAAAAAGTCTTCAGGAAGCCCTCAGGATTGCCTTAACACAGATTTGGAGGCCCAAAAAGTGATTACATTTGGGGGGGGGGGGGGCTGAAGTGACTCACTTCACCACAGAAAGCAATTACAGGATGTTTGGACTAAAATGCTTTTTCTGGGAATAAATTGTTATTGCCACGACAGAGCAGGGGAAAAAATATTTCTGATGACTCATCTCACACAAATCTTGGTGCAAAGGCTTGGGGGATCCCAGAGGAATCAGGATATTGATGGTAGCAATACAGAATACTTCCACTCTGGAAGGGCCTCAAGAGGATATAGGTATGATACAGAAAAGAACCCAGATACTGTGGTTATGTCATGTGTATGCTTTTCATTAGCTACGAGGTAACAGTATCCTTCATAATGCAAGAAAGTATGCTGATCATTTTTACCACGAAAAGGAAATATGAAAGGGAAGAATTACTGCATTGAACATTATTCAAGTGGGTATTTTCATTGTTGTGAAACACGTAACAATCAGGGAATGGGACTTCTATTTTCAGGATAAAGAGAGGAGAGATGACAAAATGAGATGATAATGGATGACAAGAAGACAGAACAACTCAGTTTCTATTTTGTTTCTGTTTTCCCTCCCTAGAAGATCCCTTCAGCCAAGGAAACACAGAATTAAAATGGTTAACAGGAAACTGAAGCCCAAGAGAAGTGAAGAGATGGTAAGAAGGCACCTAATGCGCCCAATGAGCTTATTTCCAGCCTAGATTAACCAAATCCTCCAGTACTAATGAAACTGAATGTTGTGCTCACTGAGTTGCTATCAGACAGCTTTAACAGTTCACAGATAATAGGAAAGGATAGATGAAATTAGAGATGGGCAAATATTCCAGTTTTCAAAAAGGGTAGATTTTAACAAGGGAGATTTAAACAACAACTATAGGCTGGTGAGCATTACAGAATTCTCAATTATATTATTAAAGGGGCAGCTTGTAAATAAATAGAAGAGAATAGGGATCACTACAGCCAGCATGGGTTCATCAAGAGGGAAGTCATGCCAGGCCAACCTAATTTTCTTTGCTGATGCATTTACTAAACTGGGAGATAAAGGGAATGCCATAAACAAAGTATACCTATATTATAATATGGCATTTTATGCATTTTACAAAATCACTCACAGTGTTCTTGTGAACAAAGGGGAGAGATGTTAGCTAGGTAGTAGCGCAATTGTCTGGCTCTGGAACAGGTTGAATGCCCAGATTTAACATAGATCAGGCTGTGGCTAGGGGGGTAAAAGGGGGTCTTGAGTGCCCTTGGCTTTATTATGCTCCTCATTTATATCAATGACTTAGGTGAAAATATGTTGTTATTCAGTCTTTTCAGTCATGTCCAACCTTCATGAACACATTTGGGGTTTTCTTGGCAAATACTGATGTAGTTTGCCATTTCCTTCTCCAGCTCATTTTAAAGATGCGGAAACTGAGGCAAACAAGGTTAAGTGACTAGTTAAGTCACACAACTAGTAAGTTGTTTGAGGCCACATTTGAACTCAGGTCTTTCTGACTCTAGGCTTGACTCTTTGTCCACTCACTGTGACACTTAGCTAGCTACTCCAAATGAAAGTATAGATGACATGCTTATCAAATTTGTGGATGACACAAAGCTGGGATGGTTAGCTAACAATCTGGATGATGGAATTAGGAAACAAAAAATGTCATTATAGCTTAGAATGGGTGGCTGAAGATAACATAATGAAATTAATTAAGGATAAACAGAAAGTTTTAAACTCAGGTTCAGAAAATCAACTGTACAAGTAAAAGGTAGTTCACGTGAAAAAGATCTGAAGGTCTCAGTAGAACATAAATTCTATATGACTTGGCATATGAAAAAGCAGTCATAAATGCTAATTTGATTTTAGATTGCAGTAAAAGGTATATTTTCCATACTGAGGAGGTGATAGTCCCAAGATACTCTGGTCCTATACCATCTGGATTATTGCATCTCATTTTGGGTACCACATTACAAAAGGGTATCAACAAGTCCAAAGGAGAATGACTGGGATAATGGAAGGACTCATAATTATATTATGATAGGACTGGTTCACAGAATCACAGTTCCAGTACTGAAAAAGACCTCAGATACAGTCTTAATATAGCACTCTCATTTTACATGTGAAAAAACTGAGACTCAAGGAAATTAAGTGACTTGTGTAAGGTCAAACAGAGAGTAAACATGTGAGCTGGAATTTGCATCCAAGTCCACTGACTCAAGAGTTAGTTCTCTTTGTACTTGAAAGAACAGAATATATTTAACCTGGAAAAGAGAAGACTTATGGGTATAAGGTAGCTGTCTTCAAGTATCTGAAGGGTTGCCATGTGGAAAAGGAATTTATCCCATTCTGTTTGGCTGTAGAAAGCAGAGTGAGGAGCAAAGAGTGGAATTTACAAGACAGGTTTTATTGGAAATAAGGAACGACTCCCTAACAATCAGAGTATCCAAAAATGGGATGGGCAGCAAATTCCCCATTAGTGGGAATTTTCAGGAGTAGCATAGAGGACCAGTTGTCAGCAACACTGTAGACAGGATTCATGACGTGGATAGGAGTGGGACTAGATGACCTTCAAAGTCCCTTCTAATTTGGCAATTCTGTGAGTCTATGAAAAAATAGCATCTTTAATAATAACTGGTGTTGTTGATAATAATAATAATAATAACAATAATAATAGTTCATACCTGTATGGCATTTTATGAATTTTTATGAATACAAAGACCTTTCACAACCATTATCTCATTTGATCTTTATAATAACTGTATAAGGAAGGAAATATAGCTATTTGTTTTTACAGATAGGGAAACTGAGGTTCAGGGAAATTAAAATACTTGCATGAGGTGGCAGAAATAACAAATGGTAGAACTGGAACTCAAATCCCTGTTTTCCAAGAGAGAGCACAGCAATCTCTTCTCCTGTATCACATTGGTCTTTTGCATCATTTTAGGATTGAGACTCCAGAGAAAGATATTTGAATTGCTAATAGAGTTGAGCAAAGATTGCTTAGAAATGGGACTGAGACAGTCTGGGTTTCTTAACTTGCCTTGAGTAATGGCTGTGATATATCCTTGGATAAGTCACTTGAACCTGTTTTCCATGTGTCAAATGGCTAATAATCATTAAATATTTTTATCAGTGAGGATAGATCATAACTGCTGATCTTTTTGATAGTTTTAAAGGAAGGTGCAGTATTAATACAAAGAGCATGGTACCATGGAAAAAGCACTAGTCTAGAAGTCAGGAGACCGGTGTTCTGTGTCTGATCTCCTATTAATTGTGGTCTCAGCCTAACTATATAACCTCTGAGACCTCAAGTTTCTCCTCTGGAGATTGGCCTAGATGAACTCTAAGTTCTCCTCCTGCTCTAAGATTCTGTAATTTTATGAATTTGTCAATGTTCTGTGCTAATAGATTAAGGCAAGGGCATGGATAATCCAAAATATAAGTTAATAAAAATGATCTAAATGTGATTTTATAGTGTATCATATGATTTCATAAGCCTATACTTTAAATTACATTTTAATTAGTGAAGATAATTGAGCATTTGCTGAATATGGTATGGAGTTATTTTGGAATTTCGAACAATCAAAATGTGTTCTCCTGTGTTTTTCTGTCAGTCACTGCAGAATATTCAATTATGCTTAATGAATGGATATTCATTCTGGAGCAAGCTGTTGTAGCTACTGAAACCTGTTTTCTTGCCTCATATTTGAGATGACTGTTTTTGTTATACAAAGGTAAGAGGCTCATTTGATCAACGTTTTTTTTTTTTATAAAAGTAGCAAGTGAGTGGGGCTCCCTCTCCTCAGTATTATAAACCAAGAAATAATTTGGGAGCTTTTCTTCCATATATGAATATATTAAAAGTCTAAGTATTTGTAACAGTAAATGTAGGTAGGGGTTAGACTAGATGGCCTTTGAAGTCTCTTGAGATGACAAATGGTTGTGTTTCACTTGAAAACTCTACATTCCTCTACTTGTTCCATTTGCCTAGTTTTCTTAACTCCTCCTCCTCTTCCTCCTTCTTTCATTCCTTGTCCTCAAATCTGTAGTATCTCCTGTGTGCAGGACAGTACACTTAGCACTGAGGATAAGGAAAGGCATAAGACATAGAACTCACCTTCAAAGGACTCATACTGTGATTGAAAAGACATGGTCTAAAAAATTAAAAAGCAATTAGCCTTACAAGGCAGTAAGTGCTAAGTGCCAAATCAGTGGCACGGATGATAGTAGTTAATAGCAGGGAGTAGTTGATGAAGGCTGTCAGGGAAAACTTCGTGGAAGACATGAGCCTTAAGCTGGACTTTGAAGGTCTCAGGCCAGTGAAAAAGAATGAAGAAGGCATTGTAGGCAAGGGAACACCATGAGTGAAGATACAGAAGCAAGAAAGTAATGGTATAGAGGTGAAAATATACAGAATCCAAGCTACAGTCCAGGGACTTAAATTCAAACCAAGAAGAATTATAAAACATAGCAAGGTAATTTCTGTTTAAAGCTGATGAATTTAAATTTCTCATTCAAGAAGAATTTTTATAGTTAGTTCCAAATTCTCTGGATAACACAGAAAATAATAATAATCAGCAAATCTGAAAACACATGTAAAATGGACACTTTAGTATAGACTTTCTTATACAAAGCCAGAAACAGTCCCAATAAACATATAAAAAAGATAATCAATAATTTCGTATAATGCTAGTACCTCACTACAATGCAGGCATTGGCAGGGGGCAGGGCCCTAGGCCCTAGGTGAAACAGCATCATGACAAAGTCTTCTGTTACTTTCATTGATAAATTATTTTTAGACTAAGTCCAGGAGAGACTAAACCTCCTGCCTGACGTCACGCAGGGTCAGCTGTGTGAGTAGGTAGCCATTTCATTGGCTCCACTCCCTCCTCGACTCCTCATTACAACCTGGATTCTGTCCTCACCGCTCTATGAAAATGGCTACCTCCAACCGCGAATGACTCTCTGATTGAAATATTCAACTCTAGCCGTCCCCTGAGTTTGAGTCCCCCGTTTTCAACGGCCTGATGGACAACTACATCTGGCCGAGAACACAAACTCGGCATATTCAAACCTGGGCTCATCAACTGAATATAGGCTAGCAGAAGAGAGGATCAGTAATTCATGGCAGGTCACATCAGAGCAGAGAGCTAGTAAAGGATCCGGATGTCTAGATAGATTTGCGCAAAGTATGGCTAACAAATTGAGTCAACTAGAAATTTTAATATAAGGAGGCAATTTTACCTCATAGGTATTACTTTAATTTGGCAGGATGGAACTTATAACTAGAAAATGGCTCTAGAAGGAGATAACAGTCAAAGGAAAAGAATAGACACAAATAATATAGGAGAAGCATTGCAGATTAAATATAGATAGAAAGAAATAGAGAGATGCATATTTAATATCTATCTATCCATCCTCATATGAGGAAATTCATGAACCCAAGGTGGGGCATATGATAGACACCGTTTGGATGAGGATAAATGGAAGCAGAAGAGGAAGTAACATTGTCTTAGGGGTCCGTTATAGAACACTTAGAAGAAAAATCAGGAAGAAGCTTGGGAAATAGATTCTAAGTCTGCCACCTGTAGCTTGAACCTTGAACCTTGAAGAAGCTTGAACCTGTAATGATAGGAGACTTCAACTATACGGATATCTGCTGGAGTTCTCTGCCAAAAGCGGAGTGCTGATAAATTTGTGACTTTCCTGAATGATTTCATCCTTCAGTAGGTAAAGGAAGTGGCAAGGAGAACCGTTCTTCTGGAACCAATTTAGACTAAAAGCAGTAATGGATGATGAGGTGGAAACAATAGGAACTTTGAAGTTAAGTGACCACTCCATTATAGAATTTATTATCGGGAAAAGGAAAGCTGGGAACAGTCTGACCTATACTCATGATTTTGAAAGGGAGAGGAGGAACTTCAAATAGTTCAGAGAAAGGATAGGTAGGAGCCAGTGGTTCATTCTTCTGTAGGGGAAGTTGGCCTAAGAAGGATAGGAGGCTCTCAAGAATGAAATTCTGATGACAGAAGCAGAAACTAGACCAGTGAGGAGGAAAAGAGGCAGCTGTTTGATGTGGAATTCATTGACAAATGAACTACTCAACTCTTACTTTGTTTCTGTTTACTCTTCCTAGGAAAAAGATTTTAAACGTGGAAGAATATAAGCAGACTGCTTAGCTGGCAGTGAAAACACAAGATAAATGAAGAGATGGTAAGACATCATCAAGCTGTGTTCAGTAAGTTCACAGTACCAGTCTTGGACAAATTAAATATTAGGGTACTGACAGAACTGGCAAAGGATGTTACTAAGTCATTGTTAGCAAACTTTGAAAGATCTTAGAAAATGGGAAAGGTGTGATAGGACTGGAGAAAACAGCTGTTTACCAACTTTCAAAAAAAGGTCCCAAAAGAGTGGAATATGAAAATTATAAACCAGTAAGCTTGATTTCTATTTCTGGCAAAATTCTGGAACTCATTATTGAGAGGACAAAGCACTGATCAGTAAAAACCAGCATGATTTTACCAAAAACAGGTAATGCTACACTAACCTCATTTACTTTTCATACAGAGTAACTAAACTCACAGACCAGGGAATGCTACAGACCTCATATACTCAGAATTCAGCAAAGCATTTAACAAAACTATTATATTCTTATGAAAAAGATAGAGAGATGCGAAATAGATTATAATACTAGATAAGTAGATATACTGTATAGTGCTTTGTATGTTGCTTGAATGACTAAATCCAAAAAAATAGCCACAAAAGAATTTATATCTACATTGACAGAGGTCTTTAGAGAGTATATCTCTTGGGAAGCTTTCCTGGGCCCTGTGCTATTCAACATTTTAATCAATGGCTTGGATGAAACCAAAAGCAGTATGCTTTTCAAATCTGTAGATGGCACAGAATTGGGAGTGATGGCTCACACAATGGATGACAATACCAAGAACCAAGACTATCTTGACATTCTAGAACAATAAGCTTTATTGAGTTAGAAAAAAAATGACAATAGGTGTGACTATAAACCTTCTATTCTTGAATAAAAAAAAATCAAATTCATAAGTATAAGATTAGGGTGTGGCTAGTTCATGAAGAAAAGATCTATAATTTTTAGTGGACTCCGAACTCAGTATGAGTCATTACTGTGCCAATAGGGCTAATGCAATATATTGTAGACTACATTACGAGAAGCATAGGGTGCACAATGAAGGAGAAAATACTTCCACTATACTCTCCCCAAGTCAAGCTCCATATGGAGAACTGTTCAGTTCTGAGTGTACCATTTTAAAAAAAAACCTAAAGTTAAAGTAAAATTTATTGACGTAGTTTGTTTTTATATCACAGTCATTCCATCCCTATCAGAATTGAACCCTCCCTTATCACAACAACCAACAACAATAACAAATAGTTAAGCACAAGCAACTGATACAGCAGCCACATCAAAAGATGTACTCAACAAACAAACAAACAACTAGGGAGAGAGAGAAAGAGAATAAACTTTTTTATGGTGCCTACTAGGTGCCAGATACTGTGTTAAGTGCTTTTTACAACCTTGGGAAGATAGGTGCTATTATTATACTGATGGTACTGTTGAATAAACTGTGGCAAACAGTTTAAGTGACTTGGCCAGAGTCACACAGCTAATCTGAGGCCACATTTCAGTTCAGGTCTTCCTGACCACAAGCTCAGCTCTCTATCAATTTCTAATTACATTGAATAGGTACATTGGTTTTCCCTTATTTCTCAGAAGTACAGAAAAAAAAATCTTTATCTACATTTGGTAGATAACCTTTAACTCTTTAATCCAAACAATATATCCTAGTATATATTTGTTGATAAGCCCTGATACTGTTTTAACTTACAATATTTTAGCTGATGGACACATTTGGGCAATTCAGAAATCAAGATAAATGCATAGAGTTGTTTGGTTAATTTTTTTTTAAGTTCTTGACTGTTTCCTATTCATTATAACTGAATTAGTTCTTTATTAACCACCTAGCATGTGTTCAGTATTGGGCCAAGTCCTTTGGAGGGTACTTTATGATGCTTAATGATAATTACAGTGATCATTGAAATAAATCTAATTCACGGTTATTCTAATTTTATTTTTACTAAGTGTTGGGGCATAGTCACTTAAGTGAACTGCAGTCAGGTTTTGCTGTTGTCAGAAAGGTAAAGGGACTGTTCCTTTTAAGGACTGATGACTTAGTGTTTTATTTTCTTTGTTCTGTGTTGCATTTCTGTCTCATCTATTCAATATGATTTTGGACAGAAACTTCAGTTCAACAAATGAACTCAACAACAATAAAAAGATGTATGCAACATTCTGCCCTAGTAGTATCCACCTTCTTTGCTGAAAGAGATATGTGGTGCACTACTTGTTCTCCAAGATCAAGATTGGTTATCGTAATTAGTCAGAGAGAGGCCTACTTTTAGCATTTTTTTCATTTATGCTTTTATAGTCATTGTATATACAAAATGTCCCAAAAGTCTTGCTGCAGTTTTAAGCTACTAAAACTTAAAACAATGTACTTAAAACAGGGACCTAGGTGTTGCAGTAGACAAAACATTGGACCTGGAGTAAAGAAGACCTGAGTTCAAACCCAGTCGCAGGCACTTACTATCTCCTTGCCCCAGGCAAGTCACATAATCTCTACCTACCATTTTGTAGATGACGTACTTCCTTATCTATAAAACGTGAAGAATAATAGCACCTACCTCCCTAGGTTGTTGTGAGAATAAAATAAGATATTTGTAAAGTACTCTACAATCTTAAAGCACTAAAAAAAAGTAAGGCATTATTATTACACTAAGGCTTTTGGGACACTCAGTATATCTCCTCTGGTTCTGTTTATTCTGAATCAGTTTAGACAAATTTTCCCATGTTTCTCTGAATTTGTCATGTTTGGAACTTCTTAATGCACAATGATATTCCATTCTAGTAAAAATACAACAGTTTGTTGTTTGTTCAGCCATTTCCAAGTGATGATGAGTGCCACATTTTAAGAATGACACAGACCTCTCTTATCTGGACTATTGCAACAGCTTTCTAATACATCTTTTTGCCTCAGGCCACTCTTCTTTGAAACACATCCTCCATACAGCTGTTCATAAAGCAGAGATCTAATAATATCATTCCCCTATCAGTAAATATTAGAGGTTCATTATTAACTCTAGAATAATATACAAGCTCTTCTGCATGACATTTGAAACCCTTTACAACCTAGCTCTAATCTTTTTTGGCCTCCCCACCATTACTCTTCACACACACTTCAATCAGCCAAATTGGCCCTCTTCTTGTTCCTTACATACGCTCCTCCCTCCTTGTCTCATCTCTCTACTTTTGCAGTTGCCGTTTCCTATAACTGTGATGCACGCCCTCCTAAACTCTACCTTACAGAATCTCTCTCTTCTTTCAAGACTCAGCTGAAATGTCACTTTCTACCTGAAGCCTTTCTTGATTCCTAACTGGCAGTGCCTTCCCTCCTTAAACTATCTTGTATTTATTCTGCACATGCTTATGTATGTACATGTTACCTCTCCTAATAGAACGTAAAGTCCATGAGAAAACAGAATGTTTCATTTTTGACTTTGTATTCCCAGTACCTAGCACATAGTAGGCACCTAATAAATGCTTGTTGATTGCTCCAGAAGGTAGAACAAGGAGCAATTAGGACAGGTTGCAGAGGGGCAGTATAAGAATATCTTCCAATTAATTAGCCCTGCCCCAAAGTGGATTTGGGCTGTCAATGGGACACTGTACGATCAGTTGTTGGAAGTATTGTTAAAAGTATTTGGGGTCACATATGTCCTGGACTAAATGTACTTTGAAATCCCTTTCAATGCTTAAATTCTGTAATTATCTCCCTCAAAAAACAATTCCACTGCTCCTACCAACTGCCATATTTTTGCCAAATGCACTATTACCTTCCCAGTCTTCTAGGCTTTTCACCTTGAAGCCTCATTTGACTCTTTTTCACCTTTACCTCTACATATGATAAGATGATTAGTCTTCTTAATTCTGCTTTTACAATCTCTCTTTCATTTGCCCCCTCTTCTCCACTCCCAGCTCCATCTTTCTAGTTCAGGTCCTCATTACCCCTAACCTGGAATTCGGCAATTGCCGTCTAATGGGTCTCCTTGCCACTATGCTCTCTTCTTTTCAATCTACCATTCATGTTATGACTAATCTAATTTTTTTATTGTGTTATAGGTAAAATAATGACTGATACCTACTTGGTATACAACCTTCATTGGTTCCCCATTATTTACAGAATATAATAAAAAAAAATTCTTAATCTGGCCTTTAAGGCTCTCCATAATCTGGCCCCAACCTATCTTTACAACCTTATTTTGTACCTCTCCCCTTCACGTTTCAGTGAAACCAGATTCCTCCAACACTGATACCTACTGAAATTCTGCTGTAAGGTGAGTCTGATGCCAATTCCTCCATGAAGCATTCCCTGGCCTCACCACATTGAAGTGATCACTTCCTCATCAAATCTTTCAAGACTCTATTATTTCTTATCAGAGAATTTAATCATATTCTAACCTCAAGTTCTTTATGTATATTTTTATTGCTCATATTAGGCTGCAATCTCCTTAAGAATAAAGACTGTTTCATTCAACTGTTTCATCCCCAGTAACTAGAACAGCAGGCAATTAATAATTCTTGTTGAATTGAATTGAATAGAGTAAATTTTGAAATCTCTCTGTCATCTGTCATGTTCCTGAAATTCCATCATTAATTAGTCAATTTTTTTTGAGGGATCCTGAAAGTTTTTTACCCCGAGAGTCTTGGAATATTATTACTGGAGGAAACCTTAGAGATGCTCTGATCTAATCCCCACATTTTACAAATGTGGCAGCTAAGTTTCAGAGAGGTTAAGCAAGTTGTACAAGGCCACATGGCCAATTAATGGCAGAATTGTGACCAAAGCTCAAATTTCTTTTCTTCTTAGCCTAGTACTTATTTTACTATTCTGTATTGCCTGTTAACTTCAGAAGTTTGGATCATATAATATTTCATGATAGATGAAACCATTGTTCAGTGATCTTCTATCAATGTCAAACATAAAAGGAGAAGTAAGCTTGCTAAATAATCCTCTGTCATGAAGAATGAAGAATCCAAATGGAAGAGGGATTCTCTATTGATGAAGAAATCTTCCAGATGCTCCTGTTTGCTGATAATACCATACTAATTACACTAAATCTTCAAATACTCCAAAACCTCCTCAAAAAGTTCTATGACCAATCAGAAGAGATCAACCTAACTTTGCACACAGGGAAAAAAAAACACAACAATCCACAAACAAATGGATGAAGAACGTTTATCATCTAGACTACGATAAGAAGTTAGATGGACAGTCCAATGAGTTTATCCATTGCTATATATGTCTTGGACAGGTACTATAGACAGACAATGACCCAGACCTAGAACCAAAGAGGTTAGAATGTTCTCATAGCCTCATAATATAGTTATGTTGTTTTTATATTACATTTATTTTCTGTAAGTTCTGCTATATTTACATATGTACACTATACTTATATATATACCTACTGTCTCTCATAGAGAATGTAAACTCCTTAAGAGCACCAGCTTTTATTTTTTTCAGTGCCTAGCACAATGCTAGGTACTTAATAGTAGGTGTTTAAGAAATGCTTCTTAGTTGAACGATTCAGGAAAGAGAACAGCACTTTCAATGATCCTAAGACACCAAAAAAAAATCTTTTTTATACAAATGTCCTCCTGATGATGCTTTATGGCTACAAATCATGGAACACCACAATATCCAAAGAATTAGGATTGCAGTTAACCCAAAGGGCAATAGTGGTCATAAGAAGTAGCATAAAAGATACTGTCCAAGCAATGTACGATTAGAAAAGGAGACAGGACAGTCAGATAGTGAGAGATGGGATTATTAGATGGAGAGTCTCAGGTCCACTGATAGCTCTAGAATGGTAAAGGATCTAGAGAAAGGACTTGAACATGTTGGGAATCTCCTCTGGGGAAGATTTATGGGAAGATACAGACAAGAGTCGGCTAAGAAAAGAAGGCATGGATGGACTATGATCTGGTGGACCAATCAGTGTAATCATAGATGCATTGATGTATTTATTCAGGTTAGGCAGGATTCTGGCAGTTATCTGGGGAAAAAGGAATGAGTCACAGATAGTTCCTTTGGGGAAGAAGAGATGTCAGAAGTGGAGAGAAAGGAACTGAAGGAGACACTAGGACCCATCATAGATACATATTGAGGAATTAATGTACCTAAGGACATTATTCTAGGTACTTCATCAATTTCACATGTCCATTCAACAATGAGTGTCTAGTTTCTAGATTACATTATATTATATAATATCTTATCTCATATTATTGTTCATAATATATTCTCATGGATTTCTAGTTTTTAGTTTATATTCCTCTATATTTTAACACCCTTTTCTTTTGGACTTTTGAAGAAATGTATTAATAGGCCTAGATACCTTCCCCTAGGCAGGAAATGATACTGTTCTTCTGAAGGAAGTTGTCTAATGGTGAAATAGGATGACTTTTCCTTTTGTAAGAACTTTGTTGATAGTTAGATCAAGATTATTTATTTACCCAAGAATAGACAGAGGCTATTCAGAAAAATCTCCTTTTCAATGTGGGGAAATGGCTGTGTGAGTGACAGCTTGTAGAATCCATCAGAAGCTAAAGAACAGTTGGATTAAACTTTGTGATCAATTTGAAAATATTAATAGCGATTGTGGGGATACACTCAGTTTGAATATAATGGTGCTACTGTCTATAATGTAGTTTCAATATCTGAGATTTCAAATAGAACTGGCTTCCAAAGAAAGGACTGATTATAGCACCATTAAGACTTAAAACCATCGGGTTACTTGAGGGGCCATATTTAAATGGGTCAGCATCATTTAAATTACAGACTGTGCTTGCATTTTTAAACAAATTACTTAAGAAGTTTACTCTTGAAGTATTCCATTTTGAATGCAGATCTATATTTAAACATATTTTCTTTGTTCTTTTCACTCCAGTTTAGTAAATTACTTTTATTTTTAATTATACATGAATTGCCAGCCAGTTGACAAGCATTTATTTCTATAATACATCATATTTACCACCTCCTGTTTCTTTCCTTCTTACAATTAATTTCCCCTACTCTGATCTAAAGGGGGACAGATGATGGACACATATGCCAGTTCCTCTGGAGAGGTCACTCACCACTTCATGGATTTATTCAACATGTAGCTGAGAGTGGCTCAGAGCATTTATTCTGTTTGAACACAAGACTACCCCTTCATTCGACTGCTGCTTGTTTAGGACAATTTAACTTCATAGCTAGGAATAGACTCTTGTGTATATAAAAAAATGCTTGTATATAACATCTGTGAGGGGGTTGGTCTAGGTAGCTTCTAAGGTACTTTCCAGCTGAAAAACTGTGATCCTACGATACCCTTCTTTTTGTTCTTTATTCCATTCCATTGTTACTAGGACTTTTCTGTTCTGACAGAGAAAGAAAATGTAGGTCGCTATATATGGTGGGTTTCTTCATTCTTTTGTTTATAAGTCAGTAAGCCAATAAGCATTTGTTAAATACCTTCAATATGCCAGACAATGTGCTAAATGCTGAGAATACAGAGAAAGACAAGAGACAGTTCCTGCCCCAAAAAGCTCACACTCTAATGAGGGGGAAAAGCATGCAAACCACTATGTACGAACAAGTTATAGACAGGATTAATGGGAGATAATCAATAGAGGGAAGCCAATAGCTTTTTTTTTTTTATTTTTAGATTGCAACAAACAGTTCTACACAATTTTGGGTTCCAGATTCTCTTCCTTCCCTCCTCCCTCCCTCCCCAAGAAGGCATGGAGTCCCATATAACTTCCAGGTATAACTAAAGCCAATAGCTTTAAGGGGCATCAGGAAAGGCTTCTCAGAAGATATTTTTTCTGGGACGGGAGGTGAAGATGAGGAAAGAAAGTATTCTTAAGTGTATGGAACAGCCAATGAAAATGCCTGGAGCCAAGAGATGGAGTGTCTTGAGTGAGGAAAAGCCAGAAGGCTAGTGCCACTGGATCACAGAGTACATAGAATGGAGTAAGTTGGAAGAAGACTGGCAAGGTAGGAGGGGTCTAGTTGTGAAGGGCTTTGAATGCTAGAGGATTTTATATTTGACCCTTGAGGTGATAGGGAGCCACTGGAGTTCACTGAATAGGGGCTGACATGGCCACATCTAAGCTTGAGGAAGATCAGTTTGACAACTGAGTGAAGAATGGACTGGAGTGGGGAGAGACTTTTGCCAGGAAGAGCAATGGGCAGACTACGGAAAAAAGTCCAGGTGTGATTATGAGTGTCCAGGGTGGTGGCAATGTCAGAAAGAGAGAAGGGGTTATATATAAGAGATGCTCTGAAGGAAAAACGAACATGACTTAGCAATAGATTAAATATGTGGGGTGAGAGAGCAAGGATAACACCTGGGTTGAGAGCCTTAGGTGACTTGGAGGATGGTGGTGTCCTTGACAGCAATAGGGAACTTCAGAAGTGGGGAGCTCTTGTGGGGATGGGGAGGCAGAGAACAAGTTCAGTTTTAGATATGTTGTATTTCAGATACATAGGGAACATCTGGTTGGAGATGATTAATAGGGAGCTGGAGATGCATGTTTGAAGGTTAAGAGAGAGGATAGTAATTATGGTAATTATGCTGTTTTTTAATTTTTAGAATATTGAAGACTAGTGCCCCAACTTTGAAGACTACTGCTTTCATACAGGGGTTAACAAAAAATAACCTGATATATGGTTCTACTGGCCAGGATATTTATTAAACTTCCCCCCTTAAAATTGCTCCTTCTTTTGAGTTCACAATTTCTGTCTGATGCTATGAAATAAAATTCAAACATTTTCTTGACATTCAAAGCTCCACAACTTAACGTTACCCTACCTTTCTAGCCTTGTCTCATATTACTCCCCTTCCCCGTCCTCTTTTTTTTCCTGAACACTCCTTGTGTTTTCCCATCTCTCATGCCTATGCTTATGCAGTTTTCTATGCCTGAAATGACCTATCTCTACCCATCCGTTAATGCTTTAATACTTCAACAAATCTATGATTTCATTGATGTCCTTCTTCTAACAGTAGAGGGCTCAGCCTCTCCATGCCTTCTCATCCTGTATGACCCCATCCATGCCCTTCCACAAATCTTCCAGAAACAGCTCACCCAGTACATTAGAACCATGACTCTAGGCTTTCTAACATTCTGTGGATACTCATGATGCACCAGTTGGGCTGGCTATCTGTTGGCACTTACTCTTGTGTTTCATGACCAACCTATCTACTTTTTAATGTTGAGTTAGGACTCAAATCCAATCTCCTCCAAGAAGCCTTCCTTGATCTCCCTAGTCAGTATATTATCTTCTGATTTTTTCTCTTCTTCCTTATATAGCACTTCATTTTACATCTTTGTAATACATTTATCCCATACTATTTTGTGTTAAAGCTACATATGTATGGGTCATCATCTCTTTTACAGAGAGGCAACAGTTGGCTTTGAGGTCTGGAAGTCTTGGGTTTAATCCTTCCTTTGGCACCTACTGGCTGGGTGACCCTGGTCAGGTCACTTAATATCTTAGTTTTTCAGGCAACTCTCTAAGACTGTCAGTTTCATGTGGTACTCTGCAGTGGTAGATGAAGTTTATTCACTCCAATGCAATTATAGCTCTAGCTAAAAAAAAAATCTCCCTAGATTATAAGCTTCATGAAGGCAGAGGCTATATCTTGTTTAAACTACTTTGCATTCAACAGGCACTGCTGAATGTTAGCTGAACTACCACATCCTGCCAAAAAAAAATACTGGTTTTGAGTGTTTCCCTTCTCTGTATAGTAAATATTCTCTATATACTTTTCTAGGGTATGGAGTCTGGAAAATGACAATTAATGGATTAATAGAACTATGGAAGAAAAACTAAGAGGGAAGCAGCCATAGTAGCACCTTTACTTGAAAACTATCTGAGAATGGGCTGCAGAATCTACCCAGATAATACAGAAATAGCATGCTGATAAACACAGTATGGGGATCTCCAGTCTTTTTTGTGGGCAAGAGTATTTTTTTCTGAAATGCTAAGATCCTGGGCCAAAGCAGCAACTTCTATTCACATGATGATTCAATGGAAATACCTGGAGGATTGTAGAAAGAGGGGGTGGTTTGGGGGGGGTGAGGGAGAGAGGGAGAGGGAGAGAGATAGGGAGAGAAAGAAAGAGAGAGAGAGAGAGAGAGAGAGAGAGAGAGAGAGAGAGAGAGAAAAGAAGAAGAAGAAGAAGAAGAAGAAGAAGAAGAAGAAGAAGAAGAAGAAGAAGAACTTTTTATAGTCTTAGGTGGCAGCTATACACTGGGAAGAGAAAGTAAAAGCTAACAAGACAGTCCCTATCCTCAAGGAGTTTAGGTTCTAATGGAGAAAGAAAATACATAAAGTAGAGCTGGAAAGGTAGAGGGATGTGGGGAAGGATGGCAGAGTCCAGAGAGTGAGTTGAGCTGGGGGTGAAGTGAGCATGGCTGGGACCCCTCATGAAATGGCAGTCTGAGCTACGAACTCACTGATTTAACATATCAAGTTCCATTATTGACCAGCTGGTTATGATTAACCTGTTGGGGGTCTCTGATCCAGAAGATGTTAAGAACTCCAGCTAAGAGCATGGAGATTTTTAGATGGTAGGTGCTGTAAAAACACCAGATTGCTATCTGCAGGGTTCCTGTAAATTCCTTCCTGATTCATATATCTTGTGAAATGTGGTAATGTGGCACGGAAGAGACCAAAAATATATTTCAATCATCAGAATGCAAAATGGAAACAGGTGGGAGGCTGGAGGGAAAGGGTTGTTGTTTTTTCATGCATGGCTTCACTACTGCTTCTTACACCCAGATTGGAAATTGAGGTGGTATTAGAAAATCTCCTATACCCAAACCCTTCATTACATATACCTACCACTCCCTGAACATGCCTTGATCCTTCCCATCTCTACTTTTGCTTGTGCCAATTCTTCTTGTTCTGCCTCTAACCAAAAACTTACCCACCTTTCAGGGTACAGTTCAACTGGTACTTCTTCCATGAAGGCCTCCCTTATCATCACCAACTGGAAATCATCTTTTACTGCTCAGAAGTTGTGCTTTGTCGATACCAAACAAATGGCAATTACCATACGATGACCTGGATAATGGTTTTTCTGTGTCGCTTTCTAAACTAATTGGGATTAACCTAAGAGCCTATGATCTAGAAGATGAAACTCCACATCTGGGACTGTGTCCCATACTTTTATCTCTCCTCCACAGCACTTAGGACAGTACAGTGTATATCCATAGTAGGTACTCAATAAACAGGTGGATTTTTTTTTTTAAACTGGATCTCCCTTTGTCAACCAAGCTGGAAATGTAGTGGCCACTCGGATACTGATGGGCAGAGAAGCTTTAACCTGCTCTGGTTTTCCAACCTGGACCAGTTTACCCCTCCTTAAGCATACTAGTGGCCCTCTGCTCCTGCAGGCTCAGTTTTAACCCCACTGTAGCTTAGATCTGAACTCAAGTGATCCAGCGGTCTCGGCCTAGGCAGCACACAGGGACTACAGGCATCTGCTACCACATCAAGCTTTCAATAAACACGAGGAAGGAAGGAAGGAAGGAAGGAAGGAAGGAAGGAAGGAAGGAAGGAAGGAAGGAAGGAAGGAAGGAAGGAAGGAAGGAAGGAAGGAAGGAAGGAAGGAAGGAAGGAAGGAAGGAAGGAAAGGAGGGAGGAAGGAAGAAAGGAAGGAAGGAGGGAAGCAAGGAAAAATAAGGGAAGGAGGAATGGAGGTTGACTACTTTTATGAAATATGACAGTGCTAGTGCACCTTACCTGCCATTGCACCAGAACAGAAGAAGTGGTATGAGGTGTCACTGACACACAACTCGGAGGTTCTCCAGGAACTAGAGATCCATAAGAAGGAGGGAAGCAAACAAAAAGAATGATTATATTAGTAGTTCATCTTCCTTTCATTATATACTTCCCAGTCCCACCTTCCTCAAACTCATTCCTGCAGGTGCTAGCCTATAGCAAGTAGATGTGGCTTGGGCCAACTCTCAGTAAAACAGTAAGTGAAGACTGCCATGGGTAATCCTCCCCTTTCTAAGACACTTCTCTTCTTCTATGCCCCTCTCCAAAGTCCCTCCTATGCCCCCACCAAAGATTCTTCTGGGCTTCTTCTGCCTTTCATCAAAGATTACTCTTAGGAAAATATCTGAGACTGAGACTGAGTATTTATAAGGCCTAGGTATAAGGGAATATGATCTTTTCTGTTTTTTCCCCCCAAAAAACAAACACAACAGAATTTATGCATCTAAATGAGGGATATGGCTTTCAAAGATGTTCCCTTGAGAGGCAATACTTATTTTAATGATGGCCGTTATTGCTCAGAGCACAAGTAGGAGTGATGTTTGGGAACGGCCTTAAGAACCTACAACATATTCTATGTTATGGTGGGAATCAGAGGACCTGGGTTCTTGGCTACCAGTGTTACTGTGAGTAAATCATTTAACTTCTTAGGGTTTTAGTTGCCTCATTTGTAAAACAAGAAAGTTCAACTTGACCCTTAACTGCTTTCCAGATGTAAATTTAGCATCTTTAGTACTTATGAATGGTAACAGCAGTGACAATTCCTTTGTCCTGTGATGTTGGATTGGATTTTTAAAGACAACTAACAAACTGTTCAAAGCAAGGTCTGGGAGATAAGATAGATGATCAAGACAAAGAAGTCCGTTTTTGCCATAAAGCAATTCAACTGATTTCTTGTGTGGGTCTCTGAAGGAAATTCCAGAGTCTAAGCGGGGTACATTGAGACACCTACCGCAGAGCTGGGCTCTTTGGCCCCTTTCTCTGGGAACTTGTGCTTTGACCTTGTTAAGAGAGGAGGGTAACCAAGTAAATCCCAATTAATCCCTTGGTGCTTGGGGGGTGGGGAGAAGTGGGCAGAGTTAAATCAAAAATGATTGGCCACAGAATCAGAAGGCACTGCTCCCTGCCCCCCATCCTTAGTAGAAAGGCTGTCTCTCTTTTCTGAGATCATTCATAACTTTAGGTCTCTGTTAGCTTTCCCTTGGACTTCCAGGAAGGGGGATGAGAGGGACTTGTCTCCATTTCCTACCTTACCCCCAAGAGAGGAGAGTGGAGAGAGACGGTGTTGGATTCAGCCTTTCTATGGTTTTTATAGCCCGCCAAGGGAGAAAAGATCTTCCTGACTCTGTGGCCAGCCACCTTTAATGTGAACCTGCTAGAGGAACCAAACAACTAAGGATAATTTGATTGAACACATTCTTTAGCAGGCCAGATCATAAATCTACACAGAATGGCATAGGAGTATATTCCCAGATCCATAGGAAATGCCATAGAACAACCCAGCTACAAGAGGAATTCCAAAGACTTACAGCCTAAGCCAACTACTTTGATGGACAACAATCTGATATAAGTACATATAAGCATATAAGGATGTATAAGTTCTGAAAAGTAGATTTAAAAGCAAAAATCTCCTTTCTCATTATAGTCACCCTGCTATATGTTAATGTGAATGTAAGTCTCCTGCGTTCCTAGGCATATTTGTAGTTTAGGCTTCATTTCTAACAGTGGAACAAAAGCCCTTTCTGTTCACCTCTTAATGGGATTTCAAGAGAGCTGGAGGAAGTGTTATCTTCTATCTTTGATAAGGAAGCCTCCCTTTGAAATCACACATCATAGGGAATAGACCACATGCTGAATTCAAACCTGCCTCAGACACTTATTAGCTATGTAATCAGGGCAAGTCATAAAAATTTTTGAATCTTAGTTTCCTCATCTATAAAATGGGGATAATAATAGCCCCTGCTTCACAGGATTGTTGTAAGGATCCCCTGAAATTCTATCCACCTTTTTAGCAATCTTTTTAACTGATTTTTTATTGATTGATCTATTTGCCTTGCAAAACCTAAAGTGCTAAATACACATGAGCTAGGATGATGAGGCAGTTGGTAGAATGGATAAACAGTTGATCTTGGAACCAGGAAGAGCTGGATTCAAGTCCCACTTCTGATAGGTACTGGTTATGTGGTCTCGGCAAGTTACTTAAATTCAGCCCTCTGGACAACACTCAAAGATTATAATTTGCTAACTTGCATTAGTAGAGTCTCCTCACTTGAGTGTTCTCTATCAATGGAATCACAGGCCCAGTCTCTATCCCTATCCTTGAGATGATGACAATGCCTTATTAGGGTAGCTCTGTGGGTGCCTCAATGAAGAGCCTAGGGATGCGGTGACCAAGAGTCTCAGCTGCAGAATTAGCTTGGAAAGGAAGAAGAATCTAGAATATTTTCCCAACTTTAGGAATGAGTCAGGGAAAGAAAAGGAAAGGAAACTACTCTATTCCTCTTTGCTTCTGGTGTCCCAAACATAGGTACAGAACCAATCAGACCATAGGTGTCAGCAATGCCCCTGTGATCACACAGATTTGTCCCCTACCCCTCTTTTCCCTTTCCCCAAAGCACAGATCTTATTCAGAGGAAGGGAACAGGTAGGTAGAGGCTCCATCAGAGAGTAGCTATTTCCTTGGTTGAAGAGGAAAAGAAGACATGACACTCATGTCCCCTTTCATAACTGAGAGGAAGCATGGTGTAGTGGCTAGATCATTGGATTCAGAAGCCAGGAAGAGCTGGGGTCAAATCATACTTCAGATAAGTAATATTTTTGTGACGATAAACATCTCACTTAACTTCTATCAGATTCAGTTTTCTCACCTGAAAAACGAAGAGGTGTGATTTGATGATTTTTTTAAGGTCCTTTCCCAGTTTTACATCTATGATTCTGTGACCAGGAGGCAGAGCTGTGGGCTGGAAGGGCTGTCCTTAAGCAGCAATGCTGATATTCTTTCTGACCCAACACATCCCTCTTCCCCATCTCAGTTGCCTAGACTATAAAGCCTTTCTACCTTCTGAGAAGCCCCCAATGTTAGTTGGTGTTGGTGAAATCACTGGGATTAAAATAAATTGCCCTATGTAATAACCACTATTATTAGAGGGCCACCTCCTTTCTCTCCCATCCACTGTTCAATTTCCAGTATTTCCTATCGAGCATAAAGACAGCTCATCCTGACCCCAAGAACAGGGAAACCAAATCTTATCAGAGGCATACAGCCCTCTGCCGTGTAATGCTCTCTCTGCTGGGAGCCCTGGGTTTGTTCAGCAAAATAATCTCTGCACATTGCTAAGGAGTTGAGAAGTTTTTACAGTGTCAGACCCTTTACTGTTCTGTAAGGAGGTCAATGGAGCTGTGGAGTTAAAGAACCTAAAACTTCTACTTTATAAAACACCAGAATTTAGATTTAGGATCATGGGGTGGGCTGGCTGGAGAGAGTTTGTTTTTCAGATGGCTACCCTGGCACTTTAATTGAAATGATAGCAATTGAGGAAAGGTGGGGAGGGGAGGGTCAGAACAAAAGAGGGTCTGAATTATTATCAAGTGCTGCTGAATGTAAGAACTGCTCTGACTTTCATCCCTAGGAACTTAGCTGCCTTCTGATGCATGATACCAATCCTTCTTCTTTGGGCCTAACAGGTCTGCTATCATCACACTGGACATATTTGATGGAGTTGTCTCCCAGTCTCACTTCATGCCTGGCAGGATCATGTCATACAAAATTACAATGAATCTTCAGACCTAACTCTTCTGATGTGGAGAAAGGGGAAAAAACCCACCTAAAGCTTTTAGAGTCTCATTTTTGTCTTTGAAGCATTTCAATCATTTATCTTTGCTAGAGCTGAAAGTAGATTGTGAATGAAAACAACTGAAGAAATTTCTTCAAATACAGCCCACCCAGCTACATTTATCTTTAATGATTCTCTGTAAATTATTCAACTTCTGGAATGATAATGGATCGTAGAGATTTTGGAAGCCAATCAAAGAAACTTTAATTCCATTTGGAGGCCCTTGAAGGGTTGATTTATGACCACAGGGCACATGAGGATACTCCAAGCTGCCTGTCATTAATTGAATTCAGCTCTTTACCATCTTGTTCCCTATGAAAAGCGCTATGGGAGACCTTTTCCCTGCTCAGGTACAAATAGAATAAAATCTGGAGTAAGTGTTTCAGAGCTCCCAAAAAAGCATCTGGAATGAACAGTAACGACTCCCCAGTCGCGTTTCCAGACAGTGCACTGACCCCAGCTTTCTTACCATCTTGCAAGGTAGTTACTGCCTCTGTTTCAGCACTGAAGTCACTGTCTCCTATGTCGTTGGTTGCTTTCAGGCGGAGCTTGTAGGAGGTGAAGGGATTCAATCTGTATAAAGTTAGCAGAGTCACAGTGAATTCTTGAAGCATCTTCAGACCATTTTTGTTTTGTTTTGATTAGGGATCCACCTAAAACAAATCCTATTCAGACACAACTGAAACAGGCATTAATATCTCAGTCCAATCTAGCATTTTATACACTTACTGGCTTGAAAGATAAAAGGATTAGCATGAGGGGAGAAAGGGAGTGGGTCTTAGTCTTTCCTTTGCCTAAAGGTGGCCTCCTTAAGTTCTTGATCAGGTGATTGCCATAGAGGAATTATATTCTATATACTTTTTTGTAATTCTTAAATTGTGTACTCTAAATGTTTAATTATTGAAATAGTTTTTAAATGGATTTTATGTTTCAGAAGTGGCATGGGTGGGGAAAGGAGGGAGAACTGGCATTTAAAGAAAAAAATAACCTTGAACTTGCTCGACTAAGTCAAATTTTGACTTAGCCCACAATAGTTGTAGAGGGAATTTTTGTTCAGACATGGATTGGACTAGATGGTCTCTGAGGTCCCTTTGCACTTTGAAATTCTGATTCTGTGTCTCTATAAAGAAGACTGAAGCCATCTGAAGTGAAATCTCTTTAACTTCCCTACTCTCCAGTTCTATATCTCTCTATTTTTTTTTCTTCCCTTGCCCCCTTCATTCCTGTCTCAAAGCTAAAGGCACAGGGAGCAAAACCAAGAGTAGAAGCAGGAACTCGATTGAGCTCTCCCCTCAAACCCCTCAAAATACCTGTAAAAAAAAAAAGGCTCTAAACAAATTCTAGAGCAGCAGAAGCCACAAAATGACAGAACGAAGCAGATTTCCAGCCCAAGACAATATGGAAGGCCTACAGGAAGGGTCTATGGCACTGTGCTCTGAGTACAGCATAGCCTAGCCAGGGCCACAACCAGCACAGATGGAACTGGAGAAGGCCTCAGAGCACTGAATTACTGGCAGCTGCAGCGGTTTCCAGACTTCTCAAGCCCCAAGGGCCAAACACAGCTTCAAAGGTTAATGGGAAAGCTCTTTCACCTGGGTGAGCCAGGAGCTTGGTACCCTCACAGTCCCAGCCCCAGGGTGGCAGCAGCCACTGCCACAGCAGTGGCTGCTTCTGGAGCTGTAGGCCTACAGATGGGAGAACCAAGAGGCTGATCTGGGTCAAAGTTTTGGGTGGCATTTTTGGGGTGAGGAGGAGTGCTGACATAGAGATGCTGGTGGCAGCTGTGGAGAGGGAACCCTCCTCACAGTTCCAGGGCAGAAAAGAGTGCTTGTGGTTGCTCACAACCAGAGCACAGGCCAGGAGAGAAGTAAACATGTCTCTTTTGATCATACCACTTTGGAAAAACTGAGAATTTGCAGGTCCCTAGAGATATCTCTGAAAACAGCTGCACAAAACCCCTTGGGGCAGTATATCCTTCATTTAACAAGGAGCTCAAAAGTCACATAATTGGCTGGGAAAATGAGCAAACAGGCAAAAAAGAATAAGACTATAGGAGGTTACTTTCTTGGTGAAAAGATGTTTTCTTATATCCTTAGTGGAAGGATGATCAAGGCATGCAGCCAGAGGAAGACAGGATCAAGCCTCCTATATCCAAAGACTCTAAGAAAAATATGAAATGGTCTCAGGCCATGGAAGAGCTCAAAAAGGATTTTGAAAATCAAGTAAGAGAAGTAGAGGAAAAATTGGGAAGAGAAAAGAAAATGATGCAAGAAAATCATGAAAAACGAGTCAACAGCTTGCTAGGGGAAACCCCCCAAAAATGCTGAAGAAAATAACACCTTTAAAAATAGAGTAAACCAAATGGCAAAAGAGGTCCAAAAAGCCAATGAAGAGAAGAATGCCTTGGAAAGCAGAATTGGCCAAATGGAAAAGGAGGTCAAAAAGCTCACTGGAGAAAATAATTCCTTCAAAATTAGAATTGAGCAAACAGAAGCTAATGACTTGATGAGAAATGAAGAAATCATAAATAAAACCAAAACAATGAAAAAAGTAGAAGACAATGTGAAATATCTCATTGGAAAAACATTGAACTACCTCAAATTATTGAACTACCTCAAAACCATGATTAAAAAAAAAGCCTAGACATCACCTTTCAGGAAATTATCAAGGAAAACTGCCCTGGTATTTTGGAACCAGGGAGTAAAACAGAAGTTGAAAGAATCCACCCATCACCTCCTGAAAGAGATCCCAAAAGGAAAGCTCTTAGGAATGTTGTAGCCAAATTCCAGAGTTCCCAGGTCAAGGAGAAAATATTGCAAGAAGCCAGAAAGAAACTATTCAAGTATTGTGGAAACACAATCAGGATAACAGAAGATTTAGCAGCCTCTACACTAAGGGATCAAAGGGCTTGGAATATGATATTCCAGAGGTCAAAGGGAATAGGATTAAAACCAAGAATCACCTACCTAGCAAAACTGAGTATAATATTCGAGGAGAAAAGAGTGGACATTCAGTAAAATAGAGGACTTCCAAGTATTTTTGTTGAAAAGACCAGAGCTGAATAGAAAATTTGACTTTCAGATATAAGGATCAAGAGAAACATGAAAAGGTAGATAGCAAAGAGAAGCCATAAGGGACTTTTAAAGTTGAACTATTTGCATTCCTACATGGGAAGATGATACTTGCAACTCAAGAGACCTTTCTCAGTACTAGGGTCATTAGAGGGAATAGATAGCTAGATAGAAGTATATGTATGTATGCATGTGTGTATGTGTATGAATGTATGTATATGTGTGTACATATATGTATATATGCGTATATATGTGCCATCTAAAGATATGATCCTATGATTCCCAAGCGGTTTCCAAGAGACAGAGTACAGTAAATATGATAAGAGGTAGAAGGTGATAGAGGCAGACATGAAGACAGAGTTCTTTGGGAAATTGTGAAGAGAGAAGAGAGATTGTGATGGGGGATGGGATTCAAGCTGGACCCCTAAAAGGAAAAGACCATGTCTTTGGGACCTGGACCCCAAAGCCCCTGAACCCAGATATCTGAGGCACCCCACCCATCCCAGTCAATAATCCTTTTAACAGTCAGGTTCATTGGGGCTCTCCTGCCACTTAACTCCTTACTTGGTCTTCACCTCGCCCCACCCCAGGCTACTTGCCATTCCTTAATCCCATCCTTATCTTCTGACAGGCTTTTGGTATAAAAGATCAATCTTACCCTCATCAATGCTCAGATTCTTAAAATCTGGCCTGCTTGTATTGATGTCACAAATATGGCAGACTCACTAGGAATCTTATCCACCCCAACTAGTATTTTAATAAACTCACTACTTGGACTGCAAGAAGGCTTGAGTGGTTGAATTCTTTTGAGGCAGACCCATGCCCTCTACCCTCACATTTTAGGGTTCCCAAGACCCCTAGACCACAACAATTGCACAGCTAAATCATGGATGGTCCCAGGAAAGAAGAGGTAGCCAAGATGGAATTTAAATAAAGGAAAAAATATTTGGACAGACAGAAATGATTGTATTACAGGGATGGAAGGCAACCTATGTGACTTTATAGAGGGTGAAAATTTCAGGCCGAATGGGATCAAGGAACAGGAGTCTTTCAGATTGGTTAGCTTCTGTGTGAAGCAGGAAACATGTTGAGAACTGAAAGGCAGGCTGGAGCCAGAGAGGAGGGCCTCCTCCCAATTTAGGCTATGTCTAGTTCTGTAGTCAATAATGAACCACTGACAGTTTATAAGGGAAAAGGCAGGAAGGTCAGGCCACATATTAGGAAGGTTATTTGGGCAGCAATTAAGTGTGATCTTTCCTCTGAATCCTCTAGTACTTTCAATCTGTGTTCCATTTACCACATCTTACTTTGTGCTACATAGCAGAAGTTCTTAATCTTTTTTTTTTTTATTGTCTGTTTCTATGTCATGGATCCCTCCTCAGAATAATGTGTTTAAATGGTTAAATGCAAAAAATAATAGAATTACAAAGGAAAACAATTATACTGAAATATAGTTATCAGATTTTTTTTTTAAAGTTCATAGACCCAGGTTAAGAACTCCTATTAAGCTGTGTTTATCTGTATACTTGTCTCTGTGTTACTATGGCCCAGTCTCCTGGCTTTGTATTCTCCACAGAGTCTAAGCACAATCAATGCCTTGTATATAATAAGCACTTAACAAATATTTGTTGAACTGAGTCAGAATCAAGTGAACAGTTAGAATTGCAATGTACTGTCTGACTGAAAGCAGCCTCAAGTTGGAGATGTGATAAGATTTGTGAATGCAGGGGCCTTCTGAGGAGGGCTAGTTTCTTGCTTTGAAATAAGGCAAGATAGGGGCGGAGCCAAGATGGCTGCTGGAAAGCGGGTACTAGCGTGAGCTCCCCACCAAGTCCCTCCAAAAACCTATAAAAAATGGCTCCGAACCAATTCTAGAACTGCAGAACTCACAAAATAGTGGAGGGAAACAGGGCTCCAGTCCAGGACAGCCTGGATGGTCTCTGGGTAAGGTCTATCCCACACGGAGCTGGGAGCAGAGGTGAGTGGAGCTAAGTGGAGCGGAGCTCAGCATGGGTGGCGTGGACCAGCCAGACCAGGAGCCGGGCGGAGCATGCCCTAGCACCTTGAATCAGTGAGCTGTGGCAGTTACCTGACTTCTCAACCCACAAACACCAAAGACAACAGAGAAGGTTAGTGGGAAAAGCTGCTGGGGACAGGGAGTTTGCCGTTCTGCCACCACCACAGGGGCAGCGGAGGTGGGGTAGCTTCAGAACTACAGTTGCAAGCTGCAGTTGCTTCTGGCCCCAGGTCCACCTGGTGGGAGGAATTAAGTGGCCCATCAGAGCAGGAGTGCAGAGCCTGCTGAAGATCTAAGTCCAGTCCAGGTTGGGGGTTCTTGGGGAAGGAGGAGTGCTGGTGTGGCAGAGCTGGCACATCCCCCCTAGCTTGGAACAAAGAACTCTTTACAAGCAGTCATACCCCGCTGAAAAACTCAAGGGACAAGTAAGTTGGCTGGGAACATGGCCAGGCAGCAAAAATGCACCCAGATTCAGTCTCAGACTCTTGAATCTTTCTTTGGTGACAAAGAAGACCAAAACATACAGACAGAAGAAATCAACAAAGTCAAACAGCCTACAACAAAAGTCTCCAAGAAAAACATGAACTGGTCTCAGGCCATGGAAGAGCTCAAAAAGGATTTGGAAAAACAAGTTAGAGAAGTAGAGGAAAAATTGGCAAGAGAAATGAGAAAGATGAGAGAAAACCATGAAAAACAAGTCAATGAC